>VZTZ01048587.1:768497-955039 GCA_013400955.1 Drymodes brunneopygia | reverse complement strand
GCGAAGCCATCGAGAATTTGTTTTGTTCATCGCCGACGCCACCTTCGCTTCTTAAGACAGAAATTTTCATTTCTGCTTGGGAAGAAAAAGTCATTGCGAGCAATGCAATTTTGCAGGCTAATGAGACTCGATTTTGCAGACGAGTACTTGGCGTGTGGTGCTGGGGGGGGATGTCCTTGAAATGACATCTTTTTAAATGCCTGTCCAAAATCCCCTCAGATATTCCAGAAACAAAGGGTTTAATCCCAGAAATGAAGTCCAGGAAATAGCTGTCACTAATTCATTTTTCTTCACATGAAAGATAAATTAATTAAGGCTTAAAGTACCATGGAGTATTCTGGATGCCCCTGCGAGGAAAAAAAAAAAAAAGGATTACTCGCCAAACTGTATCATGAGTGTTTGTTTTATGGGAAATAAGAAAAATTCTGAGTAAAAGTAATTCAGAGATTTTTGCTGGGGAATATATCCTTCATTCACGCACAGTTCCCAAATTGTCCCTTAGCTGAGTGCTGTCTCTACAGCAAAGCCTTGGGCTGGTCGCTTCCCACAGCACTCCTACCCCTCTGGAAGACAAGCACTTGATACTCCCAAGCAGTATTTTGGGCTGATCTGGCAGGTTTTTACGCACGCACCACTCACAGTGGGAGCGTTGCCTCTTGAGAACTGATTCATCTAAGTAAGGGCGCCAGGATTTGGCCCATAGTAAATTCTCTTTAGAGATGGTGCCAACAAAATCTCCCAGCCATGGGAATAGGACGTTTTTGGCAACTCAGTCCCTTGGCTGTCTCTCTCTGATGTTTCCTAGTGGTGACAGGCTAAAGGCAAGATCATTATGGGCTTCCTCACAGCGAACACAGCACAGCTATGTGGCACCCCAGGAGCTGCTGCCTGGTTAAAGGTGTAAGGACATTATTTTCTCTTTCTCATGAACAGCTCTAATCTGAAAAGCATCAAAATTTGTGCAATGCATGAAAATGCTGTGATAGAGACTACTTGCTTGGTTAGGAATCGAATCACAACCTGAGGAGAAAAAAGCTAAAAGTGCCTCAAAAAGAAGGATTTGTTTCACAGAACAGCTCTGTGGCCTTTGCACTGGCAGTGAGACACTCGGAGCAGACCCATTGTGGTGGGGATTTATGGTGGGTACGGATGGGTGCCTAGGTGCAGGCTACCCACACCAGGGCATTACAAATGTGGGATTTGCTCCTTGGCTCTTGGAACTCCTGATGGTAGTGCCAGACAGTGCAGTACTGGAAGAGCCACTCCTATTGTCATTTCATGTACCCCTTTTGTGACTGCCATGTAGAAATGTCTCCTCGATGCTGCTCGGTTATCCCTGCCATGGGGGCATTGAATGCCCAGCCCCTGGCACTGCCCGGGCTGTGGCTGCACGCTCCCCTCTGCTCTGAGAAGGGCAGCTTGTGGGAAGGGACCTTTCTTCCCTGCTGTACCTTCCAGCCACAAGCTGACTCAAGGTTTTCGTATATCAGGATGAAAGATTAATATGGTTTAAATCTCCTTCTGCTTCAATTAGGCAGGTGACACAATGTTGAGAATCAGATAGCATTCCTATAGGGGAAAGGGTTTTAGCTAGAAGTACAGCATTTTAGAAGATTTTGGTACAGCCAAGACTAATATCTTGTGTCTATACTTAAATATGGTAGTTTATTATCATTTCAAAATTTGCTGCATGGCTAGAAACCACTTTATATAAAGATTTAAAGTATGTGCATTTACAATATGTGTGTAGTCAGGGAATTACACAGCCACAGGTTTTTAAACACAAATATATGCAGGCTCCTATTGATATGATAAACTATCAGTAGCATGTGCTGCAAAGCTTCTTAAATCCTCATTGACACCACAGACCACTATTGTGTCAATAGTGTGCAGATTAATGGGGTATTGTCAGGCTATTTTAGGCCTTAACTTTCATTTATCCTAAAACTTGTTCTTCATTGTAACTCTTAACCTTTGGATTCTGCCAACACATTTCTTGTCACAAATATACTAATGGAATTAAAAGAAACCTGGCTTTTAAATGTTAATTGCCCCTAGAATGATTGATTTGCAAAAGAAACACATCAGCAGAATCCGAAAGTACAGAGGCAGAATAAAATGGACTGAGTGTCAGCCCAAGAGCCAGGACTGCCCGAGGACCAGCTTTGGCTTCAGTGAGTGTGTCCCTGTGTCTGAGGTGGTGAGGGGAGCACTCACTCACCCCATCTCATGGGTAGGGTGTACAGGTTATTCCTACTGGCCAAAGGACCTTTCACCCTTTGTGTTTTACAGACTTGAGCAACACTTGTTCATGAAATTGAAAATATAAGCAAAGTATTAAAAATGTATATACTGAAAACAGAGCAACATATTGAGTTCTCTGTTAGAACAACATATTATTATATTTTTTATTCAATAAAATATGGATAATACTAAACTGTATTTAAGCCAGACATTTCTTTCTGCTTGCATGCCTCCACTGGGTTTGTAACCAAAGCTGAACTGATTTCAGCAGGTAGGTGTGTTGATAACATCACCACTTGAGCCACATGGTGATTTGGTAAGGAAGTGCCAGTGCACACAGTGCAGGGCAGTTTGCAAGTTTGGGAAACCACCTTCAGATCATGGTAGCTGAGGAAAAGTAAGCTCAAATGGCACATCTCTAGGACATACCAAGTACTGAGGGAAATGGCATTGACTGTTTACCCGAGGCTGAGCCGGAGCTCCATCAGTGACTCAGCATGCGAACGCACGGACACAATGGTTTCTGAATGAAATATCAAACTTGTATTTTGAGGACATGTTCATTTAAGCTGTGTCATTTCCAATAAAAACAGCAAACGTCAGCTACAGGGGGATGGTCAAATCACAGCAGTGCCAAGAAGTGATGGTGTTATATCCTAAGTAATTTTATTTTAGCTAAATATTTTCCTCCTCCCTTCTCCTTTTTGCCAGTGCATACAGACATCTGCCT
This sequence comes from Drymodes brunneopygia, assembly GCA_013400955.1. Lineage (NCBI taxonomy): Eukaryota > Metazoa > Chordata > Aves > Passeriformes > Petroicidae > Drymodes > Drymodes brunneopygia. Next base: position 952,065 of record VZTZ01048587.1, on the reverse strand, counting down.
ACTGCAAGGCATTGCATAGAGGAACTGGTAGGTAATTTAATATGGATCGATACATAATTCCTGATGAAGTAGACACGCAGTTTTTATGTTCACTGTCCTTAAATCTAAATTGCAAAGTGCGATGTTATGACTTACCTTGACTGTAATTAAGTTTGATAGTAAAAGAGAATAGAATTTATTTATTATGAGTGCATAAAATTAGTTGGACAATTTAAGGTGCTATTCAATGAGTAATGCTCCCATAGAAGGGGTAAACATTTGTCTGCCTGATAATATTAGTTTGTATTAACAACCTAGAAAAGTTATTTTCATACAGCTCTGGTTTTATGTGTCTTCTTGTCTTCTCAATATCCTGGGAGCCATTGCACAAGGCAGGGCAGGCATGTAGAATACGTGAATAAATGTAGAACAATTTCCAAGAAAAACAGGCTTTTTATCTCTATCGATTGGTGAAGAATTCTCTCCTTTGGACTTTTAAGAACATAAATGCAGAAAAGAGGAAGATCAAGCTGTAATGCCTCACAGCTCATCACCAGAACAGAGTTAAAGCCACATAAGCTGAAACTGATAGCTCATTATGATGTCAGCCTGCACAGCGCAAAATTGTGTTTCCTAATGCTCACCTCTGTTAGAGGGATGCTAGTTTTGCACCCCGGCTTCATGAACCCTTACTGTAGGTATTACCCTTCTTTAGCCACTCATTCTTCCCCATTCCCCATGGTTTAGATCCCAAGATGATGGGTCTTTAATCTGCTGGGAGTGCATTTAAATTGTATCCCTGCTCAATCACCCTAAACCTTGTTGCCAGGGGGAATATAGGTGAAAATCCCAGTGTTTGGCTGGCAGAGCAATAAAGCTGAGCCAAACATTTTCCTTCTTCGAGTCCTCAGCTTGTAGCAGTATCAATGCAAGTCAGAAGTGAGACATTTCAGAACATTGTCACTCATGATTTACACCAATTGGCTAAAAACAGCAAATTGCTAATATAACAGGCCTGTGCTGTTTTGATACAGACAAATAATTGGTTATAAGTCAAGTATTATTTAAAGAGGGATGATTTTAAGAAAATATGTCATAAATTTATCCCTGTAAGTAGTATCCAAGGTATCACATGAGTGTAGTTCTTTATAATGCTTAGAGGAGAGAAGATAATTTTCTCATATTTTCCAAATGATGGGAAACCCCTCTTTCCACCCTTGACAGCTGTCAGAAAATTATAGGAGGTGCTTTTAAACAATTACCATTTTGTAAAATATAGGGAGGAGAGAAAACAGTTCCAACACTTTTAGAGCATCTTCTTGGGTACTGTATCGAGAGTTGTGTTTAAAGTATTTCTGACTGTCAAGAATTCACTTTAACATAGAATCATTTAGGTTAGAAATGATCTTTAAGATCATTGAGTCCAACCATTAGCAACATCATTGTTCCCCTTTTTATGTTTTTCTAATCTGCCTCCTTTTAGAGGGATGTGCAGAAATCTCAGGCTGTATGCCTGTCACTTGAAAGCGTAGTGATAATTTTTTGCCAATGCTGATGCTGGGCTGTGCACCCCAACTTGGCAACTTTGTCCTGTCTCCGTATAGAATCAGCATGTACATGTGCATTCATTCCTGTGATTTAGCTTTCTGGCTGGTGTAAGAAATGGGTCCACACTGTTATTCATGACCACCCACCATCATCTGACATCAGTTGGCCTTGAGAAGCCCACAGAACTATCTCTATATTGAATATTTAAGTGATAAATCTAATAGCTGCTCTCAGGCAAAGGTCTGGCTGAAATTCAGTATGTTGGCTCTCCAATTCCCCCATCTATACTCTGGGGAGGCAGAGGAGATGTGCCAGTAATGATTAAAAATAATTGGAAAACAAATAATTTTTTTTAAGCTTTGTCAGTATACTGCATGGGTCAGCCAGCAGGGATCCTGCAGGATCCTGGGCAGATGAACCTGAGGCAGTGGAAAGCCAGAAATTCCTCCTCTGCTGAGGCTGTGGGGCTGGCAGAGAGAACCCCATGTCAGCAAAGACAGAAGAGACATAGACACAACATTTGCAATGTGTTGTCCTGTGTATTTTACAGCTTGAAATGTGCCTAGAGTGAAATCTGGATGAAATGTGCTTGGAGTGAAATCTGGATGACTGTATGTCAAAGCTAATAAAAGGGATTCAAGCAATAAACATAACTGGGCACAGTCCTGTAAAACTGGTCTTTCCTGCCTGTAAGCTTCCCATCAGGCTTAACTTTGAAAAACCAACTCTTTCAGCCCAGTGGTTCTGGCCATGGCACTTCCCTGCAAAGATGATTGCAATAGTGAAAACATGATGTATTCCTGGTCCTTGCAAAAGAATCATCTTGTAAAATAATTCCTGTGAGAGACAGCTGTACAGGGCAGAGAGCTGGCAACACCCAAGCCAAGCTGAAGGCATTTCCCTGGTGCTCTTTGGGTCCAGGTATAGAGCAGTAGGTGTTGCTCACTCTCCCCAGCACTTTAAATGTCTGCAGGAATGATTGAAAGCAAAAAACCTCCATTTTCTGTACAATTATCAGCTTTTCAGTTTGGGATATTGCAGCACCCATCTTTGGATGGGGAATTAATTCAAAACATCTAAGGTAATATCATCAAAATACTGTAATTAGATTTAATGGCACACTTCCAAGATTAATAGGTGATCTTCCTCACAGCCTACAATTTTAATTTCCAAAATTTCATTTGTCATACTGCTACTCAGTACAGATTCACCATCACAGTGTTTACCTACACTTTTCCTCACTAGTAGTAAAATGTGCTGCCTTTTCCAGGCATAGACAGATGAAAAGATGTATTAGTAACAAATCTGTGTTCATGGCATATAATCACAAGATGACAAGACACTTAATGTTATCTATTTATATATTATGTATAGCAACTTCTGTTACACAAAATCACTTTTCAGTCCCATTTTAGGGTACTACCTAATCCTGTAATTGATTCTGTGTGATGAGTCCCTGTTGTCCTGTGGGGACCCATTGACCTTCAGAGCAGGAACAGGCCTGAAAACATTCCATTATTTCACTGGTTTTTTATGTGTAAATTCAAGATAATGTAGGATGAGAGCAGATGATTTTATCTGTCTATTTACTTCATTGGGCTCAGAATTCTAAGTATTTTATGACTTGACCAAGAAGAAGAAGAAGAAGAACTACTCCTTATCAGTAAGAATGACCAAAGACATGACTGATATTCTCTTTAAGGTAAAATCAAATACTCCCTTAGAAATTTAGCCAATCATACACATTTTCAAACAGCTCAGAGCTACAGTAAAGCTACTTTCTACTGTAACTGTCACATCTCAAAACTTGCAAAGGGGTGAAGCAATTGCCCACTGGTTATAAATACCAGCAGATTAGTTTATCTATAGATCTGTATCATGTTACTCATTCCAGAGTCCACAAAATCCAACATGAATCAGCTTGACTTTGTACACAAACAATCACATCAACACAAAGGTGAGTCCACTGGTAGCAGCTGATGACATTTTATAGTCATGGATGTTTTAGTATTACAGAAAACAAGTAATTGGACATGTGTGCATGTGCAGACACACACACACAGACACACATAAACCTTGCTCCTTCACTGTCCCACCAAATATAACTCCATGCATTAAGGCCTTAAATAAGTCTCTAAGAATGTAATTCAGTACAGTCTGAATCCCCCTTGGGCAAGCCTGAGGTAGCTCCTTGGGCTGTCACAGCTAAGCAGCTGTCCAGCCTAACACGGACTCAGGAGCCAAAAAGCTGCCTCATTTGGGTGACAGTGAAACAGTTGTAAAGGATCAGACAGATATTATCCATGGCTGATGTAGGGAGGGTGCTTAGAAAATAGTTAATACCAGTAATTACTAAGAATAGAAAGGTAAACAAACTGCTTGCAAATTTATATCTGCATGAATTCTGAAATAAAGCCTTAGCACAATGCATTCCTATCCAGCAAGAGGGTAAACTCTCATCCTAGGTTAGAAGAAAGATGATCAAATTATTTACTTTTACCTCTGTGACATACACAATAAAGTCCATAGCCCACACACAATCAGTAATGACAGGAGCTGCTGCCTTTGGCATATTACCTTGAGTTTCTGTTTAGTGTGTGCCCCTTGACATCTCAGTATCTGACTTCAGCCTAGGGTATTTTGTTCTTCAGGCAGAGGTGATTGCCTTTAATTAGTTTTTCAACACTTATGGCCTTATCTAACATTACTGTTTTTTTGAAAAAAATTACTTCAGAGTTCCTTCTTGTGTGCTGGCTGAGGGCTGCAAAATCTTTTCTGTAGAGTAGCTGTAACAGAGCCATCCATGAAACGTTCCCTTTCCTCTGTTCTGTGCTTTGCACTTTAGTGCAGAAGAGAAGAATTTTCACTTAGGGAAGGTGAGCACACACAATTACTATTCTCTATATATTACACATTCTCTCTATATACTCTCTATTCTTCTATTCTCTATAGTAAGAGGCAGAAGTGAGTGCAGATTGTTTGATCCTTTGGAGTTGCTGTTGCTCCTTCCCCCTTCAACATTTGAAACATGCACCATGTCTGGAAGCCACTGATCCAGGGACACGTCCTACTGCTTGCCTTTGGAGGATGCAAGATGACACATTTTCACCTCTGAGGTGACAGTAGGTGACAATGAAATAGGTGGCCCATTTCATCCCCACATTGTCTCACTGATCACAGTGTGCCAGCTGCTTGTATGACTGTGCATGTCAGCCCAGTAATCTTGAGTGATGCAAAGCTCCACAGAGTCTGGGGAAACCATTGTCTGTGACAACTCATGCAGGAAACAGTCATGCAAAGGAGCTGTCAAGGGAGGAGGCTTGGTCTAGGAGAGGGGGGTGTGTGGGGTCAAAAGTGTAGAAAGCACTGTGGACCCAAGGCAATATAAATTAGCCATGGCACCTATTCTATCCTACAAAATCTCCTATCTGCATCACATACTGGAAGAATTAACATCACAAAAACTTACAACAAAGCAACAACCAGTAATAATCAAGTTATAACTAAATACTCTGGATGGTGCTTGACTTGGAAAAACAGGCTCAGGTAGGAATGCCAATACTACTATCTGACATAGCTGGAAAAAAGAGTAAGCTGTGACATCTCCATTCTTGGCAAATCACAGAGACTGCTGCAGGCACTCTGTTCCCTCGGCTGCTTGGAGTGATGCAGTCGTGGCTGCTGTCGCTGTGAGCTACAGATCTCCTCTCTTCTGTGTCTTTGTGGGGAAGAGGAGGGCATGAAAAGCGGTTCACTACTTGGGAAGCAATGGAAGAAACAGTATTTGGGGTTACAGTCAAAGTTTTCCAGCTCCTTTCATAGATTTGACTTTTTTTAATTAGTTGCTTAACACAGTGCCAGGATTTTAGCAGCCATGTTATAGCAAATAAATCATTTTATAATAAAGTCTCTACTGTCCAATAGCCAAAGATAACTACAGGTTATTCTCAGCTTCCTTATCAAAAGCTGTTTCAGACTTGGGTATTTTATCTGAGTACTTCAGATGCTGTCTGAATAGCTTCCCACGTTCAGAAGAATCTCAGTGATTGTTTATTTTGTGCATATGTACTTTGCATGCTGGCAGAGAATGCCTAATTGGTAATTTCTCTCCCTGCCATTGTTACCCACATTCGTGCCCCAGGCCAAGAGCTCAGCACCAAAGCAGAGAGGGATGGAAAGGTCTCCACCTGTCGTGTAGCCAGACCATACAGAAACACTCTCCATATGTGGAGACCAGCTGCATAAAGCACAGGCTTAGCAGGCTCCCTGCCACCTGGCCAGCCCCCTGCACTGCCCCAGGCCGGAGTGCGCTGCCAGGGGAGGAAGGGAGTGGAGTCAGGGGGAGACAGTAAAGGGGGAGTGGGGAGAGAGCAGACTGTGCACTGCTCAGCCAGCTGACTGGGCATTTGGAGAGCAGATCAGAACCAAGGTCAGCCTTGGACTGCCATCAAATCACATTGCCAGCAGTCAAGCTCAGAGAAGCTTTGGACATGTCAGACGAGGCCACATGACTTCTCACTACAGACCCAAGCGAGGAGCTCTCTGCAAGGTGGATCATCTATCAATCCTGCCCATCAGTAATGTCATGGCACTGATGTCAGGCTGACAATTTAGATTCAAAATCCTTCCTAGAAGGATCAGGATAGCACGTGTGCATGTGTTCCTGTGGTTGCTGGCCATCTGGGCTGCTCCTAAAGCCATGTGGTTTTACACCCTGCCCACGTTTCAGGCATCCTGTATCCAGAACAGCACTCGGGAGCACTGCATGCATTAACTTGCTCTCCAAGCTACACCCCTTCATGAACTTTTGACAGTGACGAAGTCTGTGTTTTCCCTGGGATCTTCAAAACCCTTTCAAACAGACCTGATGACAGAAAGCCTGTTGAATTTTTGTTGGGACTGAGTGAAGATCCCTCTTTTCTCTCAGATGCCAAAAGAAAAAATACGTGAACTATACTTTTCAAATGTCATCCTGGGCAGCCAACCCTCAAACTCTTCCTCACATATAAAATGTCCTGGCAGGATTACCATATAATATCCATTGCAGCAGTGGAAAATATCAAAGGATCATGGCTTAAAATTAAACAAAGCAGCGCCCTTTCTTTTCTCAAAAGCAATACACTGTTTCTCTTCCTCTTTTTCCGTTCTCACCTGCAAATTGCCATACAGTTTGGTAAAGTGGGATTAAGTATCCACAATAAACACTCCCATGTGAGGCCAGCAAGAGCAAATGGAAGCAATCGCTTTAGGTTTTAGCCCAAACCTTCTGTTACTGTAGCAAATGAGATTTTTTTTTTGCAGCTGACTAGCAGAAACTGATTTAGGCCCTTTGCACTTGCTGCCAGCAAGTGTTCCCACTCCAAAAATAGCCTATTGAAGAAAGAAGTGTCAGTTGCTGTCTTCAACAGGCTGCTTTCTAAACCCATTGTTAGAAGACACCTACTTCAAATGAAACCTGGCATGTCACCACGCTGTGGGCAAGGTGCCATTCCAGCAGATGGGCAGGGGGTAGGCAGTGCCAGCAATCCAGTCTGTATATCAACCTTGAGTAACAAGGTTGTATTCCCATCTGAACTGTCAAAGCCTGGAGCTGTGCTCTACCTTAACCTGTGTCCTTACACACGTTGCTGCCCACACACATCTGTGCAGTATCTGAAAGGTTTCTCTTGCATTTGCAGCCCATCCTGCTCTGTTCCATTGGCACCAGGTTTAAGTTTGGGATGGGTGAGCCTGGTCTGCCATGGTCTGCAATGAAGGTGTGGGCAGGACCATGTCAGCAGTGCTTGGCTTTCAGTGCCTTTCTCCCCACTGTGGCATTCAGTAGCAAATATGTGGGAAAACACCTCGGGGTGCTGTAGTCAAGGCAAAAACTTCCAGAAACACCTCAACAGCTGTGGAACAGTGAGAAACCACAATTGTAAGTACCTCTGAGTGGAGCTGCAGGAGTCCAGCAGAGGTTCATCTCAGTGCTCAAGTTCCCCTGCATTTCGAGTTAACACGTGTCAGGCGGTAGGAGCAGTCCTGCAGGCTCCTTCTGTTCTAGTGCCAGAAATCCCCACACTCTCAAGGGCCTCACAAGAGCATCAGGGCTCGATGAACTGGGATTCACATGCCACAGGCTCATGAGACTGATATGACAATGCAGTCTCTGCCTTTCAATGTGTCTTGTACAAAAAAGCCTCAGCTTTCTAGTGAAATGCCAGCCTGTGTGTGGAGACTTTATGTAGGTTCTCCTGTAGTACCTGTTTGTCTTATGTCTTACAGAGTCTCAAATTAATGCATGTAAACTATATCTGAATCTTTTCAAAATCTCGTCTTATATGTCCCATGAAGCTATTAGTTTAGCTATCACTAGGTATTAAAATTTAAAAGGGTCACTAAATGCATACTGCTAGAAGGGAACAACATTAGTTACACATTACCAGAACAAAACTAAATTAAGAAACAGCTCATTTCCTTTGTACCATCAATATTTTACTCAGCCATAGCCTGGATGCTTGTACTCACAAAAAGGAATTAATCATTCATGTGCTAATGTACCTCCATTTTTTTAAATCATCACTTAAGTAATCATTTTTGTGTGTGCTCTGATGTGTGATGCCTGCTTATGAAAGTGCAGGAAAAATCAATACAAATTAAATAAAATTTAAAAGGTGGATATCAGTGAAACAGATGCAAAAGAGTCCTCCATGCAGTAAAATTGTAATCAAATTGCTGTAAAATTCTGTTAGTGAGTCATAATTTGAAAAAGATACCAGTCTAATGCTAAACTTATTTATATGCCATGCTACCCTCTTTATTTTGGTACAAGCATACACAATGCAGTTCATCACAGATTTTGTCTTAAAACATGCATAAAACTGAAACAACAAAATCTTTATTGCCATTTAATTGGGTACTGCCATTTCCCAACAGTTTATTTACCGAGAATCACAGTGTTCATATCATAACATCATCTGTGTCTGCACATCTGGGAGGTTCCCAGAACCCTTCTCAAAGTGAGGTGCAGGAAGTCTTGTGGAAAGGCTCCCACCTGGGGCAGGCCCAGGGATCCCTGCCTGGTGTTCCCTGTCTCACACCAGGAGTTGGAAATGAGGCACTGTAGGGCTCAGCAAAACCAAAATTCTCCTCTCCTGCAAAGTGTCACACAGCCTGCAACATCTACCCAGTACAGATCACAATAATCAAAATCTCATTTCCCCAGCTCCCTGAAAAGGACTAACTGTATCTCCTGGGCTGGATTTGCTGCTGCCTTGGGCTTGTCTTTTACACCCATGGAAAGTGCTCCAAATCAAGAGCCCTGCTTTGCTCAGATATAAATTACAGCCACTTTACTCAGCCATAAATGTCTGTCTAAGGTGAAAAGTAGCAAAGAACAGCAGTTAGTGCTGGCTGCATATAAAAAGAGTTAAGATGGTCCTACCAGATTGGAGCCCACAGTCCCATGGAAATTAAATCAACTTTTGCTAAAGGTGTGATTGCTTCTTGTGGACTACCCATATCAGTGAAAGAATATGGCAAAGCTGTTAGATCCCTTCAAGAACAATGAATTTCACAGAAGAGCAGCACAGTACTTGAAGTAGAATTTGGTATAGCAGTACTATAGGTTTTTTCTTCTATTGCTTCAGTAATTTTATGGTGATGCATTTTGATGACAATTTAAAGAATCTCTGTGCTTATGAGGCAATAACACAACCTGCAAAATAAGTGCCAAGGCCAAGTTGTCTATTAATATATGGTATGGCTTCTTGTGAATGAATAGAGATGAGCTGGAACAATGCTCAGGAAAAAGCAAGAGAGTGGGTACCTTGACTGCAAGATGTGAAGACTTGTGTTCCTTTTTCAGCTAAGACCTCACATTCTGTCGGTGAAATGGAGAGAATCAGCAGGCAATACTTCTATTTTGCAGAAACTTCTGAGAAACTTAGTGGGTTTCTACTCATGTCTTCACCAAAAGCCATGCTTATGGGTATTTAATTTTGAATAAAGGACTTTTTCTTTTTCTCTTTCCCTTCTTACTAGATCCAAATATTTTCCAGATGAAACTTTTGTGATAACCACCGTTTCCCTCTGAACTGTTTCTCCCTCACCAAGACATCATACTTGCAGCCATCTCATCTGCAAATGTCAGTGAGTACTCAGCAGAAAAAAAGCACAAGAGTATCATTAGCTTGCTGACAGTGGATAACAGGAGTAGCATGAACTCACCATGATTCACAGATGTACCATGAATGGCTGTATTTTAGACTGCATGGAACTGAGAATTTAACTTTTCTTTTGGAGAAATACCTGGTGAAGCTGGGTTTGGCCACAGTTTAGGAGCTCCCTGAGAAGGCAGCAGTAGCTCAGTGAATGCTGCACAGCCACCAAACCAAACACACAATTGATGTCCCCTGGCAGTGCAAGCAACCAGTTCCTACAGCAAGTACACAGACAGGAGTCCATAACCTTGGAGAATTGCATTGGAATTCTTTGAATATTTCATTTCAACTCAATTAAGGGACAATGCATCACGAGCAGTGTATGAGGCAAAAAAGTGTTGCCAGATGAAGCATCCACCAGGTCTGAATGCCACTGCCAGTGCAGGACAAGCACTTTTGCAATTACACAAACAGTTAAATAAATATGGATTTTTAAATTTCTCATTTTTATCTAATTTAGCTGTTGACGAGACCTCAGCCAGAGGGAGGAAGGGGAATGAGAGGGCAATGAGCTTCTCAACCTCAAGGTGTGCCATGTGGATGGGAGGAGGAAGGGCCCTTTCCTAAAGGAGATACACTGGCTTATACTGGAGGTGACACAAGTTCTTTGCATGAGCTGTCTGCATGGAGCTATCAGACTGCTTGAGACTGAAGGTGTTGATAAAAATGTGAAGTTTGACCTATAGTAATTCCTTTTTCTGGGTTTTTAATGGACTAAGTGGGTCTTTTCCCAGTTCAGAAGCTGCAGGTGAGCTGGGGATCACTTGAGAGAGATTCAGCTGTGGACCTCCACCACTCCCTGTGCAGAAGAGTCCCTGCAGAGAAACCAGAGTGGGAGTTTGCACAGGTGTAGAGAATTGCCCCAAATCTATGTGTGTGCCTCCACTATATGAAAACACATGCAGGTGTGCCTTTTTTGCCTTTGCTTAAATTTAGCAAAGTGTCCTGAAATGCACTTCATATGATTTGAAGGATAAAAATTTCTCTGTCTTACTTGTGCCAGTTTATTGCTAATATGGGCAGGTGATTCATCAATGGATGAAATGAGATTTTCAAGTTGTTTTAAAATGATGAGGTAGTTTTCAGAGCTCATGCAGTTTGTTACTGGATACACAATTTATTAATATATTTGTCAAATAATGTATTTGACAAGTTTTAAAAACATTTCTGGCTAATTGCTTTGATAAATCATCAATCTTAAAAGGCGAGTAGCAAGATAAGACTGTATTTTACAAGCCGTATTTTTCTAGTCTCTCCCTTGTCATAGCCCAGTGAAAGGGATGGAAATGAAAACACTGGATCCATATTTCCCCGTGATTTTTCTTTGGTTTACTGTTGATTTTCTTTGTTCAGGGCAGACTCAACCTTGCAAGTTAAACTAGACAAGGAGATTGGCCAGTTTCAAACTTCGTAATTGATTGGTGTAATTGTGATTGCTTTCAGCACCATGGGACCTTTTAACATCACTTTTAGTTTTTTGCTTTGATTTCACTCTAAACCATACCTAAATGTCCATTTATTCCTTACTGGGTGCTATTCAGAAAGATAATTTTCTTATTACATTTTCCTATTAAAGACTTGACTGAAAGATGGATTCAGGGCTCAGACACATGCTCACTTAACAAAGCAGATGCAGCCATTTTCTCAAGCTGTTTGTTACCACCTGCTTGTCAGACACTGTATCCGACCAAGGAGTGGATGGAGCAGGGTGTGAGCCTTTGGGAGCTGCTTCAGTGCAAAGTCCTGTGGCTTAGCTAAATTCCCTGGACATGTTCCCTTCCATCTGCAGATGGCTAAGCCTTGAACACTCACTGAAGGCCCACTGACACAGACTGGAATTATTAATGATCTGAGCAGTTTTCCTGATTGAGACCAGAGCTTCCAGTTCTGTGATGAGATCAGCCAGAAGACTTCCCAAAACGTGCTGGGCAGCACCGAGGCTCTGCTGGGGCAGAGGAGTCTGCCCCAGTGCTCAGGCTGAGCACACACATCCCCTCCCTCGTGCTGCTCATTTCCAGGTCCAGCTGCTTTTTACTGCCCCTCTGCCAACCACTGCTCCCCATAACTGCTGGCAGAACTCACCACGTGCCTCTTCCCTGTGCTGTCTAGGCAAAATCAGGCAGGCAGCTCAACCACCTGCTAAAGTATTTAAACCTAATGGAGTTTTAAAGCCGTACCAGCCTAGCAGAAAACCAGGGAGCAGTCTGGGAGACCATTCTGCTGAAAAAATGTGGGGAAATTTCTGACACTGTACTGGTAGCTGGGAAGAGTAAAGCAGTGATGCCTTAACCACAGTAATGGTTTGTTAACTGATACTGTGGGTTCACAAGCACTTCTCTGAGACTGCTGGGCAAGGGGGGGAAGAGAGAGATGGGTTGCACTCAGATGTAAATCTCTGCAAGATCAGCATGTACACACCCTTCACAAACCTGCTCATGCAGCTTGTGTATAAGCCTACAAGGAGTTGCTGATTCAGCGTTTTCTTAATAACAAAAACATATTTTTTGGAATTTAAGTTTTGGAACACGATGCAGCCTGCTAAACTCTTTTATTAAAAAATAAACTAGAACAACATAGAAGGCATAGCACCAGCCAGTGCTGGGAAGGCAGACTATTATACTGAGAGCAAGAACCTGTGCATATACATTCAATAAACTCCATTTCTGAGAGGTGCCATACTCAGACCTCACCCTGCAAACACACTCCTACCAGGCTGACTGGCATGGGACAAAGACACCCTGATCCAGTCCTTACAGATAAGATCCTTCCATCTGCAAGAGCTGCTTTCCTACCATTCTTTCTTAGTATTTCTCAGTATTATTCAACAGTCAGCTTTATTTGATTTGTGACATGGTATGTTTTTGTGCTTTTATATACATTTTAAAGTTATCTTTGTCTTCAGCTGTGGTATTGTCACCCAAACAGCTCAGAAACACCAGCTACAGCAGGAAGGGTGAACAGAGGCAGTTCAGGAACTAACGAGTGGGGAGATCTGCATATTCAGAGAAGGAGCTGCACACACAAACTGAGCCACAGCCACCAATGGGCGAGCTGATTACTGTTTATTTGAGGGGAGAGAAATGAGTTCTAACTGGCTAAGAGACTTTTGTTATCGTGAAATGCATATTTGGCTACAGCAAATGGCTTCAAATCAGAAAAGTGACATTTTTGTGCTGGCTGTTTATAAACAGGATGTAGTTAGCGTAAGGCACCCACAGCTGCAGTAACTGCAGATTTTCTAGGGCAGACCCAAATGTATCATATTTTATCATTATTTTTTCCATATTTTCTATATTCAAGGCCTTGCAGTTTTATCAGAACCCAAGAAAATTACTTGACATGTTGGTTGGCACTTAATATTGTATGGCCGTTCATTGTTTTCAAGAGAGTTTGGATTTTCACCTGAAACTTTAATCACAGTATCACAGGCCCAGCCCTGTTTTTGATAGTCAGTGTCAGTGTCATGAGCTTTAGTAACTGCACAACTGAACTCAGTAACACTGAGAACTGGGGAACCTCTTCAGTGTTAAGAGTGAGTTTAGCTGAGATGAGAGTCAGAAGTTCAAAGCCTGTTGCTGACTGCCTGACCCCAGTGGGGTGGCACGTGGGAATGGGCAAGGACAGAGGTAGCAATGAGGGAATGGGGCAGCATCACAGGTACAGCTCTCTGGAAAGACAGATGCAGCTTCCATCCAGATGTCTTCCTGACACTCATGATAAAGTTGTTGGGAGTGGTTTGAGGAAACCGCCTTTTTTTCAGTCTCTTGCATCAATGTGTAACAGTAATTCTTGTTTCTGACAAGAAAAGCATTGTGGAGATGAGTAGCTTTCCAGGGGAAAAAAAATGAAGATGTGGGACTACAGAACTGAAATCTGTAAGCAGTTGCTAGAAGTTGTTCTCCAAACTGGTATACACAGAGTTTGCTTTTGACTCCAGTAATAACTAAAGCAACTTATCTTCTGCCAGAAAAACACATTTCTTTCCAACAGAAATCTGCAATGAGTGTGCCGTGGTCTTCATCATTCTCCAACTTCCCCTCTGTGGACAACATTGAAAAGGCCAACTTTTCTCAGTTGTTTTGGTTCCTTTTTCTTCCCTGTATCTGTTAGTGACAGTACTAGTAAGTTTTGAAACACAAGGACAATTTCTTACTTTAGAATTAGCACCATGACTGCTCTTTGTATGGAAATAAGGTTATCCTGCTCTAATGAAATTGCTGAGCTGAATGCACAGTTTGAAGTTCACGACCCACTGAAATGATGATTTATGGAACTTTCTTGCAAATTACCTGTGTTAACATCATATGTAATGTATTTCTATTGCTAGACCTTTGGAAGGAGTTTTCTTTTGCAAGATTCTTCTTGTTTGGGATACTTTAGTTCCCTCAATACTGTCCCATAGGGGGGTTTAAATTTTACAGTGCTCTAGAAACCTCTGAAGTTTCTGCTTTCAGATAAGTGCTTGGCAGTGTCCAGGCTCAGTCAACTTGTATGGATGCTACAGTGGAAAGCCTTTTTTCTGTACTATCAGCAATTATAGTTGGTCTCAGCTTTGGAAAGACAGGTCATGCTGTCAAGATCTGCACCGAGATGTGACAGGGAAAGAGGTAAGAAAAAAACCTGCAAGATTTACCACAACAATTCCCCTTGTCTTCTAGTCTGTGCCCAATGTTAAATCTGTTACATGTGAAGACAAGAAAAATCAATGTGGGATCAAAGAATTAGGGAGAGATCATGATGAATCAAGAAGCATTTTGTTTTAGAGGATTGTTAATATGAAAGGCAAAAGTAAGCATGTGGAATAAAAAATGCTGGGCAATGAGATGAGTGTGGTGTGGAATTCCCTCTTTGTCATTTCCACTGAATTTCATTCATTGGAAGTGCTCAATATATGGCAAATATTTGAGAGACCAGTGCCAGAGCAGTATTTTGTATATTCTGTAGATGGAAGTGCACTGGGAATCTGGTCAGCAGTGTAATTGTTTATATTCATTATAAACAATCTGTGTTATTTGGCAACAAAACCTGCCTTTCTGAGTTGACTCTCATTGCTGCTGAGATAGTTCTATCAGCTGGTTGTAATTTTACTTTGGGGGCATGCAAAAGTACACTGTATTTCTTCCAAATTATCTGTGGGAAAAACATGAACATTACACCAAAGGCCCCTCAGTCTTGTGGGACCTCTCTTGGCCCTCTTTCAATTGTCTTTAAGGGCCATGAGAGGATGCAGAATAGGTTTAGTCTGCATGTGTCTTGTACCACTGTTATATACATCTGCATCTTTTTCCTGGCTTGAATGCCCAACTACTCTCATCTTGAACAATAATAGCAGATAAAATAATGAAGAAAATTGCTGTTGGAGGTAGAATGGGACATGGAATGGGGCAAAAAGATCTTACTGTGAAAAGGTAACACCCTATTTGGCTTAAAAGATGAATCAAATACTATAGAAGCCATCTTCTGAGCTTTCACACAAGGCTGAGTTCATCACAGATGTATAAATGTAGTTTCTGCAAGTTGGGACCTTGTGTTTGTCCAAGCTACCCTGCACCTGAAGGACCTCCTTGTACCTCATATAAATATGTACTTGTGCACCTACCTAGAGCAAGGGAAGCATAAATGATTTTCTATCAGGTATTTGGGAGGGAGATTCCCAATTATTCTCTACTATATGAGGAGGAACTACATCTTCTGTCAATTTTTTTTTTCTCCTAGAAGAGTAGAGAGAAGGCCTGACAGTGAGATACCCAGTAAGTTCACGGTTAGGATCTTTCACCTCACAGTCTCAAATCTGTTCAGGATGGGTCAAAGCAAGGACTCAAAACCTGAACTTTTACATCCCACATACCTGTTCCAACTACTAGGAGCCGGGCACTTGAAAGGAGTTTTTTCTGTCACTCTTGAGCTGTTTCAATTTGTAGGAATAATTAAATATTCAGTTTAATGAGAGATGGATTCTACAATCCAGCAAATCTGAGCATTTGCCTTTGGTGTCGATGATGCAGGTTTGAGTCTCTGCTCCAGTGACTCATCAGAGCACATAGGCACAGCTGAATTGCTGGATGGGGATTGCTTTTGCTTGACTGACGTTTTTCTAGGAAATAAAGAAACCCTAAACCAAACTGTTTGTTGAAAGAGGGAGGATGAGCTCTGAATGAGCCCTACGACATCCCTGCTGCTTCTCTGGCCATAGACCTGATCATACTCACGGAAAAATATTATAGAACATGTCCCAGCCATGTGTTTTCGAAGAGCATTTCATCAGCATGAACAGTTTTAGCTCCTCTCCCATGCTGGCAGCCTCCACTGCGGGGGAATGTGTTTGTGCTCACACCTGTGCTTAGAGATCACAACTGCACAAGAACATGAAAGAATTTTTCAACCTACATTAGGTGCTTTAAAAAAATTCCTATAATCTTCTGTTTTCCAGTCTTTCTCCCCTTGTCTATTTTTGCTAAGCCTGTGCTTGTCATGCCTGTAGGCTTCAAACTGAGGAAGACTTTTATTCTGAAAGCAGCTGTTTCTAGTGCAGGAGTGCCTTCACTTTGGCTGTGATCTTCCTCCAGGAAGGTGAGGCTCTGCTCTCAGCTTACACCCAGGCTATCCCGGCTCCACTGAGTTGACCCAAGGACAGAATTTAGATCTGTGGGCTAGAGGCTGAGCTTTTCCTCTATTTTAGCAAGTCTGACTCTCTTGTCATCCCTCCTGCTTTTGGAATGTGCAGCAGGAGCTTCTCTAAATTTTAATCGGGCGATTTCATTTGTTCAGTACTTGAAGAGCAGGATGTATTTACTGAGGATTTAAATTTCTCCAAAGTAGAGAGAAACTAAATAGCACTGCTCTTTAAGCATGTCTCCACATTTAGAAAGCATTGGGTTACACTTTCCATTTGAAGCTTTTCTTCTTAAAAAATAATTCAGACACCCCTCCTGAGACTTTCCCGGCACTGCCCCCCCGTAACCCAATCTGCCCCTGTCAGGGAGCACAGCCCGCTGCTTGCCAGGTGTGCAGGCAAGTTTGTCACATGAAAGACTTCGGGCATAACTGCTGGCAACATGAGCTCTGAAAAGGCATTCAAAGAGGGCTTTATATATACTTAAGTGTAAGAGATGTGCTATTTTGCTAAAGGGGTTCAGTATCTATATTCTAGTGTAAATGCATCTTTTTCTCTATAAGCTGTGAATGAGAAATTAATTTTATTGACTTTATGGATGACTTTGGGTTGGAGATAGATCTCTTCCCACAGGCATCCTCTGTCATCTTTCCTTTACCTGGCTGCTATCAGAACTAGTAGGAGGCAACCACCATTTCTATTTGAATGAATTCTCTTGATATTATAGTGTCAGGCACTCAGCATTGTCTGACCCTGCAATCTAGAGGCCCAGAGTGTCTGCAGGCCTGGGAAATACTTCTGAAAAATAGTGATAACTCAGATAATAATAATTCTCAGCACTCCTGTAAAGCTTTTAATCCACTGATCTCAACCAGATACTGGCACTTACTACTAGAGGAAAGTTGAATTTGTGGCATGAGGGATCCTATCATTTGAAGGAGGAAGCCTGCAGAACAACGTGCACTGGGCTGTTAGAAAGGACAATGGTCAATTGTTTTGGGTAACATGCTGATCTCACTGCACTTAATGGCAAAATGACTTCAGTGGAGCCATAAACACAAAAAAGCGTTGGGAAAAATATTGTCATGGTCTCTGTATTCAAAATATGCCTTTTGTAACAAAGCACCACACACAGTAATGCAGATGTTTGCTATTTGATGCTTATTTTGCATGTCAGACTAATTATTTTTTTACTATTTGGCTTCTTTGTCTAATTTCTTTCAAATTTGAATATGCAGAGATACAACTTTGTAAAGAAAATGAAATACTGTAAGAGTACTCTGCAAATATTGACATATGTCAAATTGATTTACTTGTACATCAGATTTTTTGTTTACATTTCACAGAAATTCAAGAAACATCACTTTTTTGGCACCAGCATTCATGGCAAATAGCCTTCAAAGTGTCATTGACGAGATTTTGATGAAGAAAAAATTTACATTTGCATGTGCACACTCTGGTATTTGCTCTAGAGCAGTAGGCAAACACATCCAAGTAGGAGGGAGACAGCTAATCATGTACCTTTCTGACAAACTGGCTAATCAATGCTATATGACTAGCAAGTACCTTATAGCCTCAAAGAGAAATTACAATCAATCCAAACTGCTAAGAACTGGGGAAAAAAAAATCCTTTTTTTAAAGTAAGTTTGCATAGCAAACACTTCTGAAGCAGCTGTGATTTGTTTATGGATTTTCTACAAACAGAAGGAAAAACTTGATTTCTTTGATAAATGACTTATTGTTAATTATTCACTGAGTCCCATTCTCCCACCTACTTTAATGAACTCTAACACAGTGAATCTTAACACCCAATATAATGAAAGTAAATTTTCACCCTTAATGCAGTGTGAATGGCACAATTGCTTTATTCTTTTATTCACAAAGTGTCAGTCATTCATTTCAGCTCTGCATCATTCAAAAGAACTAAGATGTGCAGTGAATGTGATTCCAGTCATGTCATCCTGTTCGTGCAAAGTGATTCTCAATAGCACTTGACAGCACACTGCTGGATTGGCTCAGTGCATTAAAACAAACCAAATTATTCTGGTTTTATGTACATATCGGTACTTGTTGACATCCTAGTAAATTGTTTTAATAGCCTGTACTTATGAAGGTGTATATCTTTGTAGTTAAATTCCAATACATTGTAAAGTATACTTTACATAGAAAATATTACTCTCTCAGGAAAACTGTAAGCACAAAGTTTAGACTCAAAAAAATCCAGTGATGCTAACTGCTTTATCTGCTCTTTGAGCAGCCATCATGAGCTAAATGTGTGTGACAGAATCAAGAGTGAGGGGCCTGAGATGCAGCTTTGGAGCAAGGGGAGTGTAATGTGCTGCCAGTTACAGCCCAATTAAATGGTGTTCTGCCAAGCTATTTGTGGCCAGAACTGCAGCCTTAATGAAAACCAAACCAATATTGTTTTTTACACAATCCTCAAAAATAATTTCCTTTGAGCAGTCTTTAGACCAGATTTATATCTTATGTCAAACAAAGGAGATGATGAATACTTCCCTCAGCTAATACCACCTTCATGTGAAAGGGGTGCACTGGCCTAGCAAAGCAATAAATAAATCCACAGTGATGAATACTGACACTCTTTACTCCTTTATTCCTGCCTCTGCTTTCAGCTTAATGCTGCCATGCCAACTCAGATGTACAGAAAATATTATGTGTCCTGTTTAGGAAGATTGACCAGTTCCCCCTACTTCGTGGTGGTCCTTAAGGAGGAAATAATTCATCTCACTAACCTTTATGGACTTTAGTGCACACATGACTGGCTGATGTTTTTAATTGGTTCAACTGTACGAGTTTGATGTGGTTTGCTACACTTGCTGCTTTTGTTATGAAATATCAAAACACCCAGGAAGTCTTATTCTGCTACACATCCGACCTCTCATCTACCCACACAGCTGTTACTGGCTTGTGGTTTTCAAAATTTGATCTGAGGGTTCTTTCAGTTACCAGATGAATTAAGATACATTCATTGAGACCAGACACTGAGGGGCAAAACACATTGCTGATGCCAGACAGAAAATTTGGCACTTGTGTATCTCACTGAGATATTCTTTGTTTGATTGTGTTCACATCCACCTCTCTGTAGGACTTGGTGTCATCTCCCAAAACAGCTGAACCTTGCCACTTAAGCATGTGATCTGACTCCTTTCAGAGCAGAGGTAATCCTAAAAGTCCTAGAAAACTGCTGTCATAAATTTGAATATATTCAGCATTAGAAATATATGAGCTACATCTACTTTGGGAGGGAAAGAAGAGAAGATGGTGATGGGGCATTCTGAGAGTGGGAATGGGTCACTTAGGGGTCCCTTTATTTTAATATTGTATAGCTTTTAGCTGGAGAACCACAGTCATGACACAAACCTGCCTCCAAGGGAGACCTGATCTGAAAATCTTACAGAAATGATCAGCAGGGTGAAGTAACCCTCAAAATTACTAATTTTAGCTGCCAGCCCATTGATATGTTTTATTCTACAGCATTGGTTGGGAATCATTGTATGATCAGGGAAGGGCTATAGAGATGCAATGGTTTGTATTTCACAAGCACTGATCAAATCTGATTTAAATAAGCAATGTAGATATCTAAATAGCATGGTTGTCCACTTTGCTCTTCTCACTAGAATGTTTATTTCCTTAGCAAAACTTCTGACAACTGCAGAATTCTTAGTAAATGCATGCTTTCATTTAATTCCACCTGAACACTGAACTTTTTCTATTGTTTGAGAATGTAAAGAGAGAATATCAAATTGTAGAACATTATGAGTGCTTGTATTACTGTTTTATTTTATTTTTAATAAAATCATAATACAAATAGTCTGGAACTGCCAGGACACTGAACTGGGGATTTGAGGTGGTTTGCAAAACACCCAGAAATGAAACCTGATAGATTGGTTACAGTCCCTCATGTGATGGGCTCTCTCCTTCAGACCTCATGGATGCTTTATAAAATACCCTCAAATGGCTAATGGCTCATGCACAAAGTGCAATACTTCACCCTCTGCACAGAAACTATTCATTGGCTTCTAAAGCTCAGCAGGCTGCAAAGATGCACTACGACCATTAACAGCACAAAGGGAAAATGGGATTTGTTTACGTTTCAATCACTGTTTAAACAATACTGTCTAAGATAACAATCTTACCTGGACTGGGGAAAGGGTAGAGGGTACATAGTTCTGTATACAGAATGCAGAAAACAAAAGCCCTTTTGCTTCCATTTTTCATGATGGGAATTAGACAAATAACAACGATAGTGGCAGAAGTGCAGTGGATAGATTCACTTCTGCAAGAAAGAAGTCAGACCACACCCAGTTTCTCTCATGCTAAAAGCACAGATTATTAGGCATATGCAATTCTTGTATCTGTGAAATAAAGTGGATGCATGAGCCAATGGAAATGTTATATTTGCATTAGTATATTACACTTGCTATAGAACAGTTGTGGCAGGAATATTATTTCTTTTTTCCTTTACAGTGTTATATCATATAACACTTATCCTTTGAAGAATACCTAACTGATTTGGCTTTGTCCTTATTTCTGTTTATCAAAGCTGAAACTTCTTCCCACTAAAATCAGTACATTTTAATTTTGATTTCAGTGGTATCAGTGTGCAGACCCAGCACACTCTGCTAGCAGAATACTGTGTTTATTCAGTTTTTGCAGACTAGTAAATACTGTTGATCTCCTCTGCATGAAATATGTGGCCAGCTAAGGGGTGCTCATCTTTGTTTAGAAATGAGAATGTTTATTGGCTGAACTGTTTAACATGTAATATATCCAAATATGTCAAAAATGTATTTAGCAATATCAGAGATGTTATAAATTTCTTAGTTTCTCATTTTTTTAAATAAAAGCACACATGTACTTAACAGCAGCAGTGCCAACATCAACTGCTGCATACCAAGCTGCTCCCACTTGAATAAACTGATGGAAGGGGGAGACTGAGGGAGCAGGGACTAACAGGGTTGGACACAGGGGGAATCACACATCCGCAGCATGCTTCTAGTCACTTAGATATGGATAAGCTTCCACTCCTGGTTCCAGAGGTAATGGCTTACTCTGATCAGCCAGCTAAACTTCTTCAACAGTCAGCTTGCACCTCTAACCCCCCAAGTCTGCACATTTTGCACAGCAGGGATTTGCTTTGCCTGAGAGGAAGGAGGGAGGCATTGTCACAGCAGCTCCATTGGCAGACTGGAGCACTTCTTGCAGTCAGGTTGGAACAGAAGGCTGGAGGCCATAGAGAATGTGAGCCTGGAACTGTGATTTTTTTTAAACATCAGGATGGAAAAAACTAACTAAATGCAAAAAAAAAAATCTTTTTCTTCTCCAGATTTTCACATAAAAATCCACTCTGAAGTTCATTACAGTAAATAGCTTCAATAATCATTGACTCAGGCAGTCTTTATATCCAGAGCTGAATTACAATCCACTATTAAAAATTTCTGGAGTGGAACCAACCCCAAACCTCTGACCCACTGCCAATAGCCTGCCTGAAAATATTATTCCATCCTACTGCCCCACATAGATCATACAACAGGGAAGCTGTTCTTGTGAAAACAGAAGCAGGAGCAACCTGCTTCTTGCATCCCTTTCTATTGTTTGCTTTTAGTGTTGGCTTATTTTGTTTGCTTTAATGTTCACTAAAGCTCTTACAAATTATTTGCGTCTTAAATATCCCTTGGCTCCCGAGTGTGGTTAGGAGAAATTAGTCACTCTTCCCTTGAGTGATGAAGACAAAAGGTGCGACTCATCTCACCTGACTTTAGCCATTGCACTGGCCTGGCATATCAAGCTGAAGGGATTTTACAGAAATCCAGAGCCCAGTCCTGGTGGAAGAGAGGGGTGCCCTCAGCACATACGCCAAAGGTCACTCCTTTCCTCCTCCTGGAGGCTCCTTCAGGTCAGCCAGCTCAGCTACACATGGGAGCTCCCCAAATTTATGCCAATCAAAGTGAACCAGCTTAGCTGGAAAAGTTTCATTTTAGAAGGTGTCAGCCTCTTTCTGCTGCAGATGGAAGAATGCTACAAAAGCAAAGGTACAACAGGAGACTGAACTATTACAGCTCATATTGAAATATGGCATCGCTCTTGTTAAATTACCTGTAAAACCTCACTCATGATTTTTATTTCCTTAACATCACTATGAACTGAAGAAAGCTGTCTTATCTTTGTGGTCAGCATAAATGCTCTTTTTTTTTTTTTTTCTTCCATTTCCCTAATTAGTGTAATTTTACAATCTATTAATTTCAGCTCATGAATTATTTATTGTAACTCCACAAAACCAGCAATAGTTGCTTTCTATTGCATTCACTACAGAATGGTGGATGGAGAATTTAATGAAGAGAAAAAGGATGTGAAAAAAAAGTAGTTTCTCACTTATCCCAGTTCGATCTCTTCCCAGGCAAGAAATGGAGGTCTGGGCACTTTTTGTGGACAGTTTTAATTGCATGTCAAGAACAATGTGGTCAGTCTCTGCTGTATGCATTGTTCCTAGAAAAATCTGCAACATCCACTGTTGCAAAAATGTCGGGATTATTTAAACATAATTATCTGTCATCACAAATATTTAGATATCAGTTTCATAAATCAAAATGAAATGTGTCTATGTGGTTCTACTGTTTTCAATAGTCTTAGTAGCTTTTCAGAGGAAGACTGTAGGGACACATATGACCGTCAGACTCCAAGCACAAAAATCACAAAATGCCTCCCAATTCAGCTGTGACCAGAAGAATGGGATGTTTCTGGGAGACCTTCATCCACGGCCAGATGTTTTCACCCCCATTACTGAGCAACTTTGCAGCTTTCAGATGGCCTCAGCAAATCCCTAGATCCCCTTCAGACTGCTGGAGGATGACTTTAATTTGCATGTTAAAAGATAGGCAGGCTTGCTTTATAGGTTGTTTTTCTGCAGTCCCTCACAGATTGTCCCAGAGATAAGACCTTCCCTGCAGATGGCACGATAGAAGAAACGGGATTTTCTCCACTACAACAGTCTCTGTTTGTTCCCCACACAATCTTCCAAGTGCCCAGTAATTCTCTTGGCAGGTATTAATGTAGTAAATAGACACATACATGCACAGGTAAGTGCACATATATGTATTTTATATATATATATATATAAACATATGCATAAATTCATGGGCAGGTTTTTTTTCATTCAGTTGCTAGTCAGACCTCCAGGGGAACCTGACCTCAGAACTTTTTCTCTTCAATGAGCAGGAGAGTGTCTCAAGGCTATAAACATGCATTGTGTAACTGCATAATATTAGCTCAAGGGCCTGCATATTGCAGTAGGAGTTGAACGAGCACCTAAATGAGTCTTGCTTTTGGCAGCAAAAAGCAGAAAGAACAATTAAAGAGGTTAGTGGGCAGGACACCAGGCAAAACAACATCCCCCAGAGAGAGGGTCCCCATAAAAAGACAAACCTGGCTAAGTCAGTCACAGTTGGGCACAACATTCCTCTAACAGGATTCATCTGCTAATAGGACATTTACATTAATTAAATAGTTTGAAAAGCATTTGTGAAGTTTGGTTATTGACAAAGTGAAAAAATAGAACCTACTCTGTATGCCTTGTATCTTCCTAAATTAGCAACTAATGAAAACAAATTGTATTTAAAGGATTTTAATATTAATTAAGTTAATGATGACATATTCCAAGTAGTACACTTAGAATCAGTCTGTAATAGCAAGCTAACAGATGTTGGCATTTTTATTATTAATTATACATTTCATTATCATATGATGATTGTCAAACAACATTTGACAGCAAAAAACGTATAAATGATTCACACGTTTTATATTGTAAAGATGATACTGTGCTTGGTTTTATAATATGCTGGCTTTAATGTGCCAGATACAAAATATTCTTTGTTTTAGCAGCCTGGAATACAGACAGCTTCTGCAGAACACCAAAGACTGACTAATCTAATATGGGTTGAAGCTCTCAAAGAAAAACAAAACGAAACAGCTGTCATGTTTGAAGGTGAAGCATGTATTTTAAGATTACCTCAAGTAGCAACAGAAGGTAAAAAATATCAATGTATATATTTAACAGGCATCGTTTGCCTCTGTCATTCATATGGTTATGAAACAAATATGTTGAGGAATACTGCTGCTAACAAGTTGCCGTTCAATCAAGACAAAATTGGGGAACGATTTATGCAATATTTGCAGTGTGAGTGCATTTCATTTAGAATTTGTTTAAAATTCACTAAGTTTCATCTTCAAAATGAAACACCAGAGTTATCTTATTGATTTCAAATCACGTTACACGTATCCTCCAGAATGTGATTGCAGCAAAGTCTGCTGTAGGTACAGTAAATATCTCCAAAAGAACATTTGGGAAGGAAGTGTAAATCTCCACTGCATGTCTGAGCAGACAGATCAGAGCTCTCCAAATCAAATACCGGCACACTTATCTTTATAATCACCCAGGATTTTTGTTTTGCTTACTGTTTTCTAGCTCAGCACAACCTTTGTTCATTGAATAAATGTTAAATACTGTAAATGACAGTTCTCTGAGGGCCATGTGAGCCTCAAGACATCATTCAATCCAATACAATCAACCAGTAGTAGCATCTGAGATGTTACTGAGTCACAGTCAGCTTGATTTTTTAACAGAAAGGCTCATTTAGTAATTGTTAAACAAGTCATAAACACCCTTGCCAAACTCCATCACTTCAAAAGGGATGATTGGTAAATGAAAATGGATCCAAATTACCCTCTCTGCTTCTGCAGGGCACGAAGAGCTCGGACACAGTAATAGTTCTGTCTTCCTGTGTCCCTCACGCATGCTCACCATTTCAGAATTAAGTTTTTCCAATGATCTCTTTTCCCCCTTTGTTCAAGTTTCACAGTTAGACTATCCTTCCCATTCGATATTAGCACAGTTCACAAGAAGGCTATTTCAACTTCATTTTTAACACTTATCTGCTTAAAGTGCACATAATGTATGTCTGAAATACAGCCATTATCCAGAGCTCTGATTGTAGCAGCTTACTCCTAGCAGACTCACAGAAAATTGTTTAACCCTAAAAACCTGGGGATTAGTCACAGAAGTGTTTTTTAAATTTTATCAGATTAAAATATATCATATTGATAGAATAAACTTAATTTATTTTCAGTAACAAGGGTCATTGTTGCATTGAAAAATATTGGATTTTTAAGGGCATGGCACCAGCTCCTCAGCAAGTGGCCACTAAACCCACCAGAGGTACAGAGGCTGCATCAGCTGGTCATCTGTGTTAACACCCTGTTCAATTATTACTGTGTACAGATGATAAATACTGAATTTCTGTTTCTCATTGCTATGAATGTGCTCTCTTCATGTCTCTTGCACAGACAATGGAAAGTGAACAGTCTTTTCCACCCAGTATTTTTCATGCAATTGCATGATACTGAACCACTGAGGCTTCCAAGTGCCCCAGAGGCAATTTGATTTGTGGCCCCCACTCTTTTAGGAGAAGATTTGCTTAAAGCTGAGGATTAGAAGAAAAGAATATTTAAACTGACATTTTCTAAGTTGTACCATTGCCTGAATGTTCTGCTTTTGGAGGATTACTCCTAGAGGATCTATTTAGGGTTGGTTCTGCTCTGGTCTTTTTATGTTTTATTTACCCTGTGCCTGTTTATTGTTTGCAAAATACACAGAGCATGGAATCTCCAAGGGGCATTTTGCATTGCTGCCCTCTGCTGCATTACCAGCAATCTGTTCTCCAGCACGTGCAGAAGCCGGGCACGATTCAAGGGCATAAAGAGAAATTTCTCAACAGTTTGTGGTCATAGTTGTCTCAGACCATGAGGTCCTGTAATGATCCTCTTGGAAACGTCCTAGGCCATTCCTTGTTACCAGGCTCTTGCTTCTGTGTTTTCTGCGTGGGTGTCACTGTTCTTTCCTGGCCATTGGTGTTTGACACACGGCACTGCCCCCTCAGCCTGGCCCACAGGCCCCATGGGTGGCACACATCCAGTGACATGTTCTGACCTAATTGCCCACAAGTAGCATTGAAATTCAGTGTGGAGCACATCAAGATCTACTTTCATTTCATTTGACTTTCCATCATGAGGAGCACTGAGAACCTCTTATCATAAGCAGTAACAAGGTTTCTTCTTGAATTACTGAGCCTCAGCTGTACCAGGACCTGGCAGATTTCCAGCATAACCTATAAACTGGCTGAAGCTGAGTAAACAAATTGTAATGGATTTATAGTGCACAAATTTAGCCTCTCACTCTGTTTGTGATCTGTCAGTGAATATTTTACAGCTTGTTTTGCTTCATTCAGAATCTTTTGGCAAGTAATTCTATACTTGTATGTGGTGAGTTTTTAGCAAGTCTTTGGGATATTCCAGTCTCAAGGTGTTGACAAATTTTCATGAAGGCTTTCATCCCTTTCTTTTGACTGGGTGTCAGTATTAAGCCTGCGCATATTCAGCATTACATAACAGTTCCTGCCTGCCTTTTTTGTGGGTAATGAGAAATTTTTCCTTAAAACATCATGAAGACACAAACATACATTACAAAAGAAGATGCCAAAGGAAAAAAAAACAGCTCAACAAAACCAATGGCCATTGTACTAAGGTTTAACTGCAAAACTGAGTCAGAAGCAAGAAATCAGGCTTGTAGCCTTAAGGTATTTCCTAGAGTGAGGTTTAGCCTGTTGTGAATCCTATTTGACTAAACCTTAACAGAGGAAAGTGCTCAGATATTCAGTGTAACCCTGAGTATAGTAGAAAAAACCCTCTTATTTTTCCTTTCCAAGCTAAAATCATATTCCTTACTGCATAAACCTAAATCCCAATGACAAAAGATAGGACTGAAAAATCCCATTGACAAAAGCTTGGACTGAGTGAGCACATTTCAGTGCAAAAGTTATGTTCCCTAATGACAGATGTGGCTAAGCTGCTCAAGGCAGGGGGATGGCAGACAGCAGTGTCCAGCAAGCACAGCAAACCCAGAACCAGAATCCACCATCAACTCTCCTTCATGCTGGAGCTGTTGGAAAAAAGATCAAATGCAAGAACTACTTCAGCTCTTCCCAGGCTCCTTTCTCATCCTCTCCTTTAGCAGAAGTTACAACATGAACCTTTAAAAAGTTCATAATAGAAAAACCACTAAAATCATACAGCTTGCTGTCTGCTCGTGGTTGTACAATGCAGTAATTTTCTTATCACTGGATTTTATTAATACCCTAAATGCATTCTTCCCAAATAGGCACAGACCCTTTAAATACTCCTAGATTGCTGCTGTATCCTTTATGTAAAGTGACTATTATTGGTCAAAATGATTATCCCAAGTTTCTCAATTTTATAAGGGATTAATCTACTTTTTGCTCTGCTCTACCTGAATTCTAGTCAAACAACAAGCTGGATAAAATAGAGAGTCACATCATGTACCTGAGAGTGGTGTCTAAATGTTTTTTAAACTCTCTCAGGCTTGGTGCTGTGATCACTTCCCTGGGGAGCCTGTTCCAGTGCTCAGCCACTCTCTGGGTGGAAAACCTTTTCCTGTTACCCATCCTAAACTTCCCCTGACTCAGCTTCATGCTGTTTTCTCGAGTCCTCACTGGTCACCAGAGAGAAGAGATTGGTGCCTGCCCTTCCACTTCCCCTCATGAGGATGTTCATCTCAAAGCCTGTGCATCTCTTGAGCTGCATTTAGATGTCACTTCAAGTCTATTTCAAAGACAAACATAGAACTTAAATGATACAGACTTTGTGACGGTGCTCTATACAGAATAAAACCATCTTAGATAATTTGCTCTATCTTGAACAAACTGATTTATGTGGAGTTCTGTGGAAAGAAAGAAGACACATAAAGATTTTCAAAGAAAGGTCCTTTTAAAGAAAGCTGAT
The DNA here is from genome assembly GCA_013400955.1 of Drymodes brunneopygia. Taxonomy (NCBI): domain Eukaryota; kingdom Metazoa; phylum Chordata; class Aves; order Passeriformes; family Petroicidae; genus Drymodes; species Drymodes brunneopygia. The sequence continues at coordinate 923,853 of VZTZ01048587.1, read as the reverse complement.
GCACGCTAATGCAAGTATTAAAAACAATTATCCAAATGTTTCTGTATTTGCTCAGCAGTAATTATAGCAGAAAGATTGGTATAAAACTCAAGTAAAGCTTTAGAAATGTTTTAATGACATATAAACCAAGACATTTTCAAATGATCGCAATCCAGATGGTGCAATGCTTTGGAACGTGGTGGTAGTGGTTCATCACAAGACACTGCCATCCATCCTGGCTCTGCACCAACTGCATTCAGAAAACTCAACCAGACCTCTTATCCTGACTCCCTAACCTGCTGCCAGGCATCCATGCCTATGGCAAGTTGGATAAATCTATTAAATGCATTTTTTGCTTCCTCAAAAAATTCTGTAAATACTATTATGCCTACAATGGACCAGGAAATTAACAGGAAAAAGTCACACTATCCCATGTCTGAGATGGTTGGGAATTCCAGAGGATCTTGAGTTACAGCTCAACTTGATAAACCTCTCATTAAACTCATGGCAACCCCATGTCCAGCTCTTGCTCCAGATACATGTAATTAAATGGTTTCGTACATTTCCCTTTCTCTCTCACATATGCAACTGGCAGAATCAGCTGATTGCTGTTTGGAGACTTCGGAACTGTACATTTGCTGCTGATATACATTTCAGAGCTGGAGGACAAAGACTAAATGAACTGATTAGCTTTTTAGATGTGCCTTGGAAATGGACTCTGACCTGAATTCACTTTTTGCTTGAGATTATTTTACTTACCTCCCTTGCCTACCATGAACAATGAGCAAATACAGAATTTCAAACACCCTTCCCTGTAAAGGCAGATTTACAGAAAAAGCTCAATTTTAAACAGAAAAGGAATACTTCAACAATAATGAAAAAATACTATTTGAATAAGAACTGAAAGAAATTGATACTATCCACAAGACTTTTTAAAGCTGGAAACTAAATTCACAGACTGAATATTTCCTTAAAATTAAAAGAGTCCTTTTGCTGTGTTAACATTTTTCCTTCTGTGCTGTTGCAACCACTCTCCCACTCCTTTATCTGACTGATATGGTAATAACAGGTCCTAGGGCCATATGTTCAAATACATTAGAATTCATGATGGCTTTGTTCTAGTTTCTTAGTTCTTATTAAGACTGACAATCTTCAAGGAAAATGGGCTTTACTAGCACAACTTCCTTAGCATTGTAGAAGATGAACGCACACAAATACAGTGCACAGGTGTTTGTGCATGGGTTGTAGGCCTGCTCCTGTCCACACCTACTCCTGATCATATTGGGAACAGTTGCCTTGCCTTAAAAGGAATCTCCTGGCAATGAAATTTACTGGCAGGAGCAAGAATTTCTAGGAATAGGTCCTAGATATGTGTAGATATGAAGGAAAGCAAAACTTTGCAGGGAAGTAACGGGATCAGAGTTGCAGAGCAAGCTGGCACAGGCATTCTGAGAGCAAGAGATCCTAAGCTGGCCTGATTCTGCCTGGCTGCAGACAGACTGTTCCAGGGACTGCCCTTGGTCATAGCCCCGTGGGCAGCCTGGGGCAGACCTTACCACCTAAAGATGTGCCTTGGCAGAGTGATACTGAAGCTAATACAAATCTTAGCAGTACCTGCATGTTAAGTAGAGGGGGGTTGAAAATATTTTCAGGGTACATAAAATTTACAGGTACGCAGTCTCTGTATGGGAATGAAACTATTCAGAAAGTCAGCTCATGTTGTAAAACAGTTTGGCCAAAAGAGTAAATTCAGAGAAGTATAAATGTTATTCATTGACATTTTCTAGGTGAAATATTTTGACTTTTTGTTCCAAAATGACATTGCATTTTGAAACTGACAGACCCATTTGGTTTTTGGGATGAAAAAATCGTAAACAACTCTCTTAGAAAATAAAGTTCTTTCTCTCAGGTCAGGCAAAATGTTTTGCGTCAGCTGAGACTGACATTTAAATATATTCTTTCCAGGCTAGACACGAGCAGAAAAATCCAGCTCTAATTTTGACACATCCTGGTAAATGTATAAAACTGAACAATTGTTTCCAAATATGTACACTATTGGGAAAAGCAGCAGTTGTTGCTTCAGCTTTCAAGCAAGGATGTAGTTATTGAATTGGGTTACTTAAAAAGCACCCACCATTCAGTTTCATTAAAACCTCTTTCCAATTAACAAAACAGATGTGTTTAGGATTACAAAAAAGCAACCACAGACTTCCTTAGAGCTTGTCTAGTCATAAATATGCCATTAGACATGCAAAGATTTTCACCTCTCCTCATTCCAAGGTTCTCCTGGCCAGCCTTCAGGACTCAGGATCCCATTTTATGAAGTTAAACTACTTTAATCTGTGACCTTTAAGATTAACTGTTTGGGGATTTTCTTCTCACACATATTTTTAATCTGTTATCCAATTCATGCAATTGTTTTAGAGCAATTGTGCTTGTGAAATGCACTTTGTAGAGCTTGAAGAAAGAAAGAAGTGCTAAGGAAGGCTTCTTATTTATACACCAAGGCTGTGTATTACATTTGCATAATATGATATCAGAAGAAATAAATGGCACCAGAAATAAGTGTATGGAGGGAAGTGCTAATGAGCTGTGCAGAGCAGGGAAAGACAGTATTTTTTTACAGAGGATATGGATCTACATTTTGGGAGAAAGGAAAGTCATAGACTTTTTCCTCTAATGAAAATCTAAACAAAGATACACTGGACCACATTTCCCCCCCTCCCTTCCAGAATTTGCTAAGATGTTTACAGATCTCATCCTGAATATTAATAAAACATGCATACTAAGCTGTACAGCCAGCAAACATGCACAGTGGAGCATGGTACTGCAGAGGCAGTTTAATGTGGTAGCTGTGCCCCACTAACATTATGTAGAACAGGGGATGTACCTGAAAAAGTGCAAAATGCAGATGTATTTGTAAACACTCAAGCACGAGACAAATGCATCACTTAACAGGGTTAGCCCAGTTAGAAGAAAGAGAATCTAAAGCAGAGGAAATAAAGCCAGCTAGAATTGTCCTGTGCTGAGGGCCTCCAAGAGCTGGTGGTTAAAGTACAACACTAGCATGGGCTCGGCTCTGGGTTGTCACATCCCTCACATGTGATTTTTTGACCCAATCTATCACTGTGCTGTGTACAGATATTTGAGAAAGGGAGCAAGTTCATGCATGTTTTCTTCTCTTTGGAAAAGGATATTCTCTCCTGATAAGCATGCCTCCATTTCTGCTGAAGTCAATGGGAGTTCTGCTGTTGACATCCACAGAAGTAGAACTGGCTCTTGGCAGCTGCCATCCTTCTCCTCTGGCAAAATTAGTGTTCCCCAAAGGCTTCAGCCTGATGCTGCAGCAGTACAGCAAAGGGTCCAACAGGGCAAGGAAAGGCTGCCCAGTTTACAGCAAACACACCTCCAAGGTGTCCTTATTACAAGTCTTCTATTTACAAATGTAGAAAAACAAAAAGACTGGAATGGATGTTAAAACACCTCTCTATTAAACTTGGCTGCTCATTGAAAAGCTAAGGAATATTTCTTAAAAAACAGCTACCACCACAACACTGATTCACTGCAATGTTTTTCTTGGACAAACACATTCACTGAAGAAACAAAACAAAACAAAACCAAAGCCCAAACCAACAAGCTGTCCTCTCAATTTACAGCCCTTTTACAATACCTTGTATTATTGATGGGACATGGCTTCACAATTCTTTTTTTTATATTTTATTTTTTTTGACATTTCACAGAGATGACTGCATAGTGCACAGCCAGCCACTGCATCTGGTGGATAATTTTATATCCTGCTCAGATGCTGGAGTATATATGGTCCCACAGTGAGTACATACAATAGACTTTTTTCTTCAATGGGGCTATAAATACAAGTAAAGGCAAAGTACTGCACATAAGGTGCCTATATATTGCTTTAGTGAGGGGTGAAAGATGGTGGGGATTTTGGTTGCGTTGCTTCATTCTGTCTTACAGCATATTGAATAAATTGATATCTTTGTTCATGGAAAGGTAAATTTCTCCATGGCCAATGTGTTAAATTTTTTTTTCTGAAGCATTCTCTAAGGCAGCCATCTACCTACAGCATTTTTTGTCCTGCTATCACTATGGTCAGGTATACAGTTAAGACAAATTTTGGATCTGCCACTTTCTTCTGACTTCTTCTGGTGACATTTTGGAAAGAAGTTTCCTGATATGTGTTAAGCTTGATGGTGAACTATTTTGGAACTTTCTGGCTTCAGAGTTTACAGTTGTCACTCTCATTGCTAACACTGGTATTACACCCATTCTGCATATCTTAGAGTGGGGCTAGGTTTAGTAAGGTCTAGATAAAACTGTGTGAGGAAAAGAGTATTGTTTTGTTCAAAACCTCTCTCAAGATGTAGTTTTGGAGACTAGGAAAAACTCTGAAAAGAGGAAACCTCCTCAAACCCTGTATTTTTTCCTAAAAAGCCAGAGACACAGAAACACAGCACTGCAGCCTTTAGCCTACGACAGTAATACTTTGGAGTTTTCTGAAAGAAGCACATATCAAAACTTTTTGCTCACTTACATCTTCATGACTTGTTTTTACATGAAGTCGGGCAGCCTAAGTACATCATATTCTAACAGTCCAAGTTGGGATTGGAAAAGTGCCTGATCTAAAGAATGCAAAATTCTTCTCTGTTATGAAAGATCTAGTCTAAACCCACAGAAAAGTGCTTTATTCCTAAAGTAGTGCCAATGAACTCACTGCAGACCCCTGTGATGGAACTGTTACCCAGTTACACAAAACTTGTAATCCTAAATCTGGAGTGTAACAAGCAGCAAGGTGGCAAGGCAACAGTTTGTAATGCAGTGGAATCTGGAGTAGTTGCTGCCTATAGGGAAGTCTTCAGCAGCCTTTGAGTCACAGCACAAAAAAGAAATAATTCTACTGCAGTATAGTGGAGGAAGTTGTACTCTTGTTATTAAACTTCTGAAAAACATTAATTTGCTTTTGAAGAAGCATCTGAGTATTTCCTTTCCTGGTCAGAACTGAGAAGCCTTCTGGGTTTTATTTTCCACCAAGCTTAAAACTTACACTTTAGGACTCTCTGACTTACAGACTGAGGTTTATCTTTCTCTTTAAACAATTTAGACTGTGGTGTACTGATGAGTACTTAAAACCAACTTTAAGAAATCAATGTGCAGAGAGAGAAAAGGGAGAGGTAATACCTGCACTGCAGCTGCCCTGGGAAAGACCTTGCCTGCAAGGGACTCCAGGCTGCAGGTCTGACAGGCTTGGGGCTCCCCACACCCCCTCTCCACACACTGCAGATGTGCTCTCTGGCAGGCAATGCCTCCTTCTCTGCCTTGCACTGCCCTTGTAGGGACCAGGCACATCCCTGAGTTGTACAGCAGGAAGCACTCCTGCCCCTTTCTACATCCACCTTATTTATGTAAGGGGTTGCCTTGCATTTTCATAGCTTGCCTACCAAGGTGAGAGGCTACAATCCTGAGAATGAAATTAAATTGGATTGTTCTGTTTTCTAATCCATAATCCACAATATTTTTATGTACTTTTTCAAGCAGCAATGTTTCAATAATCAAAAATTCTCAAAAACCACAAAGCACCCTCTTAAATAGCAATCTGGGTTTAGGCAGAAAGCTTTGTCAACTCTGGCTCAGCAGTTCGTTATCCTGGTTAACTGGATCAATGGTGACAGCTGTAATTACTAGAGATGAGATTGCCTGCACTGTAATTACACCTCAATCTCCAGTGTGAGATGGACTGTAGGACACACACTGCAGATTCTCCCAATTACAAACAGGTTATGGAGAGCATGGTACTTCTGTGCTAATCATGTTTGTTATTATATAGAACAAAAAAAAAAAAATGGCACCAGCTAAAAGAATTATTAATCTGAAGCAGTTCTGCTGATTCAAAGGCAGTAATCCACAAAGCTTTACCGCTACGTGGGTTTTCAAGATAACCACACTACAGAAATACAGAAGGTTTTTTTTTTACCTAAATAGTTACTAACTATGCAGCACATTACATCTGCCAGTACTTGCTCCAATATTTATGTGCAGAACATTAATAAAGCATCAGTGTTTACTACAAAAAGTTCTTCTTTCAAAACCAAGCATTAAATGTAGGAATAATTCTTTAATTTTTTTTAAAATCCAGTGTAATATGGAAACATATGCTGTGCCTGTAAAAACTTGTTCAAAGAGCAAGGACTAAGAATAAGGAAATTATATGCATTTGACCTTTGATTTAGGTTTGAAGACGTCAGCAATGAATGTAACTTAAGGAAAAAAGTGTGTCTGAAGGTAAGAGGATGAAACAGTTCTTTTCAAAGCCAGTGAAACTATTAAAGACAATATTCTATTCTGCTTCACTGAATACTCAGCCTTCTCTGGTTGTGCGCTCTTGTTTTCGCTTTCCTTGAGGAAGGATTATATATTTCTTTAATTAGGTTTAAAAATGTTATTGCTGATTTCAAACCACATCTACATATACGTATTAACAACTTCTGTTTCCCAGGAAGGCCACTTTACCTTGTTTTTATGCAGCTCTTATTCTAATCTTGTTTATTTTTCGGTGCATAGAAACATCTATGATTCATGTTTGAGGGAGAGGGGACTGAGGGGAATGAACTAATATATCTTTTCCTCTTATTTTCTTTCTTTTTTTTTTTTTTTTTAACTCCTGAGGCTCAACTATGTCTGATATATTAAAGACCACGCAGGTTTAATGAAATCCATTTATGATTTTATGAGTAAAACCTGTCCCTGAGCACCACTTAAGCTCGCACATAGGCCACCACAACAGAACTGAAGTGGCTCATTCGTGGGGGAGAGGTCTCACTCCTGTTCTTTGCAGAGGGGTGAACTGGAGTTCCCAGCACTGAAATCCAGTTTTCCATCACACTCTCCTCTGCAAGTGCCAAGTGATGGCACTGCAGGGGGAGCAAGCACCATCTGTCTCCACTGCATGTGCTGTCCATGTGATGCTTTGCAGTGGGAAGGGAGGGTGGTCTTTGCAGGAGGCTGCTGCTCCTGCTGCTGCCTCTGCTCCTCCTAAGCTGATCCAAAGAGCACTTGGGGATCGCAGGAAAGGCTCCACATGCCCAGCAAGGAGCACTGTGGAGGGGACCTCTGGCAGGGAAAGGGCAGGGGCATGTTACAGCATCACAGCTGAGTGCCTGCATCATCACACACCCCTGGATCCAGAGTGCTGCCTCTTGGGGCTGGCAGCAAATGCAGACTGTCCCCAGACTGTGGGGGAAATCATCTGTGCCTATTTCACAAATCAGAATTTTCCAAATAATGTAGCAAATTGGGAGGGGAAAAGGGAGAGGTAAGTTTTATAGTTCAGCTCAAACCTAGTTTGAGTCTACTTAAACCACTGCTCGATTGCTAGTATAATAATCCTCAGCAGCATGTTACTGTTCCAAATAGATATTAAAAGTAAATGTTTGGACATCATATATTCTGGATAAAAATTACTTCTAATCATGACCATTTTCTTTCATTTTCATTTTTTGTGCATAACATGCAATTACCTTTTTAACAGTTTGACTGAAACTACAAAACACTATGGAAGATTTTTGAATTAAACTTACATTATCTTATCAGGTGCTGTTACTGAGCCTTATATGATACAAGCTATTGGGGATATTAATTTATTTAAACTATGATTTCCTGAATGATACAAATAGGTTAATTCACTGCTGTCTATTTTGAAAAGTTTGAGTCTATGAAATCTTGATTAAAAGAAAATGCTTAAGCAGACATTCAACCTTAAGCATGTGATTCCATTGAAATAAATGGCTCTACTCGAGTATTCAAAGGTAAGCATGTGCTTACTGCTTTGTTGAGCTGGGGCCTCAGACATTTCCAGAGATTTTAATATCACATTTGCAAACCAGATGGCAGTGCCTTAGTTTAGTAACAATGGAGCAAAGTGTCCTTCGTTTATACTTTAATCTCAGAAAATGAGATCAAGACATTTTCAGCAACTAGTTGATTGATACTATGTGAAAGCTGAACAACCTTGTTAATTAGGCAGTCCTGCTGGAGTGTCTGAGGTGCACGGCACACCATAATTAAAATATACCATTACAGTGATCGGTGGAGGCAACCTGCTTTAACCCTCCCCGAAGAACCGGCTTTCCTGAAGGTGCACTGTGGCATGAGAGGGGCAGACAAAAGAGGGCTGCCATGTGATCCAGCTACAGAGGTTAGCAGCTTTCAGTTTTATAAAAGGATTAATCAGACTGGAAAACTAAAGACAAAAACTGGCTTTCTCCAGCAAAAGACCTGAGTATTCAGCAATAACATTCCATTTTATTTGTTTGGATTCCCCAGTTCACAAACACAAACAACTAGAGTAACTTTGTGGAGTCCAGAATGCTCTGGCTAACGCCCTGTGAAGAGATCCTTTTTGGCACAGCAGAAAGACATGGATGGCTGATGAAAGTTTCTCATCTGCACTGGCCCGAGGCAATGAATATTCAAGAGGTGCTTACCTTACCCAGCGCAAATAAATCTTCAGGGAAATGGGAAGCGGGAAAGGAGAGGCAAGAGGGTCAAGTTCATGTAATCACTTGTCTTGTAAACAGTGAATTTGTTGAGACTGTCCTGAAATAGTTTCATTTGGCTACAGTTAGAACTGCAACGGGAAACTTCAGCAAACTGACTTTATCTTTAAGTTTTCCACAGCTACTTAGTAACTTGCTTGGTTTGCAGATCACATTCTGTATTTTCAACTCGCTCAGCAAGCTTAGAACAAAACTCACAGATGGATGCACTATTTTGATGCAATTAACAGTATATTTAGATATACTTGTATTACACTTCTGGTGTCCGTATAGAAATGTTTAGTTTAAAATAACACTGAGACAATTGATGTTTCCATAGTTTTAATTACTGTCAAATTTTGTATCCACTTCCTGAGATCTGGAGGCTGATTTTGGCTTGGATATTTGTTTTGTCTTTTTTCAAAGACACTTTATGCAATTGAAAATACCCTTTCCAGAGATGGCAAAATGTAACGCAAAAAACCCATCTTAGTCAGAACTAGAGAAACCAGAAAGTGTTAAAATAGCTGGGACTACGTAGAATAAACCCCCTATATGTTGCTAAGTTTAACTTAGAAAATCTTTCTCTACAGCAATATCAGTTTCCCTGTAGGTAATATTGTTTCTAATTCATCACATACCAGCATTCAAAATACATTCTATTTAAAAAACTGCAAAAGCAAAACAATGGCAGCATGTTAAAACCCTATTATTTATTTAAAAGCGGTAAAGAATGTGTCTTAAGTTATACAAAATTACCATATTTTTATTGGTTCTAAGCTCTGGGAGGAAATGTGTATGCAATTATAGTATGTCTTCTACATCTGTCTGCTGAGTTTATAGTAAGAATAAATTGTGGTTAATCATGTACAGTCTTATATTTGCTCATAACCACAACAGTGATATGTATGCATGGAGCATCCTGCTGTTTGTTATTGGATTTTTCCTAATTCATACAGTATTTCATGTTTTGCTACTGACAACATAAAGCTTTCAGTCTTGCATATATTAAATAAAATCACATTATTAAAGTGACCAGAGTTCCCAAACCTTGCTGATTATCGTAATGTACATATAGATCAATGTATTTGCACAGCTTTGGAGTGGGGTGTGTGTGTTCGTGTGTTACATAAGCAGTAATGAATATTAGGCGTGCCTCCTGATAAAATAGCCCAAAATAGGAAAGAATATTCTAATTTAAAGGTTGACATTTGTGGGTTTTTCTCTCATTTTCCAAGTGTAGATTTTTAGAATTAACCTTGCGCTCAGTAAGGAAAATTCCCTTAGGCACTATCTGTTCTGATGCTGACTCACCTTTGAGGTTAATTTTTTTTCCCCATGCCCATGCCTTTTGAACATCTTTGACAGTTTTAGTGTGAATGGTTGAAAAGTCTGTCTTTTAAAAAATAAAAAACTAAAAGGCAAAGTTTTAAATTCTCTGCTCATAAGATTATTTCATTACATTTTGCCTTTTCCAGTACTAAAACATGGCAGACATGATGTTCTTTGAATCTGGACCACGTGAAGAGCCAGGCCACCCACCAGGTGAGAGCTCCTCCAGCTCATGGGTAGGCAGTGGGAAGGACATGGCTGCATTTCCATGAGCAATGAGATGAGGAAGTCCTGTTTTTCATTATTCATTACCTGGATATATCCTGGGAGAGTGGTGCTTGTGACTATAACCTGTCACCAGTGTGGTGTCACTACACAGGTTCTACTCCATCCAGAAGACTTGTGATGTGCCACGTGGTTACAGCAAATAATAATGGAATCTAGCATCTGACTTGATGCACATTTTGATTTTCTTGCTTGAAGACAGTATATACAGAATAAAAGTATTTGGGGCTCTAGGCCTAAACCCATGACACTGGAGGGAGGCATGAGATCCACACATTTTCAGAGACACTTTCCTGTGTCTATGGATACACTTGAAATACAAACGCCCTCATTGCACAGAAATACCAGATGCAGAGAAAACAGTTTTCTACTGACTGAGTTTGCACTTCTCTAATTCCTTTTTTTTTTTTTTAAGGATATATTTAGATTAAGAATTAATATTCCAATTGGTTGATTTGCAGGGAGTTCTGCATGGTATTTAGATGCTAATTACTGCACAATTAGAGGGCTAAGGTCAGACACATCTTCCAGTAATGGAGCACAGAAATTTACAGTGTTAAAATATCAAAATTATCCACAAATACAGACAGAGGAAGGCTTTAAAAGAGACTACTGCACATGGGTTTCTGCAGTTCAGAGGGCAAACCTTGCCCTTGTTAATTATTCTTAAGCCAAAGGGAGCAGGATTTGACCGCAATGCCTGCAGAGCAGAGCAGGGCAGGGTACATGCTCCTCACACTGAGAGCCAGCAGGCACACATTTGGGGTTTGGCACTGATGCTCTCTTGTGCTCTCTTCTCTGGCCAAGCACCACATGTGCCCATTCACAATTTTTCACTAACTACCACACGATAGATCTGCACGTTTCTTACTCAGATGTTCAAGGGGAAATTACTGTGTAAATAGAGTTAATAGCGTATCTATCATGTCTTACATCCTGCTCTGAAATCTGGATGGAGGAGAAGAATTTCTGTGTTAAGGAATGCTGGCATAAGAAGGCAAAACAATCATAAAGCATTTGAGATTTGGGTGCACAGGCAGGGCACAATCTGTTTTATTGCCACCACACCGTATGATCAGAACCTTTGCAAAAGCAGGCTACTAGAAATGCACAGATTTTTATTCTTCAATGTGTCACAAAGAGGTAACTTGAGTTCTTTTCTAGTTTGAAACATCTAAAACCTGTCCTACATTAGGAATAGGGGTTTTGTTGCCTTCCTACTAACAGGCTAGTCCAAAGGTGCTGCTATTTTGTATCCAAGGCTTCTGAAATTGCATCTGAACTAGAAAATTAAGGAATCAAAATTGTATCAGAAGAAATACTCTTTTTCTTTAGTGCCTGAATGGAAAATAACTAATAAGACCTGCAGAAGGGAAGGTGGTCTCACTGACTGAGTTTGCACTCACTGAATCACTTATGGGCAAAGGCAGCAGCACCTGACTCAGGTCAGATGCCAGGGCTGCTGCCCCAGTTCTGTGAGTATGTGTGGGAGAGGAACCAAGGTCTGGGGAACCTTCCTTCAGCCCAAGTGATGAAGGGCTCTTGTCCTGAATAACAGGATTAGCTTCGCTACTCAAATGAATGGTGTCGTGCTCTATTCAGCTGTGACCAGAGCAACATTCATCAGCAACTGCAAAACACCTTCTTTGTCCTTCTAGGGAAGGAAACGGTCAGACTAAGTGGAACTTTTCCCTGGTAACTAAGGCCCTGAACAACTTGGGAAATCAAGGGTAAGTTACACTACTTCTTGTTCTCCAGTATCCCCTTCTGTGGGGGAATGAGAGCATTTCCGTTTCCGTAACTCTTATCTGAAAAAATATTGGTTGGAAAGTAATTTTTTCTCTTCCTTTAAAAAATCCCAAGAATGTAAAGCTCCTTGTCTGACCAGGTGGGATTGGTGTTTAGTAATGAGACTGGAAAAGGAGCAGCATCAGTAACATGAAAAGACAGCCTAAAGTTTTCCAAAATCCATGACTCCCTGAAAGTTTTGAAAGCACATGATCAGCTCATACCTTTGAGCAGCAATATTTATTTTAACTCACTCCAACTCACCATGAACTAGACTGTTTCCATAAGCAACCTTCTCTGTTGAACAGATACTATGCAAAATTAATTGAGGAGGATCTTTGAATACTCATTGAAACAACTAAAAGATACTTAACAACTGTTGATATATTCACCTAGATCTGATGGCAAAAAGAAACACTCATGGTTGCTCAGCTCTGGCAGTACTGACCCCTCGATGCAGGCATCACTTGCTGTGAGGTTTCCCATTGCCTTTCTTAGAAAAGACGACATCTAAGTCAGTCAAGAAACCTCAGCCTCTTTAGCTTAACATCAGTGTCAAGCCAATGATGGGCCAAAGCAAGGAACCAAGAGGAAATGTTATCTGCAGTCCCTGGATGTCACACTCTGCAGGGACAGGCAAATCAAATGATATAGCAGCAAACACACATCCTCACTCTGCAGCTTTCCTGTCTTTCCTGCAGCCTCCTCTCTTGCACGTCTCCAGTGTCACACTTTGTTGGGTGCCATCTCCCAGCACATGGCCAACATCCACCCACTGTGGGAGCCAAGGCTTTAAGGCAGCTTGTAATATCTGAGCTAACCTCTGTTCCCTGGATCCTTCCCTGCTTTTGGTATCCAGATGTATTCTCCTGGGCCTTGCTCCTGCAAGTAGAGGGTGAATTTTCACACTCTGCCTATGAGCTCTGCCACAGGTGGTACCTGTGTCATGTGGCTCCTGCTCTGCCATTTTTGACCCTTCACTGACCCAGGTAATATGAAATTACCAAGGCTGTTTTTTCCATTTTTCTGTGGAACACCACTGTTCAGCCTAGTGCTCCACACTGCAGGCTGGCTGTACTCAGGCCAGCTTTGCCCTCGAGGTTTTGCACCAATGTTAGCACAATGCTGAGGTACCAGTGCCAGCCCCAGGATAAAGCTAATTTCTCAGGCTTAGAGCTCTGTTTGACCTTTCAGAGTGGAGCTGGGCTGCAACTGGCCAGCATGGACAGTGCTTGTGGCATACCCCCAGGCTCAGAGTTCCTTGTGGAGGAGCTCGAGGAGTTTCATCGAATAGCACAACTGCCTGGGCTGGTCCCATCACTCCCACTTCTTACAGCTTTAAAAAAGAAGACTGATGTCTTGGTTCTGGAGAATGATAGAACTGGAAATCCAGCAAACTTTTAGTGCCTGCCAAGAATAAATGTTTCACTAACAGAAATATTTTTCCCTCTTGATCTTCCATAACATGGTTACTCTGTGGCAGTCAGGAGTATGATGAGCTCAGGGCATAAGAGTCCTTTTAAAATCAACACTTATCCACCAAAATTGGGGCTGCTAGGAGTTATATTGGACACAGGAGCCATTTTTAATGTGTAGTCCATGACAAACCTGATTTACAGATTAAAATAACAATATTATGGCATTTATAGGATGTATAAATTCAAAGCTGAACTGTACTAGCCATAAAAGCTTGGATGCTTTTGTTACAGCTGCAGCTAGCAGCAAAATAATACAGCAGTAAAGCTTTGCAATTAATAATCTCCAAGTTTCACATTCAAAAAACAGGGTCACTTTCAGAGTGCATTACCAGGTGACATGAACAGGTGTCATGTCACATCAGGCTTTCTTCAGGGAATAGCTCAGAGCTGACATAAACAGATGCAAAAGACTAAAATGAGAACATTTAGTAAGATGGATTCAAAGAGTGGCCACGTGACCTTATTATTCAGGTTTAACTATTGTTCTGTATAGTATATTTATCACAAGGCTTCCACTTTCCTTTAGCCTGATGCACAGGAAAAAATGGTCCCTCAGACTCTCAGTCCTTAAGGGTGTGTGTACTATAATATTTGTACCCTGTCTGGAATCAGCATTCATCCTGTGCTCGTGCACTCTGCTAGTCAGCCATGAAGAAGCCAGTTCCAAACCCCTAATTTCTAGCATGGCCTGCTCTGCCCTTGGCCTGCAGGCAGACACTCCAGCCAGCTTCCCTGTGCTCCAGCAGCCAGTCCTGGGCCCAAAGAACCTGGGAGGGCTGCACTGCTCTCTGCCTCCTTGCACAAAAGGTCAGGGAAGACTCTTTACCCCCTGATGGAGAAACAAGAGCTACATCCTTTCCTACTACAAGAAAAGTGGCAGTCAACACTACAAATGCAAGTTTACAATACATATTTTAAAATATATGTGTTTTTTTATGAAATACTTTCTCCAGGCAGACAAACAAGGACATTTTGCTATGCCAGTTCTCTCTCTAGCATGACCGAAGGTTCTCAATTCACTTCCAATAATGGGTATTACTGGGCTAGTAATTCTCATTCTGCTTTGAGTAAATTCACACTGGAAAACCCAACACTTGAAAAATGCAAGGGGTCAGCTGAGGGAGCAGACCCGTGGTGCAGGATCTCAGCCAGGGATAGGTTTTAGTTCCCATTGGCTGCTCCCCTATTTAGAGACCAGTAATAATTCTGTGTGCACTCTGGTCCATGCCAGGTTTGTGAAATTAATGATAAAGCTGAGTGCTGCTGAAAATAAAAATCCCCAGAAGAAATTCTCAGAAAAATATGCAAATTGATTTCGGTTAATTGTGGCTACCATGATGACTATATTTAATTTGCAGCACCTTTTGATTGTATATGGTGAGGGATAGCATTAGCACCACACTACTAAGAATCAGCAAGTGAGAGAATATGACAATCTGGCATTTCACACTGAGTAATTAAGATCCTGCTCACCTTGTTCACCTGAGTAGTAACCACTGGCACGTATGGAAAACTCACCCTTTGGTCCTAAACCCTCTTCAGCACAATGCACAGATCACCATCCCCATTTTGCAATGATGGAACCTGAAGCCCAAGTTTAAACATTGCTGAAATAGCAGAGATGAGAATAATTACTATCATGGTCTTACACAATTTCCACCCAAGTCAGAAAAGTGAGAGCTCTGTACTCAAGTTCCTGCCCCGCAAAAATCAATAGCTAAGCTCCCTCCTTGCCCCTGTTCCTATTCACTGAACCATAATAATGACAAGAGAGCTATTTGCATGTTTAAAGAAGCAGAACTGAATGCATATAGACTCCTTATAATTAGTTTCACAGCAGCTGACTGCAAAAACACATAATTTAGGTTCAAATAATATATACTTTTTAGAAATCCTGAAATACACCTTGGTCTGTTTTCTGGCTCTGAAACCATAAAACCCAGCACGGTGTGACTGAAAAGTGTTCGAGGCAGAATGGTAGAATGCTGGGCTATGGATGAACATATTGTGAGTCTGAAAGCTGGATAATCAATTAGCATCCTACTGGAAGCCTGACAGCCTGTCGTGACCCATTAGGAGGTATTCGGTGCTCTCAATAGCTGTGGCTATGGGGACCACTTACACAGATACCAGGTAAGCCCCTACAAAGCTGAATACGGTAAGGTCAGCTCTTTGTTTTACTTCTAAGTGCTTTTCCAAGATGATTTTCTCTGGGGTGGAATGAACATTGCAGTGCAGCTAAAAATGGCAACACTGTATTTCAGGTAAGTGGGTTGAAAAGTCATTCTCACTGGGAAATGAAC
The DNA here is from genome assembly GCA_013400955.1 of Drymodes brunneopygia. NCBI lineage: Eukaryota > Metazoa > Chordata > Aves > Passeriformes > Petroicidae > Drymodes > Drymodes brunneopygia. Next base: position 908,139 of record VZTZ01048587.1, on the reverse strand, counting down.
TCATGACCTTTTCAACGAAAGGTAAAGCTCAAGTTGCAAAAGTTTGCATGTAAGATGCACTAAATATATGATTGAGTAATAGCTCAAGAGGGCAGTAACAACATAGTCTGCCTAACAGCTCATGCTAATGCAAACATAATGTGCCATGTAAAAAGAGATTAATCAAGTTTCCCTCCAGGAAAACTGACAGCCTGTCATGACCCATCAGGAGGTATTCTGTGCCCTCAATATCTGTGGCTACAGGGACCATCTATGAACTGACAAATTTGGGTGACTGGTAATACCACACCAGGACAAAAATAAAGTCAGAGATGGGTGTCACATGCCTGGTCCTTTGCAGCACTTGGCTTTTAGACATTTCCCTTTCATTCATACTCTTCAGTGTACGTACACTGTGTGCACACACGCACATGCCTTGTGTCAGCTAAACACAGTGAATAACTGTGCAGTTAAAGCAGAAACCTTTCCTTGTTCCCAGAGCCACTGCTTTTGGTTTATGCTCAGAGGCTTATGGGCTCAGATTTCAGCAAAGGAGGCACAATTAAAACTGGTAAGGATGATCAAACCATATCTGATTCCCTTCACAAAAAACAGAGAAAAAAACATTGTTCAGATTATAATTTAATGTCAGAGATGAGTAAATATGACTTAACAACAGTATCAGCACTATTTGATGAGGGCAACCTCAAGTCGCTGGCTCATCTTTTGTATAAATTGGAATCCACTGTGATTAGACTCCATTTGGCATTCTGCTGTGCATTAGTCAGTGAATGCAGAGCTTATACCAGCTACACTTAATGAGGCAGCAGGCGTGCCTTCCTTTGCAAGAAAGAGCTTATCTACATGTCTATAACCGATTTCGTAAGTGAGGCAGCAGATCCTCAGGCCCTGTTTGCTTTCATCTGGATGTTTGAAAACATTGTGTCCTGCAGTGGAAGGTAAAATATTGCTTCATAAAAGGCTGCCACACGTGCTGTGTTTTAAAAAAAACACAACAACACAAATCCCCACTCCCCTCCTGCCTTCTACAGAATAATAGTTTCAGAGTAATAGCTTCAGACACCTTGGTTCTTTGCTGTGTTTATGATGGCAGTGTTTTATCTCCTTGTGCATATCACATTGTGATTACTTTATTAGGGATTTACCGGATGAAGTAGCTTAGTGAACACTAAAAAATTTGAAGCAATAGTTTCACCTAGCTGTATTCTAACATAAAGGATGTTTCAGTGAATTAGAATCTCTTGAGCTAATTTATTTAATGGCTCTATATAACTCCGGTCCATCAAAAAATACTGGGAGTCTAAGTCATAATCCCCTGCCACTGCAGCTATTTACCCTATTTGCAAGGCCAGTGTCAAATGCTGCCAGATCAGGACGAGAGCCCTACATGTTGATTTCTGTAGGACAACAAGGTATACTGGTAAGATGAATTGGGATCTGTAAGTCAATCTATGAGGCCCATCAAGCCTTAATTACCTTTTTTATCCCAAAGATCCCACAAATCATATTTTGATTAAAGCCAACATCACCCACTCAATTAGAAATGTTGGCAATGTAGAGGCACTATCATAGTACATTTATCTCTATTTTTTCCTGACAGAAAATGTATAAACTTGTCTTAAATGTAACAAAGCACGTATGAGATCACTTAGGGTGCAGGCATCTCTAACAGTAGTACTGTGGCAGCTTAGGGGGGTATTTAGCTGTGGAACAAATTCCTGGCTGAGTTTGGATCTTTTGGGTTTACATCTTTTGGTCTACAGCTATGGGGGTCACTTTGTATCTTAGCTGAATTGAACCAGAGAAAAGAAAAAAATGAGGTTAGAAGGGACCACTGAAGATCATAATCAAACTCTGTTCAAAGCAAGTCTAACTTCAAAGTTAGATCATGTTTCTCAAGGATTTGCCCAGCTGTGTTTTAAAAACCTCCAAACAAGAGATCCTACAGCCTCTCTGGGCAGCTTGCTCCCTGCTCTCACAGTGACAATTATTTCCTTATGTCCAACTAAAATTTCTCTTGCTGCAACTTGTGTTTACAGCTTCTTGTCTTTTCACTGTGCACTTCTGGTGGGATCTGGCTCCATCTGCTCCGTAGCCCTTTCTTCAGGCAGTGTAACACTGCTTACACCCCCTCCTCAGCCTTCTCCAGGTTAAACAAACTGAGCTCCCCCACACACTGTGTGTTCCAGCCCCTCACTGCCCTATCCTGGATCCCCACTGCACTCTCACTGTCCTCAGGCACCCCAAAGCAGCTGCAGTGTTCCAGATGCAGTCTCAGAAATGCCAAATAGAAGGGAAAGATCAGTTCTCTTGCCCTACTTGCTCTCCAGCCAGATGTCCTGCTCTCACAGGGCAAGAGAATTACATCACAACCTTAAGCCCACATTAGCAATAATTTTTGGGCAGTTTACATTGACAGTGTGTTGTTTATATGGAAACCAAGAATCTTCTGTAATCATATATATTTCACCCATTAGTATCTTACCTTATTATTTTTTCCAGTAAACTCTGCTGTGACATTTTTGCAGGAGTATTTTGTGGGCAGTTCTTTTCCAATTCAAAGCAATGTGATGAGAAGCAGAAGAGATTGCAATATGCTAACATTTTAAATGTGCTTTTGAAGAGGCCTTTGGGCACAGATGTTCCATAAAACTGTATTTATTATTATAATAATCTGCTGAAGAATTCAGCTGTTTTTTCAGGGGTCTGAATATTGAAGACTCCCTAAATCTAATGACTCTGAGTCTGCCCCACTTACTTCACTTTCAACACTAATAAGAAATACAAATTTGAAAAACCTGTATATACCAATGCATTTTAGAGCACCACAGAATAAACACTGACTTACAGTATAAATGCTGTTAGAAGAAATCTTTCAGATGGAATCCCTTCAAACTACATGTGATGTCAAAAAAGCTTCTAAGTAAAAGACTCAAAGCCACAACACAGAGGTACAAGAATTTAATGCTTAACCCACAGAAGTATATTAAGAGTAGATGCCTGTAAGTACCTGGCTTGTAACAGAACCAAAACAAATGGCCTAAAGACTGGTTCATCAGCTTTCCTTGAGACACTGTGGAGACGCAGTTTTAACTCCATGTGACTTTTTGGACAATGTTATTTCCTGATGCTAGTTTGGAGAGGGGAACAAAAACGGAAACAATAATTTGAACATCAGAAATGTGAAAAAATTCATGACAAAAGTACAAATGTCACATTTTTTTTCCTTAGATGATTTGGCAACTCCTTGCTCAAACACCTCCAGAACTGGACTTCTTACCAAATCTGGGATGCATTGATTGAACAATTTTCTTTCAGTCAATGCAGATTGCAGATTGACAGATTGCAGAAGAATTAGAAAAAGTTAGTGTAACGATGTAAACTGTTCTCATCTGGATCCACAAATATTTTGCCTGACCGTAATTATCCATTCTGATTTTGTTCCCTGGAAAGCTGAACGAAACCCAGAACCTTCCTGTCTTTGCTGTGTGAATGCCTCAGTGAGAGCTTCCTTGGGAAGCTTTTCCTTACACGCTCGGCTCATCCCCAGCAATGAACACTGGGAGGTCTCGGAGCACCTGGCTCCTGAAACAGATGTTCAGCACGTGAGGCTGGGGGTTGCCTGCTGCAGATAAGCCTGAAAAACCCAAATCACAATAATTATTTACTTTTATTAGCCTCAACAGGGTTCAAACTGGCATCTATTTAATCATATCATATTTACTATTGCCAGGAGCAAGCACTGAGGAGTCTCCAGAGGAAACTGCCTGTAGCTCTACAAACCTCCTTGTGAGCCTGTTCTTTTTATACTATGTCACATTCTCAGCCCTTTCTGAAAAATTCTGGTTCTCTGTATCCACCCAATAATGAAAATGTGTTATTCTTAGAGATATTAAATTCATATGCTTTTGTAATTCCAAAAACATTGTATTCCACTGTGGAAAAGCACTATTTGTTCATCTGTTCATGAACTCTGCAGTCTGTAGGTACACCGGGGGACTAAAATACTGCTGAAATCCTTTGCCTTTTCCTCCTCAATTTTGCAGAGAAATATAGTGGAAAACTGTTAATTTTTCCCGTCACTGTTTTATTATTAAATGCTCTAAATCCTAACAATGCATGAAGAAATATTTGAATTTTTTGCTTGCAGATGATTATGACAGAGGAAGCTGCTTTTCCAAATGGGAAAGGGTTCATGTAATCTTGTACTAAGATCCAACAATTCCCACACCTTGTGTTTCCAGGGTCCTGAATCCACTGTAATAAGAGTCTCTGTAGGATCCCTTGTGCTCCTTCCTTCTTGTTTGGTCTGGAGGTGTTTCGGAGTGGGTGTGCTTTCCATGTGCTCAGAGCCCCTGTCCCAGCCAGGCTCTGAGCTGCCTTGTGCTGCCTCAGGAGGCTGATCCATGTCCAAGGCAGAGGAAAACCCTTTAGAGGATTAGTGGGACTCTGGCCCTGCACGGCTCTGTCACCAGCAGCACCACTGGGAACAGACAGCAGGACTAACAACCAAGTGTTCCTCACACGTACAGCTGTCCTTGCTGCCATGTGTGCACATTCCCCAGGATATTCATACCCTTCAAGGAGGAAGAGGCCAGAAAAATAAATGAAGTTAGTCCAGGCAGAGGTGTTTCTGGCTACAGTATGTATTCTGTGCTAATAAAAGATGCAGAAACCAGCAGTCCTCTCAGCAGAGCACCAGCTGTCTCCACATGCTGCAATAATAAGCTCTGCTCTAAAAACCTGGCCCTCCATATCCTGTGTGTCAAATACGAAATCAGAAATGGTCTACAAACTGCCTACAACCACAGTTGTGCTTCTGAGGTACCACACAATTTATTGATACAGAATAAAAGAGTACTTTTAAGTTCTGTCTGCCAGAGCAGCACAGTAGTTGCTCAAATCTCAAGAAACTTTGACTTGACAATATTTTATGCCCTTTAGTGAGAGAAACATGCCAGGCGTGGTTATGTAGTATAAAATCTACTTAGCATAAGGTCTGATGCCACAGTAGATTAAGAGTGGGAGAGCTGAAGAAGCAGTAAAAGTGGGTGCAATGACATGCATCTCTACTTCTTCCAGTACATAAATTTACCATATTTCCCAAAGCCATTAATGGACTTGTTTTTCACTAGCCATGAAGCCCATTTGCTTTGGGAACATCAGCAGAGAGAGAAGGCTGCTGCTAAAGGACTTCCAAGTGTGAATGAGCAATGGTTTCCAAGCACTTAGCAAAGCAAAATAAACTCTTACCAGAACAGTTGAAGGCACCTCTTCCCCCAAACACCTGCCAAATTTAAGCTTCCCAGCCCAACTGTTGTGGCTTCAGTGTTGTTCATTAACAGTCCCATGCAATTTTTATAATAGGGAAAAAGTCCTTTATGCTTCACCTCATTCCCAAAAATGATAAACTACTTTTTGCTGAAACTTCATTATAATTAATTTTTAAATGTAACTAAGAGTCACCAAGGATGGGAAAATTTTGCTTGAAAAGCAAAAGATCCAAAAGATATAAACAGCTGCTCATATAACCCCTGAGTGGAAACGGTCTTGGTCTCAGAAAGTTGGTATTTAAGCTGGCATGTGATTTTAAGCTTTTGAGTAATCCCTAAGAAACAAAACAAAACAAAACAAAACAAAACAAAAAAAATCAAAAATCATGTAAGTACAGAATCTTGCTAACCTGGGACTGTGGACTGTAAGCATAAGCCAAAACCAAGTAATTTCTATGTCAGTGCTGAAAGTTACACAGCCATTCCAGAGCTTGGAGTAGACAGAACCTAATACTGTTCTCAAATTGCTACAGTATTTCTGAGTGCTGTGGTAATATATTCTGCTGTATACAGTGCGATGTTAATTTTTATGCCTTGCAGTAGAATGTGCAGTGAAGTTGAATTACAATTGCTGGGGGAATCATAACACTGGAAAACATGTCTAAATCTCAGTTTTAAGGCCGTGCTAACGTATCTTTTACATTTAATTTCCTTTAGGAAAGAAAAAGAAAAAAAGGAAAATGAACAACTGGCTGTTGTTGACTTTGCCAGTAAAAAACCCCAAGATATTCCAATGTGGGTTATCTAGGGATCTCTGTTCTCTTGCTGGTTTGTTAGAAAATCTCTGTTCCAGAGACACTCCGATGAAGTGTGCTCTCTGACACCTTCCTAAGGCCTTATGGAAAAAGGGAACAAGGATGGGATAAATCTTGTAATCTTCACAGATACCCTCAAGGTTATTTTGGATTCACAGTCCAGAAAAGAAATGATGTGAGGCAAAGTTATATCTCTTAGTAATCAGGGACAACTCAAGGCCCCTCCATGGAAGAACCAGCAGAGATATGCTTAAAGCAAGGTGAAAAAAGAAGAGAGAAGCAAACCTGACATTCCCATTGAAAAGAGCCTTTTTCATTCCTCATGTGGTACAGGAGCAAGGTGCAATAAAGACTTTTTATAGCCAAAATGTCATTTTGTTGACTACTGACCTCCTGTCTTCTTTGAACTTTGGAAGTGATTTTAAATGACTTTTGGATGCTTTTTTAGTTGCCTTTTCTTTTTCTCTTAGACTTACCAAGTAGCCTTGTTAAACCTGTCATTCGTGGATTCCTGGGTGTTTCAACAGAGTAATACCAGGATCAGAATCCTTCTGAGAGTTTTTAAACTATAATTGTTTCTATAATTTCTGTATATAACTTGTAGAATAGTTTAGTGCCTTTTTCTCTCATAAGGATGAATTTCCACAAAAGAAGGAGAGTGCCATGGTTGAAACTGGAAAATCACTAGGTTAGAAACAGGAAGGTGATATTGTGCTCTCAGTATGTAAAACCAGCATTCCTAATTCATTTTGGTGCCATGAAAGATAGTGGTAAGAAGAGTCAGAAAGAGAGGGGGACAGGCCATCATATTTTCACCATTTGGACTCCATCTCTCTGAATCTCATGGCACTGTATTAGAGCAGTACAAAATGGAAAGAGGTGAGCAGATCTGGATTTATATGTCTGAAATATGAGGAGCATTATTCAGCTCCTGTGGTTTTTACCTGATGTCTCCTCATGGGAATCTGACCAGTACCATCAAGCAGTTGTGCCTGCATGTACATGGATATGCACAGGTGCAGTGCAGGTCTACCTTCCAAAAAGCCATCTGTGAATATCTTACAGCTCCTAAAAATATCGACATGTTTTTGGAACTTGGTATTTTTTTACAGTGTTTGCCATTTTTCATTTAAGAGTTTCTTCCTTTTCCAAAAAATGTAAGTTGTTTTGAGAGAAAAGTATGAGTATTGGGGGTGGTCTGCCTCATAAAGAGCCACAGGGCTTGGGGCCAGCCAGTTCTTTTCAATTATCAGGTCCAGGTGGGAAGAGATCAGGTTGTTCCTATGAAGGCCGAGGGACTGTGTGTGGAGTGGAGGTTTCTGTGAAGTCTGTTTTGGCTGAGGGGAAAATAAATTAGATTTTACTAAGTTTGAAAATAATCTGATTCCTGAAGGTGTGGTTTTCAATGTTTTTGGGCTGGGGGCTCTTAACTATAGGGTCCTATGTGTACCTTCAACAAATCCATTGAACTTATTTGTATTATTTCACAAAACCACAGAACATGCTGAGTAGGAAGGGACCCACAAGGATCACCCTCAGTAAAAAAAACACTAAACTCCCTTTCCTCCCCAAAAAACCCACCTCAAACTAAGCAAAAGCACAAAGCAACCCAACCCCACAGAACACACCAAATACATATTAAAAATTCTGCCTAATGTACACGGAGAAGAAAAATAAGTAAGCAATCATCCAAAATCGCTTCTGCGTTATAGATTGCTCTTGAATGAGGCCTAATGGTGGAAGCATCATTGCAAACTGTTTTCCATTGTCAGCATGCATTTACAAGACCCATTTTGTCCAATTTCCTGTTCTTTTGCTGACAGAGAGGGACAGAGTCCCTCTCCCTTACACTAAGGCTTCCTCACGCTGCCTGGGCTGTACTGCACATGTGCTCAGCCCTTTCCTGGGGAGCTGAGGAGATGGAATGATGGTTCTTATGCAATAACTATTTTTCCTTTATTTTTTGTGGTGGAGGGAAAAATGTACAAATCTACTGGCCACATCTGCAGAGCACCAATTAGAGATAGAGAGGACAGGTATTCAGTCCCCATGGATGGTTCAAGGTTAGAGAAAATTACCCACTTTTAGCAGATAACAGAATCCTAACTATCTGCCTTAAACTGGGATTGACTGTGCGCTATCTGAGCTGATAGAAGGTACAATATTTCATCCAAAGACAGGCGTATTTGCCTTCTGGTTTTACCACTGTGTAATATTATTTTGTTGACCTTCAGCCACACTGGCACAGGAATTGATGTAACATGAAGGGATATGACAGAAGGCAATCAACAACACAACAAGATATGAAAAGTCTAAAGAAGAACTTATGTCCTCAAGAACAGGACACCAACTATCCAGTCACATACAGAGTTTTGAGTGGTGAAGAGGTACCAGAAGATACAATGTAAATCAATATATGTCCACTTTATTCACAAAATGATGGATAATGTAGCAAGCCAAGTTGATTTACCTTAATTTGCAAATCAATTTCCTACGCTTTTTTTTTTTTAAATCCCACTAATCAATTTCAGATCAAAATAGACTGATGCACAGGGGGAACTTCCAGCCCCACCTGCACACTGGAAACCTCACAGTTCTGTGGGAGCTGTCCTGGGCACAGCCAGCAGGCACCTGGAGCTGTGCCATGCTGTGCCACTCCATGCAGCCTGCAGGTGGGACGTGTATCCCTGCACACACAGCTTCACCCCATGCCTGAGATCCTGAGACCCAGCACCAGCTGTGCACTGGGTTTGTCCCCTGGGGAGAAGTGAGAGAAACCCAAAGGCAGCACTAGCACCAGCCATGTCAGCAATGTGTTAGTGCTTAAATGACTGCTGTGTGCAAATTCACCTTTGGGAAGCCATGGATGCTGCCTGGCACTGGCCTGAGAGTATTTATGGATGAGTTGGAATTGCAACATGTGAACTTCTCTTTATCACTCAAAGCAATGACTGCAATGCAGGCAGATCTGAACAAGAGCCAGCCCGCAGGCTGCCCTCATCCCTCCCACCCAAGCACACAAACCATCCCACTGCCTTTAGGTTCCCACAGCACTTTGTGGTGACCTCGCGTGCAGAATGTCACGTCTGGCCAGGGACACTGTACAGGACAGCAGGGCTCCTGTGGCACTGCAGCTCTTGGGAAAGGGCAGCAGGCCAGGGCTGTCACACCCCTCCAGGGCCAGGACAGCCAGAGGGAACTAACTGGTGGCTCCCCAGCCCTCTGCCTTTGCTCAGCCATTCCTATGGCTGAGTCTGCAGCTGAGACTGGTCTTGCTACCCTACCCTGTGTTTTTATTTTAACAAGGGGGCAGGGGAGAGCAGGCTGTTGATAGTCCTCTCCTGTGTGGTGCAGGCCAGCTGATCTATGTCAATTATTTTTTTGGTCAAAGCTATTTTAAGACACAAAATTACAAGAGTTGATACATAGAGCTCTGTGGGATTTTACACTTGGGAAACAATCTTCAAAATGTCCTCGAATATGAACAGTACCTTTCCGTGGTGAATCTGTATGGGAGCTACACCTAGTCTCATCTATCACAGTATTGTAGTAACAAAAGTAATTACTACATAGTGTTTTAACCAACAAAGCCCTTAAAGGGCTTGTGAGGGTGCAGAAAGAAACAGATTTCAACAGACATGGAAAGTATTTCTTATATGAGGATTTTAAAGGGATAGCAGCTTTAACAGTGAAGATATTCAGGAAGAAGATCAGATCTGTTAAAATACTTAAATACCCTTCCATGTCTATACTCAAAGCAGCACTTTGCAGAATACATGAAAACCAAACTCAGTTCATTTGTCTCGTTTCACTCTTGGCTGCTCTTCTGGGGGACTAGGAGAATACAGCTGCAGAGTAAAACAGTTTAAAGCCTGAGCTCTTGAAACAGACGTGGGTAATACTTCTCCATTTTAAAATACAGACAGATTATTTCCACAGATGATTTGCAGATGTAACAGTCAGCTATTTAAAGACAAGGGTTTTTTTTCCAACGCTTTTGGAAGAGCAGTAGAAAATCGTGTTTGTGGCAGGATTTAAGCTGAAATTGTAGAGCTGTTCCAGTAGTACCCATAGCACCCATCACATTTTTGCTCTTTGTTTTGGTCAAGGGTTTCCCTTTTTTTGTCTTTGACTTTTCTGTATCTCACACTTGGCTCTTTTCTGCTGTGTCCATAGCAGCACCCTCTGGAAGACTGCAATGATGCCGAGGTGGATTAGTGCCAGGGAAGGAACAGAATCAGCGAGCAACAGGCACTGCAGTTCAAGGTCATTCTGGGTTTTTCCCCTCCAGTGCCCAGCCTTTCCAAGAAGCAGTACCTGGCTGTTCTTTCAGTCCTGATAATCTGGGTGAAGTGGGGCCCATTCTGCCTTTTGTTTTACCTAATGTGTCAGTGGAATGCCAATAGAATCCAGCTAACCAGAGTTTACTGCAACATGTGCTAACAGGTACAGCATTCAATGCCCAGCATTTGAGTTGCCTTCACATGCTTCTAGGAGCATTTGAAAAGAATGAAAATATTTACTATTTTATATGGCAGAGAAGATGCATTGAAAGCATTTATATTTCTTACTATTTCTGTGTCTTAGGGAAGACAAAGTGTGCAAGCAATTGCTGCTTATTAAGAGATTTAATCCTACTTTAAGACTCAAAAAAGAGATCACTGTGAAGAAAAATGTGTAGAGAAAAAATACAAAGAAAATATTTCTAACTATTTGTGGACTCCATACATTATGACATAAAAATAGTTAAACATTGCTAGGTCAAAGTTTTAAAGAAACTAGGATCATTAGAATAAGATGGTCCATGTGCCTGAGTTGAAGGTTCTATATATCCACATTGTGATAATTTTGTCTATAAGCAAAAAATATATTTGGGAAAGTGGATGGGGTAGATGAGTGGTGAATGGATGTTGGTCATTATTGGAAGATGGCAGGCATGGATGCAAGGATACCAAATCAAAGACAAAAGTAAAACTAATACAAAGGGAACTTGTGGGACATGCCAGAAGCAGTATGCATAAAGAATGTCTTAGATGGAAGTACTAAAACGTTTGGGGGTGTGTGCAATTTGAAAAATATCAGGACGAAAGGGATGAAGTGTGTTGTCACCCCAAGGAGTGGAACAGAGCCAAAGAAAGGATCATCTGAGGTGAAATAGCAAGTAAAGCTCACTGACTGTGCCATTTATTTGCTTAGCATATTCACTTTTAGTTACAGCCATCCATTCATAGTTGGCAGGCGTCCAAAGAAAAATTTGTGAATCTCACAGATTAATAATTAAACCTTTCCTTATTCAATCAATGCAGCATAATTGCCAATAATATTCCACCCTCCCAAAAAAATCAGAAGAACCACCACCTTCACCTACTGCATTAAAAAAATAAACTAAACAAACACCCAATCCTAACCCTTCAAAAATACTCCAAAGCTCAGAAAAAGAAATCTTGACTATGACACATCTTAAAGGCCTACTAATTGAATGTTTCTCAAATGGCATGAAGCAAATACTCTGAGACAAATGGAGTTTAGCAAAATCATTTTAAATATGGTCTTTTACTGCTGCAAAATCTCCTCCGTTCAGTCACCTGTGACAATTACTCCTGAATTTCAAAAATCATCTCAGCTGCCTTGAAATGTCAGGGAGAAAAAAAAAAATTGTGTCTTGGGTGATGGGATCTTGGATTGATGGAGAACCTTAAGAGGGACCCAGAGGGGTGGTTGAAGAGAGGATCACATGAAATGGGTGTGTGATAGTTTCTCTGAAATATCCAGTTTAATATACAAAGCAGTGAGCACAGAGAGGGAAAAAAAAGCAGTTATACATACAAAGAGCTATGTTTGTTTAAGTATTTATAGATGGAAAATTGGAATCTACAGACATTAAAGCCTAAACCTGATAATCCCACAGTTCAGACTTGGAACATTTTTAAGGTTATCAGAGTTAACCATGGGCCGGTTTATCAACCACAGACTCAGCTCATTTCTTGCTTAGTCCCAAGCCATTATTTTAGCCACTGCCTGTGTAGTGCTGTAAAAGCAACAGCAAGGTTGCTTTCAACTGCTAGAAACTTTGACAGTTCTGCAGGAAATGGGTAGCCCTTTAAAAAAAAAGAATGGCATGAATAAATTTGCAACTAAGCTACGCTATCACAGAAACCAAACTTTTAAAATGATGTGACCAAAGGCTGAAAATAATGACTGAGAAAAAAATTGCTAAGTTGCTATGGTAACTATTAACAATTCAGACAGGCTGTTGATAGGAGATCTTATTAAATATGTCAAACCAAACATTTTATTTATAATTTAAAACTCCAACGTTGACACTTTACAGTTAACAGAAATTAAAAAGAAATTCAAGATGTAACTTAATAAAGACTTGAAAGGTATGGCTGAGACAACACTTTCAGTCTACCTTGTCACTTCACACATTCTAAAAGACCTTCAGAAATCCTTTTATGCTAAAATCTTCTATGTTTGGCCATAGCCTGGAGAAAGGCAGAAACAAAACCATTTGCCTTCTTTTGAATTATCTTCTTTGGAAGGGGGAGAGATGGGAACGTCTTGATTTTTAGTCCCAGACTTAATTGCCCTGGTGTTTAAAGATCACATAGTGATTGTGCATTATATGCTGCTGCCCTTACTTGGAATAAGTTACACTTGCTCCATTGTTCTTGCCTCAGTGAATCTAGCTAGCTTTACAGAAAAAGCAGCCGAAACTTTCCCAGAAATCCAAACTTTTTCAAGACTCCCACCCTGCAAAACACTGAAATCTTCACTGGCATTACTCATGTGCTTGAAATTAGGCATGAGATTAATTCACAGTGCAGTCTAATTTATTCTGTGGTGCAATTGCAATCCTTCAAAGAACATTAGCACATTAATGTTGTGTTACAGAAGCCAAGATTCTCCCTTGCTTGTGGCCATGTTGGACCCTGGGATTAGCTCAGCTAGTTAGACAGAGTGCTAATGATACCAAGGCAGTGGGCTTGATCCCTGCACGGGCCATTCACTACAGATTGATTTGATGATTCTTGTGGATCCCTTCCAACTCAGAATATTCTGAGCATGAACTGGGAGAACTGTAGGTGCTGGGGCTCAACTACGGACCTGTTGAAGGATCCCAGATTCTACACACCTTGGCCCACAGATGGTCTCTGAGACCATGGACACTCTACACCGTCAGGGACCACAGCCTTGTAATCCTGACCCATCTTTGGGCACTTTTATACCCAGAATAACATTTGGATCTTGGCTGTGAGAATGGAGCTGGGTCCAAGGGGCTATGGCAACCTACAAGTATCAGCTGACATTGGAGCCCATCTTGTGGCCAACTCATCGTGTGCTGTGAGCAGTCAAATGTGCAGTGGTGGCTTCTTCATGAAGCCCTGGGTGCTGCCATGGTCAGCAAAGACTAATATTAGGGATAACTGAAAATTCCAGAAGGTGTTGCCATTTCCTTCATGAGTGGAGTAAGAGTAAGCACAAGTGTTGTGCAGTTGGTGGAGTCACTGTGTGACCATGCAGTGAGGGGCTGTGGAAAGGCACATTCCCAGGGAGGCAGAACCTGCCACCACTGGAGAACTTGCACATTTCTGCACCTGTCATGAAACAATGCTGAAATGGCACTGATCTATTCATAAATTACTTTTTCCTGTGGAGAAATCCTGTAACACAGAGTGGACTCACAGCTAACTATTTGGATGATACTTACCTAAATATCAAGATACATCAGCTGCTCTTACCTTACAGTCCAAATAAATTATCTGTAATGTTATTGCTTTTAATCTATGTGAATTGTATTATTTTGAGCAAGATGCATTAGTAGAAAGTTAGGATTACTGTTTAGCAGAATGTGCATTTTTCAAATGTCAAACTGCATTTTGCTTGAGCCTCAGAGTGGGCCTTATATGACAGTGTTTCCACAGGCAAGGCTAGCTTCAGAGATTTCCAACTCCCCCTCTCCTCAACCACCATTCAGTGATGACCTTGGAGTTGTAATTTCCACACCTTCAGAAATTCTACAGATACATCTGCTTGTGGTGTCACCCACTAGCTCCAGTTTTAAATAAAAAATGCACTGGGAAAACTCCAATGCGGAGACTTTTTCTAACCATCATGACATTTCAGATTTCCTCCCAAAATAAAGTACCCAAAAACTGGGTCCCAAAACCAATCTGTGTTTTCCTTGATGACCATTTTAAATACAGCCATTAATTCCTTATCCAGTTAAAATCAAGCAATTGCACATTTCTGCAAAGTTACTGTTTACTGTATACACATGGCAGGCTAATGCATGCCTCTATTCATACAATTATTTCCAGGTGCTGTTAAAGTTCTAGCAACCAAATAGCCTACATCTAATATTTCTAATTAGCTTATTTAGTAATCATGAAAGAAACACAGGAACACGTTTAGTGGTGTCCTCTCAGATATCCTTAAAAATGAGGAATGTCACCAGGGGCTTTTCCTGATGTGGGTGTTTTTTCAGCCCAGTCAGGATGCATCATTTTAATGTGACTGTGATCATAGCCCCATTGTGCCTGCCAATCCCAATTAACAGAATCAGCCATCCTAGGGCACAATTTATTGCTGCATGTGCAGCTTACTGGGACATGGAGCAGCAGCCTGGCAGTCTCCAGGCCTCTGTGAGGAGCCCTGCCTCTGGGAACAGAGCTCAGCTTTCCTCAGCTGTGAAATCTCTCTGTTGCAAGATATGTTCCTGTCACATACTTTTCCTTATGGCAGGCTGAATATTTCCCTTTTTTGATGACTCCAGTATCATCAGTGATATCAAGATAAACAGGAACATATTCAGGAGATAGCCCTGCCTGTAATCTTGAAGTTACCATTCAGCCTTGAAAACTAGGGCAGGTTGGCTTATCACTGAAGACATCTGGTTTGCACCAGCACAATGAGTTATTACATCTGAAAATGAAATGGCAACAGGTTTTTTTTACTTCAAACTGAGGTGTGTGCCATGTTACTTTTGTCAGCACACAGCTGAGACATCCATGTTGTATCACACATGTACAATGTAATTCATCTGTGAGACTCCATGGCACAGCACCAGCTTTCTGCTGCTAGCGTCAAGCAACCTTTTTTTTGGTGAATAGAGCAAATAAGTCACTTCGATAATACAAGACCTTTTTTGGCAAAAAGATAGCACCAAGAATTTCAGCAGCAACAACCAAAAGGCTGTACATAGTGCAAAAGATATTTCATATCTTTTTGTATCTCCAGGGACTTTGCCTAGATTCTGTGGCAGACAGAGTTCAAAGAGATTGCTCACAGCTCCTTTGTTCCTTTGTCTCTTCTCACCAATTTTCATTTAAAATCAAACATTTTTGCTGGAGACAAAAGGTATATTTTCTGGCTTCATGTCCTAGAATTTCTGTAAATTGTTCTTGCACATGTCTGCAGCTGACATACAAAATATGCAAACTCTTCTCCTGATTTATGCTTTGTGCTCTGCATGGAGCCTGTATAATTGTGGAAAAGAAAGAAAGACCAAAAAGTAGTTTTCCTTGAATTTCAGAAAGTAATGTACACTGTTTGAAAAAGATTCCACAGCTTCTTACTGCTACCCTCACTAGAACAGTTCATTTCCACTGTATTTCTTGTAAAAAACCTGAAACAAATCCCAGAACTTTTTTCAACAGACCTAGTTATGAATCTTAGCATTAGAGAAGGCTTCCTGTTCCTACCACTGCATTTGGTAATAGAGAAAAGTTGGGAATTAATTTTAGGAAATTCATTAAAGGCCACTTTTCCAAATGGATTTGCAACCAATCTTTTAGCCACAAAACTCTGGGCCAAATTATCAAAAGAGCTCACCTCCCATTTGGCACAAGATTAAGGACAGACTTTCAAAGCATTTAACCACTTGAAGTTCTCAGTGTGACACCACTGGCCAGATTTCCAAACTTTCCACTCACTTAAGGACCTAGAAGTGAGCTGAAATCCTTTGAAAACATTTATTGGTTTTGGACATTTCAAAACTATATTGTACTGAATGCAATCCAGAGACTGCACTACTTGAAGTATTCATAATTACTTGATAAAACACAAATGTTTCCTTCAATTTCTCCATACATAGTTTTTCAGCATTCCTCAGAAAACTTCTAGGTCTATAAGCAGAAACTTTCCTTTCTCTTCGGAGTTGTTATTCAAAAGCTCAGATAAAAGGGCCCTTGCTGGTTTACTGATAACTAGAGTAACTTCCACCCTTTCTCTTCCAGATTCATAATCACCCTAAGATTAGCTCTCTTCACAAACAGTAAATTCCTTTATTTCCTTAAAAAGACTTTGAAACAACACTTTTGCTAGGAACCATTTTTATCACTACAATTACACTCATTAGAAGTTAAAGATACTGAGTGAAATAGAGCAATCTCAGATCAAAGTATGCTGCTCTTAACTACATAAAAACAAATTAGAGCAACTAATGAGAAACAGGATAAACACATCAAGGACCAAAATTATTAACTTACATTTAGCAATTATTTTGACAGCTTACTAAAGCAAGACTGAATAATACTGACCAGCTTTTTCTAAGTTAAAGCTTATTATATTTACATGAAGGAGGAAATGATGGTTTCGTTATTTAGCAACATCTTCCTTACCAGCAAAGAAAAAGCAGCATTCTTATCAGAAATAAATTGACCATGACAAAACCTGACTCTCTACATTATGTTTTCTGCCTATCAGTATGGTGATAGTATTGATTCCATAGTAACAACTTGCAGTGTGACCACAAATCCAAATGTTTAGGGTTTGACTACATGCAGTATTAATCCATTTAAAATTAGCAAGACTACACTATGCTTTCTATTTCACCATCATTTATCTGTACTGTCAGGGAGATTTTGGATGCAAGCTTCTCTTATCTGCAAGTTTCATTATTTTTTACCTTTTTTTCCCCCTCCTGCTCAGGTTTCAGTTATTAAAAAGGCCATGGAAGATGAAGGGAAAGTTTCAAAGTACAGCAATACAAGACCAGAATGAATTTCAAACAACAAGAAATGAGGATTGAGACACCTATAATGAGTTACGGAATCATGGAATTGTTCAGGTTGGAAAAGACCTTTAAGATCATAGAGTCCAACTGTTAACCCAGCATTGCCAAATCCACCACTAAACCATGGCCCCAAGTGCCATATCTGCAGGTCTTTTGTACACAGTGAACAGTACACCATCCAAGACACAAGCAGCCAGTTTCTCCAAAAGAATGTTCATTCTTCATCTTTGGCAGGAGAGATTAGGGTTAGCATGTTAATGCTACATGGAATAAAAAGGTCTAAAGCCCCCAGACAATTCTATATATCCAAAGACAGATCTGCAAGTATATTTAAGGAAATCAAGTATAACATTTAAACACATTAGTGAGTTCCACACTAACTCTACTTTGTATTTTTAAGAATAGAGTTTGATAGATATGACAGTGCTGAACAAACAAATCATATTTATCACTTGCTGCAGTATGAAGATTATTTGTATTCAGACTCAATTCTGTCTAGGACTTAACACACTCATGGACCAAATAAAGATATCTTGTGAGTTATCTCATAATATGCAGGAAGAGGGATGGCAATATGTATCTGCTATTGAGTGTCCACAGACTGTTTAGGATGGCTGTATGTCCTGTGCAGTCTCTATCAAAATATAATATAAAGCTATTTAATCTTGATACAATAAAGAAATTTTTTACAGTGAGAGCAATCATTCACGGAAGCAACCTCCCAGGACTGGTAGAGTTCCTGTCACTGGAGGTTTTCAAGACACGACTGGACAAGGTGCTAGAAAATCTTATTTAGGCTCCCTCTGCCACAAAATGTTGGACCAGATGATCTCTCAAAGTCCCCTTCAATGTGAGCTGTTCTGTGGCTCTCTGTGATAATGATAATGTTCTGCAGGTATCCACAGTTAGATAATTATCCACATTTAGAGAAATCCAGTATTTCAAAGATTTTTTTTACATTGTGAAACCTGAAGGTTTAGAGTTACAGAAAAAGCTTAGGTTCTGGAATATAGTTACAGGGCAGATTGGAAAAAAATCCAAAACTGTAGCAGTTATGTGGCAGTTGGCATGGCAAATTACCATAATCATCTTAGAAATGCTTGCAAATACATCACCGTTTATTTTCTTCTAGGTGTGCAAAACTACTCTGTGCCTTATAATTCTGGGATAACGATAAGACCTTTCAAAGAGTAAGTAGAGCCTCAGAAAATACTTGAAGACAGACATGTACAAACAATTACCCTTCAAGCAGAGAGTGGAGTGCATCCTTCCAACAGTGAAGTTGAGAACTGAAAAAATCCAGAGGGTATCTCAAAAAGCTGAATGATTTTACTGATCAGTGAGGTATAGCTCCAGCCTGTGGGCATGTCCTAGTGGATATTCATTTTACAGATCAGCTACCAGCCAGAAATACTTACCTAAGGCTGATGAAGAGGGCAGTGTGTGATAGCACAGACAGACACAGTAGGATTAACTGCATGAACTCTTTCATGGGGTGGAGGTTGTGCTCACCTCTTTCCCTGCTGCCAGCGCTGGCAGCACAGAGGGGCACTGTGGGCTCAGGGCAGGCTCCCATGGCCCTGCTCCGTTGCTGGGTGCCCAGGGCAGTGGTTCAGGGCACTTTGTAGATTAACCCAGTTGATGCTTTAGAAAAATGCCAGTAGCTGTCAGCAGCTCCCTGGGTCTGGTCAGGGCTGGTACAGGCATCTTGGACAGGCTTTGGGAACTTGTCCCTGCTGGAAGGGCTCCTTCCCTGCAGGCTGTGACAATGTGCCCCAGGGCACCAGTGATTTCCCACTGCCCAGGATTTCAATCCCGCTGTCTTACGAGCTGCTGCGCAGACGAGGATGTTACCACAGCGCTGATGTGGAAGTCACATATCCTCTTCCTGCAGTCAGCATCTGGGGGGATGCTATCTACCTTAAGAGAACAGATTTCTGGATACATCATTCTGTATTTCCTCTGGTTTGTATTGTATTTTTGGGCCTCTGGCCCAGACTGTGTCTTCAAGAGACCTCAGGCCAGATTCTGTTTTCAGCTACAATGCAGCTGTTCTCAAGGAATTGCTTTGACTTTCACTGCATTGCTCTGGATTAGCACTGTAGTAATAAAGGGTAGAATTTGGATCATTGCATTCTTTCCCTGCCATCCAAAGAAAAAGCAAGTTAACAGATTTGCATCACAGTGCATCAGACGAGGAGTTCTGAAGAAACACACAAAATGAGTCCTGTCAGATAAAAAAAGAATGGCCAAACCCAGGTAGCTCAATTCAAATGACAAAATCTGCTTTTCTGACTTTTCCTGGTTTCATCTGTTAACAACATTTAACTGTACACATATTTTTAAAAAAAAAACAAATTTGAAGAATGCAAATGTTTTACAGCAATCTGGGGGAGCTTTAATCACATTCAACTAAAATGCTCACTCAATTCTCAGATCTAGTTGAACTCTTATTTTTTGTTCTTCAAGATTCTGCAAGATTCATGTGAAAAGCAACTATAGCCTAGGGTTTTGAAGTTGAAAGATTATAATTTGGTCTTCTGGCGTGTATCTTTGTCAGTTTTTTAATCTCTATATGCCGTCTTTCAGCTTTAGAGAGAGACCAATTGATGTTCCCTGAAGCATGTATATTCTTTCAATGCCATAAAAGAAGTCAGCCATTATCAGTTTCAATCTAAAAGTTTTATTCTCTTTATTTTCAAATTAATTTCGCTTACTAGTTCAATTGGCCATGTCAGGTTCAAAAAACAAGAATAATTGTAATCTGATTGCTATGGCTATCTATAGGCTGTTTGTCATACAGCCTGATATCAGAATGTGATACAAATATACTCAGCAAAACCAGACACCTCAAGTGGCTTAAGAGATAAAACCCTTTAAATAAGCTTGAGACAGATCTGAATTTATTTAAATGTCTGATTCTAAATGTACTTATGCCTGGTAGTAATGTTTACCATCTGCCTGATTCTGTCTGATGAGGTAATTGTAAATCTATAAATAGCTTAACATATGCTGCACATATTCTGGCCTTAAATATAACAGCCTTTGTTTAAAACAACTGGAAATAATAAGAAGGGATATTAGTTTGGGCATTATTCAGGGTAAGACGAGAAAGAAGTATAAAGTGTTTTCACTTTGTATTATTTGTATTTGCTCCTGCAAAGGCCTGGTAAGCCCAAAGCATTGTTTATAGGCCCAGTTCTAACAAGCTGTCAGTCCTTTCTGTGATTCATACCTACCAAAACAGGCATTTGAAACGTAGTAAAGCAGTTACAGTCAGAGTATTGTATACTGCAAACTAACATGAGAACTACATCCATTTAAGATGAACTAATAGTTTTGACTTTTGTTTCACACGGTAGAAAATGGGAAAATGATCTACAGGCATGGTGAGCATTAAAGTTTATCTTGAAAGAATTGCTTTACAGGCAGTTGAGGGGATTCTTGACACTACTGCACCTACAGCCATTGTACAAGCAGTCAAAGTGCTATTTCATAATTACGACTAAGAATACCATTAAAGCCAATTACCTACTGAAAGAATTGTAATTGCTGATGTGCACTCACCTAGAATGAAACTGCAGGAAAGTAACAATGTGCTCTAAAATCACACAGCTTTTGAGACCACACTTAGTGGCTCACAGCTTTTTGCGTACATGGTGGTGAGACCATGAGATGTAACCACAGATGGCCTATGGATGGGTAACCGGGTAATGCTCTCTTCTGGATCTCAGTTCTTAGAAAAATCGTTTCGTTAAGAGAGATTATATTTTCTCTTGCATGATTCATGCTCCAGAATCAAGACTGCACTGCAGATTTCAATGAATTAGCCTGGGAAATCTGACATTATCCAGCTTGTTCAAGCAATCATTTCAGATGCTTATAATGGCACCCCAGTGCAGGTGGGGGGAAAATGATACACTACCAAATTAGAAATAAAACTGTGACTCACTCTGCAAACTTCCCAATGGCACGGTCAGTCTCTACCTTGTCTGCAGTGTTGATACGATGCTTTAAAAAGGGCTAAATATGCATATGGATTCAGCTGCCCACACCAAACAGGATTCTTAATGGGGATAGCTAAGAGCAGGGCTATTCTGAGGCTTCTTACTGAACACTGGGATCATTGAACAGGACGTTGGCTGTAGTGCTGTGAATGGTGTGCCACGTGTACAAAGAGAGGATTATTGTGTTTCTTGCACCATTAATTAGTCCCTGATGTTTATATGGGCTTTTAATTCAATTCAATGAAGAGTTTTGCTCCATTTGTATTTAATGAGGGTTCTACCCAAGCATCTGTTTCTTGACCTTCAAAGCCCTCACCTGGCCCAGGATTCTCCCCAGGTTATTCTGTATCAGCATGAAACTTTTGGAAAGTAGGTGAGAAAAAATGAACCAATTTCCAGCAGTGTGCAACTATACCCAGCCAGACATCTTCACACCATATGAGTGGCTGGACTTCAATCAGGCAGGACTCAGAAGCTGAAAGGAAGAAGAAATTCTCTGAGAAAGCTCATCTGCCCTAGAACTACATTTTGAGAGTGCCTGCACATATTATGTAAATCTTTACTCTGCTTTCCAGAGCTCTGTGAGGCTGGACACCAGGTAACCTTGGACCAAAAGGTGCCCAGATCTGCCTGTGACATCACACAGCTCACACCAGCCCTCGCAAGGAGCTCACTGGCAATCTGCACACTCACCCTGTCAGAACACAGCAGCTCTGACCTCCTGAGGCAGCCCCACAGAGAAGCAGGAGCCACCTCAGTGCACAGGACAAACGACGAGACCAGCAGCGAGAAGGCAGAGAGCACTGCAGATAAGGAGAAAATTAATGACAAATAAGCAGCAAAGGTGATTTTGGGAGGGCAAAGCAAAACCTTGAGTGAACCAAAGGAGAACTTCAGAGCACGAATTATTATTTTTTAAAATACTTAAATAAAAGCACTATCACAATACCAATTAGTGCACTTAATTATTGTTCTGCAATCATAAGACAAGGATACACAAATTAAAAAGTGGCAGGTACTTACAAAATGGTTTCAGAAATTCACTAAGGGTATTCCTGGCATCTTCTGTATCTCCAGCTACACGGAGGTGTGAGCTATGCATTGTCTGCCTTGGCAAGTGGGTGGAGGGTGGTGGGAGGTGAAAGAAGGAGGCAGGGTCAGGTGCTCCTTCAGCAGTAAAGGAATAATTTAGTTTATAGATCAAGAATTCATGTCAATTGAGCTCAGATTGCCATTCGGTTTTCAATAAAATAGATTTTATGCAACTTTTTTTCCTTGACTCTTACAGGTTCTAGATAGCCATCTAAATATTTCAATCTCCTCATCACTTCCTGTAATTTTTTTTACTACTTCATGATAGAGTCAAAGCCGCCTTCTTTTATATGAACAATTTCGGTCATTTTACCTAATTTGCAACTGTGAACAGTTTATGGCCTTCATTTCTTTTGTATCCACTTTTTTTGCAGCAATTTGTAAAATAAAGGTAGAATAGAGCTCATTCAAAGCAGACTGGGTTTCCTGCCCCACTAAAGTGGTGACATAGGCTAGAAAGAGTGATGAGGTCCAAGGAAATAAACAGACAGAACACACGGAAAGCAAAATACCAAACTGTCTTAATTCAGCTGTGTATCTCTATTGGCTTCTCTGTGATCTACCCATATTCTCAAGAAAACAAAAAATACTGATTTCTTACATAGCTGGAGTGTCAGGAGAAACCCACCTCTGAGTAGGATGCTTTACAGAGACATAATTAAAAGCCTTTATGATCTTCATCCTCTGTTCAGAATCACTAGTCATCAACCAAGACCCAGTCTCAAAGAAGTCATGATAAAATTGAAGTGGTATCTTTCCTCTCCCCCTTTCTCACTTTAATCTCTCAGTAAAATCAAAACCTGCCGAGTTCCAGACACAAGTGTTAAAGGAGGCAACATCCAGGTAGATCTAAAGGATTTTTTGCCACATTGCCAAGCCCTGATCTGAAGATAAACTCCCAGAAGATCCATTCAGTTTAAATCACTGTTGGTCCAGTGAAATCAATGGGATTACCTCAAAACTGGGCCAGTGTAACTAGAACATGAACTCTGGCTAGAAATGCCAGCATGTCTTGACTGTATATTCCAAATGCATAGAATTGATGCACTAGGGTGAGGGAGAAGGTAGAGGATGGAAGATGTGCTGGGTGCACAGCAATTCCTGAGGCCAGTGCCATGAGAGCAAAATATAGTATTACTTTATCATAACTTACCATTGCCTAAATGCCTACACAGCAAACATTTGCTCGTGCCCTTAGTTTATATGTCCCTGGGTAATTATTATGATAGCTGTGGTTACTGTGCTGATCTAAGGTACTGGGCAAACATTTTGAAACATTTAGAATTGCTTCATTTATGGCAGAGGGAAGCCAAAATTACTTTTTTCCCTGTTCTCTGCTATCAGTGTAACGATATGTGCTGGAACAACCTGGGGCCAGGAATATTAGATAACTGCTTTTACAGAACAATGGCTTAGTGTCAAAGCCCAAAAGGGGGGTTGTTCCACCTTCCTTTTTTTGTAATGGTATCATGAAATGAAAGGTATTTAAAGCAAGACCATAAAGAATGAAAAATATTTGTCACTCTCTTTATATTTCACACACATTCCCACTTAATATTTCCTTGTGCAGTGACTCCATTTCTCCTTCAATTATCTTTTGAAGCCTTCTTCTGTAAACCTTCTCTGATACAGATAAATTTCACTCCATCTTTAGAGGCAATATGAGCTTGTAGACAAAAAACAGGGTTTGTAATGCAGAATCCTCAGGGCTACCTCCTGAACTTCCTTACACTAGCAAGGGGCTGCAAGAGTACAAGAATCCATCCTTGAGGGAGGCACAAGAGGAGGCAGAAAGTGTTGTGTGCAGTGATGCAAGGAAGCAGAAAAGTGTTACATTTCTGTATCAGCAGCTAAATCACACTGTACTGTAGACCAACTGTTGCCAGTTACAGCACTCTATTTCAGCAACAGAGATAAGAATTTCAAATAACTATTACCAAAAACCAGACTGTTCATAATAACTGGGACACAAAAGATTAAATAAAATCAAGACTTCGTCATTGAGTTTAGAAGGAATAATCTGGCACATGTGCTATCTTGCCTTTGCAATGCTTTGGGTGGAATTTAGTAGAAAATTGTAGATTTTCCCCTTGCTATTTACCTGAATCTACCCTGAGAGTTGCTTAAGGTCAAATGAAAAATTTGACTGAAATAAATATTAAGAAGATCGTTACATTTAATTTAATTCAGTCAGGCCTCTAAATGAACATCACTTTCCTTTTGAAGGAATATGGCAAGTACCACCAGAGCTGAGTTTTGTTGTATGGTTAAATTAAGGATCCCATAATTCAAACATATTTCATAGAAACAACACCATGGCCTTTTGGTTGTCACGATACACAGAGAAGAATAAAGGATCAAGGACAGACTATGGGCTCTGGAAACAGAGTTTTATGGGTCACGGAGAAACTCAGATGCAAACCAGCAAGACAGACACTGTACTTGGAGAGAGCAGGAACAGACCTGAATTAAGAATTTCAGTAGCTACAGGGGTTGGACAATCTAAAATGTCCTTCCTTAGAACAGCACATGCATCAACTGTTGGCATAATGAGCCAGGCCAGGGCAGAAATTTCTCTGCACACAGACTGCCACAGGAATGGTAAATAGTGTTTGGCAGTCACATAAACCAATCGCTGCTGCAAGAACAGATTCAAGTTATGCCATTTCATGTTTGGTACATTCTTTATAATGAGCAGGTGGATTCAAAGTTTTAATCCTGCTAGCAGGTGACCTTTTCAAAATTCTGTATTTTTACTGCCTATCAATTTTGTTTCTTTCTTCCAGGCTTCTGAGATTGTAATCAAAGATGAATAGGAATTGCCAGAGAATTACTGAATACTGAAAAAGCCAAAGCCTTAAAGATGGCTTTCACACAGTGTATGCCCTAATGCAGCCATGATATCTGATTTTTAATAGATTAGGTGCAAATATGCACATTAGCAAACTAAACAATGTAGTAATATCCACAGAGAACAGGTTTCATCGATTAAATCATAAATACAGTATCTTATTATGCTTTTGGGGAAGCAGAAATATGAAAAGCAATGCATGCATTTTTGAATTATAAGAGGAGGGAATATTGGCAAATCTTTCAACAGCTGTTTATCATGAAAAAGAAGTTACAGTTACCATTCCCCAGCCATGCACTCTGAAAAACTAAAAACTGTACATTAATAAATTATAACAATGATGCATGAAGATAATATAAAACTTTTGAAGGCGGTTTCTTAGTCCAGAGGGAGTTGTCAAATTTGCTATTTGTGACTTTAATGTTACTTGAAATTTCTTCTAGGGCATTTAAAACTCCTTTTGTGACTCTTCATCAGCAGTTTCACAGACAGCAAAGGCCTTGACAATATACATTTTCACTTTCTGCATGGCTGACGGACTTCATATGCTATATCCAATTTAAGGGTAGAGCAGTAGATTACATTGCTAGAATACAGAGAGCCATTGCCATTGAGACTGAATCATTGCTGTTTATAGTAATTCTTACTATTTGGTATTTGACAGCCCTTTGTGACTGGAATAAAAGATGATGCTGAGATTATTGTCAAGCTACTGTAATAGCTAGTAGTGCATGAAGTCTGCAGCAGATGGACTTGAACTTATGAGCTCTCAGATTCTCAATAGCCTTTCAAATGAGCAGTGTTCTCCTTGGCCACGTGTAAAGCGACTGGCTTTGACAAACCCTTATTCCAGAAGATGAAATACTATTTCAGCCAGCTTTCTTTGTTCTATTTGAAATGTTTTATAGAGCTTAATTTGAGAGGTAGCTTAGAATTGAAGAGAACAAATTGATTTTCAGCTGCATGAGGTAAACTATGTTACAGGTACATCCAAGCTGAACAACAACAAAGTGACTTGACATAGTCTGAACGCTTCCACAAGTGCCCCCAAGCCATTTCCATTACAATACACAATTTCTAGATATCTTCCTTTGGCTAAAGTCATAATTTTCCTTATGAATCCCACTAATTCACAGACCTTTAATATGACAAATAAGAGGAAATAGTAAAAAATTGTTTGGCATATGCTACCCCAGAAGGATTCTCTTGAAACACAAACAACTGCCATTTACTTGGATTTTGTTTTAGCTGCTGTCAAGAACATGGATAGACAGCAACCAGCTTGTACTGCTGCGGGAATGTCTTACACCTGATTTGTCTCACTACAGAGCCCTTAAAGAAGCACATTTCTCACAGGTCATCAGTTTACTGATTCCTTCTGCAGTGCAAACCAAGTGTCCTTCAAGCACAGTCAGCTGTTCATGCCAAAATGGGGCAACACAAACCCACCAGAGTGAGCTGAGCTTCAACAGCTCTCTGGGGCCAAGCAATGCACACCAACAGCCCCAAACTCAAATGTTAAATGTTCCAAAGGCTGGTTTAAAAGTCTGTCAGATTATTTATTTTGTCAATATTTAGTATCTTTGTATTAGGATCCATTATTCCTGCAAACCTTTGGCTCTGTTTTGCATATCATGATTCTTTCTTTATAATCTAGCATTACAGTTTGATCTTTTATTACATTGCTGCTGCTCAAGATTCTATAGTTAAAGTTGTGTCAGCACTTTTACTACAAAACTCATTTATGAGGGGTTTATAACACAGCTATAAAGATGTACTACAGAATGAAAGGTGGTGTACAAAGTCTCAGCATGGGGCATTGTCTTTTTTTATCACTTTTTAATAAACAAATTAGACTTGCTATTTTGAGCCTTTATGAGTGTAAAGCAATTCCAGTTTATAGGTTATTGCCTATATAACGTGGCAATCAACTGTTATTAAAAAAAAGTAAAATGAAACAACTTATAAGTACTATGATTAAAACTGATTATGGAAAGAGTGGAACTTTGCAACAGTAAAGGCAGGCAAATACATGTTTC
This sequence comes from Drymodes brunneopygia, assembly GCA_013400955.1. NCBI lineage: Eukaryota > Metazoa > Chordata > Aves > Passeriformes > Petroicidae > Drymodes > Drymodes brunneopygia. Next base: position 881,045 of record VZTZ01048587.1, on the reverse strand, counting down.
CTTATGTGAGTGAGCTGTACACTGAGAATGTTCTGAGCTTTACAAACCCACTTTCCCCAAGGGAATGGGAGAGTCCAGCTTGGGGTGCAAAGTGCGAACCTGGTTCCCCTGGAATTTCTTGTACCGTGTTTGTGTTGCAAGGACACAGGTTCCCAGTGACAGAACACAGGGTAATGCATTCTTCTCTCCTCAAATGTCATTGGAGCTGGCTTCCTGAAAAAAGGTTTTCAAGTGCTTTCAAAGGGCAGGTTGCTCATGCTCCTCATGGATGTTTTGTGTTTTAATAAAATCATACTGATGAGGGCCAAGGAAGGCTCGAGTGCCTGTTTTGGACTGTAGTTTATCCTCATTACTTGCCCTTCTACACACAATTTACTAGTGAGAACATTACCTATCTGTTGTTTCTGCTTAGTTATGTCCACTCAAACACAGCACTGTGTTTTGAGGCTCTCTGCAATACCCCTCCATGGCTCAGAAGGTGCTGCTTGGTTGAGCAGCCTTCCTTGATCAGCTGCTTCAAGACACTGGGGTTTGAGGAACAGTCTCAGCTTCTCACCGGTGACTCATCCCCCAGAATGAAGGCCCAGTAGCCAACTCAGGACCCATAGGCCTGGAATAAGCTGAAATAATGAGTCCAGAGGGACTGCCAGAGAAAGCTGGTCATACTGCTTGCAGTACTTGAACCAGCTTGAATTCCATCCTCCTGGAATTCTGTGTTGCACTTTGGAGACATCCTTAGATACACACATTTCCCTAGACCGACTTGGTGATGGACCAGGAGTGCCCCATGAAGTCACTACATCTGTGAGTTCAATCATGGCCCTGGATTTGTCTGTGGTGTGATGAGGCTGGGAGACTGGTTTCAAAATATGCTGACTATAAAGGGCATTCAAATAAAGAAAGAGCACTGGCTATGCACATGGATGGGCGTTATCTGCAAAAAATAGACAGTAAAACTCTAAAGCATCTCATGGTATCTCTGCACTGGGACCAGATGTAAACGCAAAGCTGCACCTGTGAATGTCCTGGATGAAACGCACAGGCCAATTCAGATACCAAGAGGGAACTGCACCAGCACAAACTGCAGCCCAGGCTGCTCATACCTTCCAAAGGCTTTGGGAGCTTCTCAGCTGAAGTCTGTACTGCCAGAGTCTTGGCTATTAGCACTGTTACAAGTGAGGCAACAGATGTGCTACTGCCTGCAGTGCAGGGAGCCCTGAAGTCCAGGTTCCTCTGGTTTTTACTGAATCATGGATCTGAAGTCATTTTAAAATGTTAATATCTTGCACTCAGTGAAATTGGGACTGTCTTGGATTCTGATCATGCAGGCGCTACACAGATAACTTTACACATGGGACTTCTCAGAGCTGCCTAAATTACAGTATGTTATTACAAACTCCAGTGAAGGCTGGCACAGAAATCAGGAACAATTTTTAAAAACAGACCACAAATTCCAAAGGAATAACTAAAGGCAATGAGGGGAAAAAATTAAAAATCAGGTTTTACAATAGCGCTAGCCACATATTAACAGAGGATCTCTTGTTGTCCTTCTCATAATTATTATGCATTAAAGAGAATTAATATAATACAAATATGCCTTCAGAGTAGATGAAACTTCAATTGTCTGCACATAAAATACCTGTGATATATTTAAATAACCTTTTAACAGATGAGCTATTAAATATATTTTCTAATATACCTGGGAAGGAATCACTAAATAGTAATATTTTCCTAAATATTTGAAACATCAATACACTGCTTAGAATAATAATGTAGTTCTACCAATTTAAATGGTTCTGTAATAATTTAAAACAACCTTAAGTACCAAACGTAGAACTGCACAATCACCTCCCAGTGACCCTGGATTTTTCCTCTCTTTTGCAAGGAAGGTTGCTGGCAGCAAGGTTGTTACACGAACTGACAAAAGCAAGTGGAGACAGCGAGCTGTGCTTATTTAAGTCTCTATTCTTCCATGCCACTCAGCTTCAATCCTGTGCCTGGCAAAATATCATCAGTATTCTCTACCTCTTTTAACTAAAGGAAGCAAATCAAGAACCAGACAGGCTAACGGGAACTGAACCTCATTTCTTGGCCTCTTGCTCAACCTGGGCAGCCAAACGGAAAGCAGCCACTTGTGCAGACCCCGCGCTCCCCTTGCCAGCTGGGAAGGCGAGCAGCTCCCTGCTCCGGCTCCGCGGCAGGCAGCACGCAGACTGCTCTCCCGGCTGTGCGTGCCCTGAGCCAGCTGGGAATCTGACTGCTTCCCCAGGTCTCCTGTCCACTTGCCAAACTCAGTCTGCAGGGCTCCTTTTCCACTTGCCCCAGCCAGTTAGGAGGTGATCTATAGTGCTATTATCACAGCTAGCTGAACAGTCCAAAAACCTCTACACAAAAATGAAATTTTGGTAAGGTTCCACAGGAAGGGGGACCAAAAGAGGAATTTAATAAGGAAAGGGCATCCTCTGCACCCTTTCTGAGTTCCCTGTGAGTTGAGTCACATTTAGGGGCTGTATTTCCAACCCTTTTCCTACTAGCACTTAATCTGAGGCATATTCAGCTAGAAATACCAGAGACATGTTAGAGGGAGGAAACTGAAAAAGCAACAGCTACTGACTAGAGCTGTTTGAAACATTTTCAACAAAACCTGAAACCCCATGAAACCAACCTCGTTTCATATTTCACTGCAACTTGAAACTCAAACCAGATTTGTTGAAAGGTTCTCTGAGGATTGTGGTTCCAGTCACAACTGGCCAATCCATTTATAGTACATAACTTCATTAGACAAAGTGAGGGCCAGTACAGCTGGGCTCTGTTTCACAATTCTGAGACTTAAAGGAGAAGGGCACCCTGTCCTGCACACTGTCCTGTGTGGCCTTGCCAGACTCTGAGCCCGGGGAACAGCCCCACCTTCCTCACACAGACATGCAATGGCAAGACAGGGCATATTCTGTCTTTTCCTTATTTTATTTCCTTATGGGATAACCAGACAGTTAAAAGGTCCTTAGAGATCAAGAGCCAGGGATGGGCAGGTGCAAAGAAAGAAGAATCCTTCTTCCCCATCAGGAGAGAACAGGTTGCTCCTGCCATACACAGGGTCTTCGGCCCATTTCTCTTCTTGCTGTTTGTCCAAGATTAGGTTACTATAATCACCTGAATGAGCTGCTGTGTTGAGTGACTTGAGAGATGCTTTGCATAAACAAATTCTGCCTCTGAACTCTTACAGACAGTTTTCTGTTGTCATTCATGCTCTGTCTGCACAGCTTCAGACAGTCAGTACAAATCAGACCGTTTCTGGTCAGAGAGTCACTGGTCATAATTTTTACTGTTTTATGATGCCACTGCTCACATACACATAGGTGCTAGTAAACAAAAAAACCCACTCATCCAACCTCAAGTACACCCACAAGCCTCAACTGCCCCAAATGGCCACAAAGAGCAACTACACAATCATCCTGTCTGCACACAGATAATTTCACCAGCTTTAGTGGTGTGGATATTTAAAAATACATTTTCCTTTTCCCTTTTTTCTTCTCTCCCTCTGTGCTTTTCCAGGTCTAGCAGGAGTTTTGTTGTGAAGCACTGGATTCATTCATACATCAAAGGGAAAAGGAAGGCATCAGAGCCCACATAGACAAAAAACAAAGGCACAGTTTACAAGGCAGAAACTTGCTGAGAGAAGCAGCTGAGTTTTGCAAGGCTCACCCACTGACTGCCCCCTTGGAGGTACATCAAACACCATTACTAGCTCCATACAGTCAAACATTTTTCTTTCAAAGACTCCTAATATAATGGATTATTTGTATTACTGTAGTAATGAAAAGTCCCAGCCCTGACCAGTGCCCTGTACAAAACACCTCCCCCTTTACTGAGTTCTGCTGGATGAGAAATAGTCCAGCTCTATGGACACTGAGGTCCCTGTGGGCTAATCTAGATGAGATTAGGCTGGAAGGAGCTACTTCCTACCATAGCATCTCAAAACTAGGCATCCATATTAAAGATTAACCTTGCCTTGTCCAGGGTCTGTACTGAGTCCAGAAAAAAAAAAGGATCTTTTTTATCCTGATGAGTTCCTGCCATACTTATTATCTACTTAGACTAACACATATTTGGCCATATTTTTGAGGTCTTATCTTTTATTTCTCATTTAATAAATGTTTTCCTTTTTGAGCAGGGTCAAAAGAGACTCTGGCATGGGAAGGCACAGGCAAGCTGGCTGTTTCACACACAGAATTGCACTTTCCAAGCCAAGTGTGGAAAGCCACAGTATATTCAAAACCCATCTTTCCATCTGGTAGAGCAAGAACTCAGTATCCTTCCTATCTTATAGTTTCACCAGACACCAGCCTTTTTCCTTTAGCTGAGAATTATTAATTATTGTTAGAATTTTGCTTTTGTTTGTTTTTGCAATGTTTTTGCTTGTATGCCAGGCTGCATACAATGTATCCAGTATTCTGTAAATAAAGCTGAGTCTCCCAGACTTGCACTTGGCCACACTAACCCTGATGTAGCTGACATAAAAAAGAGGGGATAAGTATTTTAAGCGACACTCATCTCGCAGTTTCCATATAGTATGAATATTTTTTTCCTCATTCTGGAAAAATGTTTCAGCAATTAAGTGAATAACACACAAAAATCATAACCTTGTTGCTTCACAACTATGGAGCGCCTTGGACTGCAGCATTCAGTGGACTTCCAGGCCTTCAGTCCTTTGCAAAACTTGGAAGAGCCCCTTGTCAGTCAGAAACTTTGGCGAGTAAGGTCAGGTTATTATCAATACCAACAAAAAGCCCAGCTCTGATCACAACTCAGAGGAAGCAAACTCAAAGAACTGTAAGGATTTTGTTGGTACTATCAGTACCATAAATCAGAACAAAATGGAAGGCACACAGCTGCTAGTTCTGGATAGCCTTTAGAAATTGGCTGCTAGTGTTTATTACACCAGATATATAATAATGGCTTTCCTATTAGACTTGAGTTTCTCCACTCTTGGAAACACAAAACACAGTGTTTAAACTCAAATAAATAGTTCCCTTTTAAAGGGATACATTAATTTGGCTTACAGGATAATTGCTTTATTCTAAGAAATGCCTAATCAAGTCCAGTTCACAGAATATGATTCCTAAGGAATATGTTGGACAATAGCACAAACCACACCTGTGCCTGGTGACTGTTCACACTGAGAAGGGCATTGCTAACCTACACCTTCTTTGGGAGAGCTGATTACTGTTTGCAGTGACGGGGATGTTGTGTTGGCTTCACTGTGCTAGGTCAGTGAGCAAGAAGATTTGAGGCTTATTCAGAGTTTGTACTTCCATCGGAAGCAAGATGCAACAGATAGCTATGAGCAGCAAATACAAGGAATGATGAAGAGGAATAAATGTTATATATAGAAAAAAAAAGTAACAAAATAGCTATTTCACTGTTTAATGATTCTAAAATAATCTGAAAGGTTTTAATAAAAATCTCCACCTTTGATTTTGGCTATCACAGAACCCTGTGTGGGACTTCTCATGGTACCACAGCAGACATTTCTTTAAGGAGATATTCAAAGAAGAGCATTTCACATGTTCATTTAACTAAGGCTCAGTATTTGAAAAGCTATAGAGTGAAAATAGAAATGCATGTGAGAATGAAGTACCCCAAGCTAGAACAACTGGTGAAAGGCAAAGAGCAAGAGGGTGACACAACATTTTGAACTATTTTGCTTTGTGAATTAAGTCCCGTAGCTGGGAGGGAGAAGCCAGAAGAGCTTGACTGACTCTCACTAAGAGATTGCTGCTGGACACAAAGGAGAGCAGCAGGCTGCTGGAGCAGTGGCACCCCAGGCCAGCACCTCAGCAGCTGGATGTGCAGCTCCACTTCAGAGACAGACACACTCAGAGAAAGAAGAAAGAAGAAACTGGTTTTTGTTTCTTCAGGAAAAAGTAATTGATATCATGGAATTGTTAAGGGAAAGCTGAAAAAATCAGATCCCATCAGATCAATATTTCTGTGGATGTCTACAAAAACAGGTGTTCCAGCTTCCGAAAGCTTTAGGCTTACTTCACACTATTCAGTGTTACAATCCCAAGAGCCTGACAATTAAGAACCATCTTTTAATTCCTTAGCAATAGAACTGTTCCTGCCAGTGCCATGGGAAGAGTAGGAACAGAAGTGTGGGTGTATTAATCTCAGGAAATCTCACGTAGGTATTATAAGTATTATATTTTACTAATTAGAGATGGATATTCAAAATTCCCATTGCATCAGGAGTTCTACTTCCTGCAATCATTTCTTCTATGATCTTTTACAAACTTTTACATTAAACCCCATGCTTTCTGTAACAGGTGAAATAAACCCCATTTGAATCTGTTTTTCTTAAGAACAAATTACTGCTTTCTATTATGTAAAGAAAATGAAAAGACACCAAATTGGTTGAATCTCAGTGAATACAGCATACACTGAGTAAATATGAAATTATACATTGACTCTCCTCCCAAATTCTATTACTTGGCTAAAAAATTTGAGTTATCCAAGATATATATAAATAAACATAGATATATGTGTGTGTGCATAATCCATGTTTAACAAAATTGCATTTATAACACTTACCACGGCTAATAAACATTTTAATTATTGATTTCAGCTGAAAAATTCCTGAGGCTGAGCATAAACCAAAGAAATACGTATCTGCCTGGTGGTTAATATTTTTATTCAAGTGTAGAGGTGAAGCTATAGATCCAAGAGATGGAAAAAACGATTTGCTATTCTCACTCATATTTAGAGCCCTGTTAGTGGGTCGGTGGAAAAAAGTGTCATATACTTCAAAAAAACTGGCCATGAATTAATGTTTATAGATTTTATTGTTTTTTCCAGCTCTCTCTATTTTCACTCTTTATTCTTTTTAATAGTCTTAAATACCCCCTAGAATTATAATTTTCTCCCTACAGATGCTGTCTTTTTCTGTTAAACAAACATTGACCCCTTGCTTTTTCCCTTTTTTTGTTCCCCCCTCCCCTTTTGCTTTGAAGGGATGTAGAATTATCTCAGATATTTTTGTGTTTAACATCAACAACTTCATTTCACATGGGTCTAATACAGAGTCCATAATAATCATTACTGTGCTGCCATATATTACAAAAGACTTAATTTTTTTCATGGCATAAGACTTCCTTTCCTATTGATTTTGGGGTAGACTTGGAAAGCACAGCCTGCTGTCCATCCTGGGCAGCCCTACAGGAAGCTCCAACCTGCTCAGTGGTAAGTATCAGGGAGGAGGTAGAGCTGCTGATCTGCTCACAGGACTATACCCAGCACAGATGACCTTCCCCTGCGTGCAGGCCTGTTGGGCTGCTAAGAACATTAGCAGAGAGCAGACAAAGATGTATTGATGGCTCTAAAAGCCTGACCAAAGGCACTGTCACCAACACATAGGGGCACACAAAACTTCCAGTTCTGCTCCTAGAGGGTCTGCAGCATATTGGATTCATACAACACAGTCATTCATGTCTGGGTTTTGCATTTGGCAAAGAGCTTGCTCTGAAACTCAGTGAGAGCAGCAAGACACTGACCCCAGCCAGAAGGGTACGACTCTTCTCCAATCCACCAGCATCAACACTGGGACAGCTGTGTGAGGCATGTCTATCCAGATTAGGAATCAATAGAAAACCTGATGTGGGATGCCCCCAGATACCAGATACCCAATAACTGTTTAGGTTGTACTGAAACATTTTTTCTTATATGAGAATCAGATCAGGGCAACTGACTCTTCCCATGAAATAAATGTATCGCATTCCTGGGCTTTTGTTATTTTTATGGTACCATGCCAGGTATGATGATTTCCATGAAGAGAAAGCACACAGCTTTCTGAAAGTCTAGTTAGACAAAAATTTCAGGATTAGCACCTGCCCTGTAAAAGTTCTCTTCCTCTTTTAATTGTATTTTCACTAGAAAGGCATTTCTATATAATTGAAATCTTCTGCATTACATTTTTCCTAGTTAGAGAGGACAAGTTTAGTCCATGATTGTCCTGGTCACAAATGTGCTGGTGTAACAGGATGGAATGACTGGAGAATCAGACCTCAGAATGTTTCTCTTCCGCTCCTTTTTCTGCACCATTATTTTGAACTTATTTTGTGACAAGACAAAGACAACAATGCCCCTGGATTCACACTGATAAAACTCCACTGACTTCAGCGGTTAATGCTCATTTAGTTGTTATTAACTGTCCCGAGGGTGATATAAAGTCCACACCTAACATCTGAAACACATTCCAAGATCAACAATAGCAGTCACCAGATAATTTTCTTCTCTACTGAAGGTCGCTCTAAACTTTAAATGCTTCTCTTCACCTCATGTTATACACATTACAAATGGCTGTTCAGTTGCTCTTATAAGCTTAAATCCATATACTCCAACTTTGTACCCAGGAGGCAATTTACAGATTATAAAAGGCAGATACCTCTTTTGCAGCACACCTGCTCATTTTACAATTCAGTCTGAGAGAAGGAGAAGCAACTGGGAGTTGGAAGACCCTGATAACAAGGATATACCGGTAATCAGTGAAAGGAAAAGGTGGATCTTCAAAAAAATTCCTTTTAAAAACAATTGAAGGCAAGCTGATAGGAACACCAGATATGGTGGCCACTCTGATGGCTTGGGAGAGACACAGTTCCATTGCCCAGGCAGCACAAACCAGCACCTCTCCTGTTCTTACTCATCGGGTGAGCAACCCAGGAGTTTCAGTCGGTGCCGAGATGCCATGCAGGCAGCCATAACAAATCCTTGAGTTTCCCCAGCACTTACTGCGGGTGTTTCCTGCACTTGTTTGTTTATGCAGCCCTCCCACAGGGCTGTCCCAAGAACAGCAGGTCATGCTTTGGGGCAGAGGTGGCTTTTGCAACACACAGCCACCACCCAGCTCTTGCTAAGAACCCTCCTGAGCCTTGCTGAGCGCAGGAGTCCCACATGCACCCAGCTCTGATTGGCTGCCTCTGCACTGGCCTCCAACAGGGAATAAAATGTTGAAGTACAGCATCCTAATCATGACCAATCACACAAAGTCATGATTTTTAAAAATAAAAGTATGTTGAGAACTTCTGGACATGTGTGACAGATAATGACTTACCTATGTCCTTTGCCTAAAAGAAATATATTCATGTGTTTTCTCTGATGAAATACTTGTCATTCCATAATCTCACTTCATACATGCTCATAGTTATTGGGTCAAGGAACTAGACAAGCTTTTGTTGTTGTTGTTGAAAGAAATAACAAATTATTCATAATTCTGTTAGAAGTTTTCTTCCCTTTAAATAGTTGAAGACATTTATTATTGAACTTCCTGCTTTGACAGAATTTTATTAAAAGAAATTGATTTTACTAGCTAAGACTATTATATTCTGCTGAAGGATAAAGCATCATACCTAATTTTTGTTCCTGATTTTTGTTAAGAATATTTTAAAAAATTCAATAAGCCATTGACTGAAATATCCAGTGTCACAAGTGCTATTGCTTTAAAAGATTATAATCTTTTCTGTAATCAGATTTCAATATACTAGAAATTCTATATCAAATAAAAAAATCAACTTACTTTTAAAATATTCTTTCAGGAAAATTACATTTTAACAACTAAACACAACAATATGTTAGATTACATTTTGAGCAGAATGTTTACCTTTCACTGAGTTTCTTTGCCAGCTGTGTCAGCATTGACTGTATAAAAATATTAAAAGGAGCTGTTTATTTTTTTTAATTGCCACTATCATGCCAAAAAACACAATGTGTGGGCTGGAGGCAGAGTGCTGGGAGCAATATTATTCATGTTAAAAACAGTTGCCTGGTTTGCTTTCTTTGAAAATTAGGATACTATAAATAGGAGCCCAGTGGGATTTGTCGATTGCAAGTTATGTTTTAAAAGCTGCTAGGATGAAACTTTTGAAAGACTTACAAAAGACAGAGCAATTATTGCTTGTCATTTACCTTTGGCCTGCATTAGGCCTTTATTTTTGGCGAATTATGTATTCAATATGGATGCACCTTCTGTTTCTATGCTTATGTCAAAATACTATATTTTTAAAAGAAAATTTCTATAAGGATTTATTTGCTTTCTGTATGTCTTTCTATAAACCAGGTATCTTAACTCACTGTTCTGTTAATCACCATTAAAAATGTTGTATTGACAAACTCGTATTAATTCTTTGTTGCTTGCTTTGCAAAAATCCTTCCCAACAAATCACCTTCGAACAACTCAGAAATTGTGACACATTATAATAATTAATTACAAAAAAGTTGTATCGAGCCACTGCCTCACAACAGTAGCACAGCTGTTCTTCCCTTTATTTCCTTGTACTTTAGCAACTTGGTGCCTCTCCTTTTTAGCTTGCTTTAAAGATGACCAAAGGCAAGCTTCCATAAAAAAACCCAAACCACCAAACAAACACTACCAAAAACCCAAGGAACCAACAAAGCCCCAAAACACACAAAATACTTATATGAATAACAAAGCAAGAAGAAACGATTGCAGAGATTTTATCAAGTACTTTCTTTTCCATAAGAATTATACATGACATTCACTATTAGAAAGCTGGCATTTTAACCTCCATTTGGCATGGGAAGCAATGGGAGCTATTGGGATATGCTGACTTTTTAACAGCAAATACAGAGAAAAAAATAAAAGATAAAGTGCTAATTTGATTCTGAGCAGAGGGCCAACAAAGCAGTGACACAGATTGTAAGACCTACTTAAATTCCTAGCTTTGTCCACCGAATTGTGTTGAGTAAAAAGAAACAATTTTTTCCAAACACTTCAGTGTTTCTCTCTAAGAGAAAGAATTTTTACACACGCATTTTCCTACTGCACTGCTTACATAAACCACACATCTTTGACAGTGGTGTGGGATTTTAGTGTCCATCTTAAAGCATGAGGCAAACGGCCTGATGACCATTTTCCAGAAGGCACAAGCTTTCATCAGGAACATGGACCCCGTTCAGAGGAGTTTCAGCTGAACCACTTGACAGTGCTCAGAAGCTGACAACCCAGGCTTGATGATGTCTGCAGGTCTTTTTGCAACTCCTCTGTTCTCTGACTGTGTGTGACCTTTGAGTTTACTTAATTCCACAGCCTCAAACTTAGTTCAGCCTGGCATCTCGACTGTAGCACTCAAATTTCAGAGGAGAAGAGCAGAAAATGGGAAAAGAGGGGAAGGTGGGAAAGAGGGATGTGGTAACAGAAGAGATGAACGTTGCGTTCAACACTGTTCCAAGAAACTTTTAACTAGTGCCGCATTTTCCTTTGTAAACTAAGTACTTCATGATGTGTATCACACTGCCATCGTTCTCTAAAGATATTTTCTCTCCTTATCTAAAGCTTTCTTAGTAGAATTGTACTTGAGTAAGAAACAAAGAGTTCAATCTGACTTCAAAAAAATGTTTATCATTAAGAGATGATAATTATCTTCTGTCCACCATAAAAATTCAATCCAACTATGAAAGCCTGGTTTATCCTATACAAACCATGGAGAAACAATTAAGAGTGTGACAAAAAGCCATTGTATTTCTCAGGAGAGCTGACCCTGTTCCAAGGATAAAATGATAACTGGTGTCCTGAGTCCAGCTCTGTGACCTTCTGGAGCTGGAACTTTCAATTATATCAAATTAACTGTGTCACATGAGCTGGCTTTGTGAGTGAGGCTGGATCAATGCCGTGCATTTCACTGATGATGACACTGATCTGATCAATCTCAGTCACTCAATGGACAGCAATGAGGTTGTGAAGTAAGCACAAAAAAAAGAATGCTGGGATCTGTCATTGTCAGGGTTACCTAGAGGCTCCCCATTTGTGCTTTTCCTTTAAATGCTAATTTTAAACGATGAAAAAATAACACTAAGTAGCAATTTCCTAGAAGGGGCTTTGTCACATCTATTCAGACTTACATTCTGCTTGCCAAATTGCAACCTGATGTTCAATAATGCTGTTCTTGACACTTCTGTGTAATAAAAGTGAAGATCCTTCTTTGCTCAAGGATGTCTATGACACTTTTGACACTTCTCTCCCAGAATTGTAGGGAGCCCAGATGTTCTTTGCATTAAGAAGAGCATTGCCACAGCTGCCATGGAATGTCAGAAGATATTGGGCTCTAGGCAAAAGCAGCAAAGGGCATCTTTCCTCTTTTTAACTGAGGAGCAATTTTTGGAGAGTAAAACCATTTGATTGAAAATTAAAGCCTCAGAGGGACTTTGTAGGCACGAGACACATTGTATTTTCTCTGCTCATGTTTCAAGGTAACTCAGAACCGTTACAGAGCAGTTGTTTCCACATCTGTTCAGAAAAATATTCCTTACCTATCAATGCCAGTACGGCATTACTGTATCTGCTGGTCATCTGGATGTTACGACGCAGGCAAAAATAATAATAAGAGGTCCTGGTGATAGATTCAAGCCTTGATTTCTGGGAGCTCACAAGGGTGCAAGACCCAGTCACTCCTGGGTTGTTTGGGCTTCTCGAGACTTGAATTCAGGGATTTACATTCACAAATGTCTCCTTCCACAGGAGTGACAGTTGAAGAAGCCTGGGCTGCATGACATCTCTGTACCCCAGGATTCTCTGCAGCTGGGCTAAAGTAAGTGTTTGAAGACCACATCATGCTCCTGGAAAAAAAGTGTCCCTGGGTAAAACTGACCATATTTTCAGCATCAACTTCCTTATGTCTGTCCTTGTCCTGTCCCCAAAACAGCTGCTAGTTGAATCGAGTAATAAACTGGACTGTGTTTCTCCTCTATTTTAAAAATCCACAGGTTCTGCTCTTTAACACAGGCCACACAAGCAGTGGTTCTGTGCACAACAAAGCAATCTAGGATGCAGGGTTCCATGGGTAGCTCCCTCAGAAGAAGCACTTTAAATTTAAACTAAAGCCCCAGGGCTCACACAAGGCACCACTCCTGTCTGTGGGTGGGCTGAGTCAGGGTGTTTTCCTTCATCCTGCTGCTCTTCAGCTCCATCTCCTGGAGTCACCCACGGCATTGGAAGAGCCACCTTCCCACACCATGTACCGCCCTTGCAGCAGAACAGGTTAGCACAGAGTCTCATTGGTAAGTTTCCGCTGAGGAGAAAAAAAAAAGAAGTGTGCTGGAAATAAAATTTCTAATTTGGAAATTTCAGTGCAGGGATCTATTTTTGAGTACTTGCAACAGAAGTTTCTCTGCTGGAAGGATTTTTATTTTTATTTTTTTGTTACAGAAACCTGTGTGATTATTACAAATTTTAGGAGGTTTAAAACAGCTCAGAGAGCTGTTATTTACACTCTTTTATACACACTTCAAAAGTTTAGGGTAGTCTCATAATCTTCCTTAAAATAACTTGAAATGGAATTGTAATTTTTTTGGAAGAATCACTGTTAAGTCTTTTCTGTCATATCCAGGGAGCTGCACAAGTGGCACAGGAATTTCTTAAACATCCTGCTGGGATTACTCCTTGCCTGACCTTCCTCTGTGGCTGCATGGGGAGCTGGCAGGTGCAGGCTCTGTCAGGTTTAGGTGCTGGTTATAGACACAGCAGGAACAGCAGCAGCCAAAGTGAGTAGTGGGGAAAATGAGTATTTTTGGGTGCTCCCATATTAGAGTTCCCGTAAAGATTTTATGTAGCATCCACAGAGCAGTTCCTGTAAATCTTGGGGCATCCATACTGGGATTTTTGTGCTGTGCTGGCAAGGCAATTTTATCAAGGAGCCATCACCCTACTCAAAGAAAGGCAATGAACATCAGCATGAGGTATTGTATCCTACCCCCAGCTCCTAAACAATACCTGAGATCCCACCTGACACTCCAGCCCTCCATGGTTCTGATCAGAGAGGTGTTAAGGAAGACAGGACCACTACCTAACAATTTATTCCAAATCCAGAGCAGCAGTGGCCTGCAGCTGACCCTGGTGAGCTGCAGGGCCTGAGCAGGTTGACTTTTTGGTCTGTGCTGCAAATTTTTGTCCATGTTTGGGGTAGTGTGCTACAGACCCACCAGGGATGATGCTACTTTAGCAACAATTGCCATGTTGTCTGCTCCTTTCCTAGACATATTCCCGAGTGTGGGTGTCACTTTCACAGTCAAATGCCACTGGACACAGAGTTATGGCAGTGATTACTATGGAAAATAAGGAACACAAGGACAAATCATTTTAACTGAAGCGTCAGCAATGGAAAATGGCAGTCATCCTTAAATGTCATAGTGCCTCCCATGGTTGGGCCTGGGCTCTGTGAAATGGGGAAAGGAATCCAGAATTGCACAGATCCATTACCCTCAATGGTTCAGGAGGACAAGCTCATTAGGAACTATAGCTTCATTAGGTAGCAAGAGCTGCCCTGTTGTCAGGCTGTGATCTATTTCTTATCTTGGATTGTGCCACAGACTTTCTCTCCCACATCCCAACCACAATTGACTACCACACCTCACTGCTTTTGGTGATGAAGCATAGATCTTGCTTTGAGAATTATAAGCTAGAGTTTCAGTAATACCACAGGAAAATCTGCTAAACATTAGCCAGTATAACCCACGTGCAGCTATGCCCTTACTCTTCCTCTCTAGTATGGGAAGGGATCACTTTCCAAATGGCTGCAAATATCAGCAGCTCCCATTACAGGGCTAATCTGTGCTCAGGGATTACACACACCTGAGTGCACAGTAACAACAAAAACACTGATCCACACCTCTGCAATATATATTTACCTTTTAAGAGATGCAACATATATTTACCATTTAAGGGATGCCCACATTTACAATGTAAATCAAATAGTAAAATGAAACCATAAACACCAATTAAAAAATACTATTTTAAAAAGTCACTGTTTTGGACACGCTGGAGGCTACAGGGAAAAAGACATGGCACTACTTTTTCTATGGAAATCCTTTTTCCTTTTAAAATTTGTTTTTTAAAGACTACATGAATAAACATTTAATCTCTCATTATAATGTTATATAGTATTTGTAAATAATTGAAAGAGTCAGAAAAAAACAATATCTTAGAAATGTTATTTCTTAGGCTTCCGAAAGAAGTGCTCAGATATAATTGCTTAAAACAAACTTCAAAAGATTCAATACACCAGCAGCTGCAGCAAATACATGGCTTTTTCTGTTTTAATTATCTGTTTCTTCTAATAGGTTTTACAAGACTTATATATGAATAGAGATCAGAGGGAGAGACTGATTTGATATTTTACCTACACTACTCTGAAAGCAGGGTAATAATTATAGAAATGGCTGAAGCTTGCATGGGGGTTTGTTTGTACAAGAGAAGAACTCCCCCAGTGTTCTCTCAGTTCAATGATTAACTCCACTTAAAACCCAATCCTTGTGTGTCTGTTGACAAAAATCTCTGCAATATAAAAGATTTAATAGCAATACTTGGCATAAAATATTTTGGCAAAATGAACCGAATATCACATCAAACACAGCTGAAAGGCAAACCTCCCAGCCAACAGAACAGTTTGATAAAACTCCAGATTCTAGTGTTCTTTAAATGTGGCAAAATCAAAATTACTTCTATCTTACAGAATTTCTTTCATCAAGGTGAAAGCGCTTCAGATATTGTTATTTGTCTTCTTTGCAGAGATGTTGTACATATTGGATTATGGCAAGACTCTCTGATTCCTTGCTTGGAACTGTAAAATATATTGCTGTCCTGTTTCACAAAATTTAAAGCTGTTCTGATGAATACACAACTTTCATTTGGAGTTTAAAGAAAAAAAACCTTTCACGCCTCATTTATTTAGAAGCTCTTTGCCTTATCACTGCCCTAGCTATTTAAAGCACAGCTTTTCTGTTTATCAAAGCCAACTTTCTTCTTTCTCCTTTACATTTTTAAAGAAAAAAAAGCAACCTTTCCACTGACATTATTCTCATAACACATACCAAATTGATTTGAAAACATTAGATTTGCCAAATTTCTCCTGCATGTTGAACAGGAATCTAAATATGGCTCTTTTATTTATGTAAGTAGAGGCTTATTTTTTCAAGAGACAATTTTTTAGAAGATTTTTGAAATGAGTAGAGTGAGAGCAGCTAAAACATTAAAAAATTTGAACTAGTTTTTTTTTGGGTTGGTTTTTTGGGGTTTTTTTTGCAACATCAATTTGCAGGCAATTTTTGGACCACATAATTGAACATGAAGTTAATTATCTGTTTACAAAGGACTCCTTTGATGTGTGGCTCATACTGCAGAGGATGTAATGTGTGCCCAGCACCACTCCTAGGTGAGAGAGGGGAGACAGCTCCTGCACTGACCATCCTCAAGTGGCCTCCAGCAGGGGACCAGAGCTCTGGGTTTTTCCATGGAGACTCCTCCATGCATGTCCACCAACATGGCCAGAGGGAACCTGCAGAAAAGGGGAATTCCCTCACTCAGAGGGAGCTTTTGGCCCCTGTTTGTTACAAGAGGCAGAAGTCCAGTTAGGAATGCATCCCATAAACTGGAAATATGATCTCAGCAAAAATCCCTGTTTTCACTCATTTTTAAATTCTCCAAACCTGCAGCTTTTGTGCTGGGCTGTTACATGATTCAGAAGGTGCTTGTAAAGGTTGAAGGAAAATCCCTCTGGAATTTTTTTATGTTGTGCAAATGGCTGATGTTGGGAGCCTCACATTTGTCTGGGTATTTACCCCTTGTCAAAACTCCAACACTGCTGTGCGTGAGCCCCCCTGCAGCGAGGGCAGAGTCCCACAGTGCTGTGGTCAAACACTGGGACTGACTGACCAGGTGAACAGGCCCCACTGAAGCAAAGGGACACAAAATTAGAGGAAATAGAAGTTTTTAAGACTCCATGGATCCTACAGAGAGCCCTGCACGAGGTCAAAGGCCTATCTTTTTGGAGCTCATTGAAAAAAGCCCTTTTTCTTTTTTTTTTTTTTTTTTTTTTTTTTAGCTGATAAAGACATCCGTGCTACCAGAGCACCAAAAGCATGGCACACCTCACCTGAAATGTTACCTTGTCAATGAGCTGGAACTACATCTGTTCACTGCTCCCCTCCTTTCCGTCCTGTGCTCTTGTCACTCCACTGACTACAGGCAAAAATATCAGGTAATTCCTAACCAATTTCCTTTGTGCACACAGGAGGCCATCATCTCTTTCAGCCACAGGGTATCATGTGCATATTGTCTCTTTTGCTCATTCCTCCACAATTCACATAATTTTGTAGTTTAAAATTATTCCTAATTAGTCCACACTAATATGAAAATAAAAGAAAATTTAAAGTTATGAGTATGCAATTAATTTTACAAAATAGACTAGAGGGCAAATGCTTAATCCTTTATAGACACACTGGTGTAAATGTGAGGCTGACTTCTGACATGGGTGGAATACCTCCAAATTTATACTGGCAGAAAGAATACAATCTAGCCAGCAGTTCCTAAAATAAATAATTGAAATTAAAGCTCTTGAAAAACATATTTGTAACATAGATAAAAATATTAAAATGTTGCAAGATACCCAGACAAATCAGGCAGGATTGCACTGCAGTTAGATGTGATACTTGAATGAAAATATAGACATGAATTTAGTTTAAGTGAGAAATAAGTCTCTCAAATATCAAACATTTTTTTCTCTGCAAGAAATATCTCTATATTTTCAGTACCTGCACTAGTCTATGCAATGTGCCATCTATTTTTGGTACAGATGTGAAAAACTGGCATGATAGAATTGGTTCTGAAATTGTTTCCTACTATTCCACTAAAAAGAATTCCATTTCTACTTGAATTCTGTTTCAGTCTAACTCTTGTTTAATTTTATTGTTTATGTTAAGTTGCAAACTTGCGCTAATATGAGCTGATATTTTCACAAGAGCTGTACTATTCTGCCCTTTAGTTATCATAAAATCCTGCATTCTGCACATGTCCTCAGCTAATGTGAATTATTTGTTAGCTGTTAGGTGGATTTATGCTTTTCATCTTAGCCTGAACTTCCCTCATGAGCATTCAGATAAATTATTTTGAAGGCATTCAGGAGCTAAGCATCCAATTGCATTATGCTAATATTACACGATATCTCTATACATGCATCAAATCACTGTGCTATAGTTTACTCAATATTTTGCTTTATTATATAAATATGAGTCTCAGTGCCACTGCACGAGTTCCTTTTTCTCCACAGCATTTAGGATTTTTCTAAGGTCCTGTTGATGCCATAATTGAGGCTGAGCATGTGCCTAAGTGCTGCCTGAGATGGGTCCCTATTCCCCAATGAGCTGTTTGTCTCTTGTAGCTGATGGAAGATTGCCCTACTCTTTGCTCATTAATATAAATACATCTCATCCTCTCTTTGCATGAGCTGTGTGCCACAAAATCAGGTTGATGACTGTGTTATTTATAGTCACACACATTTTAGGAATATTCCACACACCTATTCATGGATTTACACTTAAAAATTTAGTAATTCACATTTCAAATATCTGGGGGGAAAATAGAGACTTCTAACTTCAAAGTGCACACAACAGGGGTAAATTAAAATTAAGCACTGAACTTTAACTCTGCGTTTCCCATCTTTGAACTTCATTGTGCCACCTTAATATTGGGTTAACACAGTACATCCATAGAATATTTGTTACAAGATTTGTGAATAAGTGATTCTCATCTCCCTTGTAAGGAAAATTGACTCCATTACAGGAGAGGAGAGACATCAAGCTAACATTACATGAAGTCATAATCCTCTATTGAGACACTGCACAATGACATTGTTAACATTAGTATGCAATATTTATTATAAATAAAAGAGGCTATTGAGGCTTTCAAGCCATAATCAGCTCCGTGTGGATGACTTCACTGTAGGAACACAGTGGGGTTATAATGAGGATAAAAGATTTATTTATACCTAAACATGTTCTCATTAGTAATTCTGCACTAGCATGTAACAGATACAATGGAAGGACCAGTTGGGTTTTTGTGTGTGTGTGTGGGGGGGGTGTTTGTTTCTTTGGGGTTTTTTTGTTTGTTTTAAATTACTACTTATTGTTTGCACTTTGACTATGAACATTTAGTAAGAAACAAAATAAAGAAACTAATTAATGAGTTGATTGTACTGTGTACTATTAATTCTTGTGAATGAAGAATGATTCCATTTTTATGGAATACAGTATCATCCCATCACCCCATAACATGGAAATCCAGTGAGCCACTAGCTCAGACCTTGGTAAAGAGGGGGAATTGTTTTAGAAGAGATCCTACCTGCACATGTACCATATAGTCACAAAGCACCAGTGTCATGTGAGATTCTTATGGACCTGCATTTATATTATACTCTTTCCCAAACACCCTATTTTATATTTCTCTTAACAGAAAAAGACTAACCCTCACTTCATGGAAGGCACCCAAACAGTTGCCTGCAGACCCTTCCAAGATTTCTCATGGAGTTTGGGCTGTCATCTCACAGTCTATTTGGAGGAAATGAAACTCAGCTTAATGCCAAATCCTCTGCACTGCCTCACTTTGTCTTTATTACCATAAATCTCTCCCTCCTCCCTGGGGCCTGGGTTTACTTTCAGACTACAGTTTCACATTTACCTTTGTCAGGTGAAACCTAGGGAAAAGAAGGCAATGGTTCAAATACATGTGCATACTTCATGTTTGAATACCATTGGTTTTGTTCAAAACCAAATCTTCTTTTCTGGCTGGTCTAATTTGTTGGCTTTAATTACTTTTAGATGTTCCCAAACAGTTCTGTTGGTAAAATCTTTAAATATTTAGGGATATTTCACTACTAATGGATTTACAAGGAGTGTTAGTATGTTTATATATAATTTGGTGAACATTCTCTGTGTAATAAGAACCTACACCATAACCACTACTTAACAGAATCACCAGGAATAAATGTTAAAGTAATGCATTATTTTTTTATCTTAGAAGAATGAAGTTCATCAGGTATTCATTTCTCATCTTGGGAAATACACTGGCATCATTCATCTATTTCTAAAGTTGTGTTTAAGTTGATTATATGTAAGCTAACTTATAAGAAAATCTTATTCATATTGCAAAACAAATAATTTAATTTAGAACCATTCAGCTCAGGAGGGAAAGTTTTTAATAACAATTACTGAGAGATCTGAAGAATTCTACTCCACCTTCACATGTACATAAAAAACATTTACTTTTTCTGTTAATTTCAGCTGTTCATTTTCAGCAATAAAATATCAAACTTCTTTCTCTTGAAAAAGATCAACTCCTTGAGAAATACTCTTTCCTTAGCATTCCGTGGTTTTAGTCTTCCCCTTTTATTCAGTCTTTATTTGTATAAAATTTTATTTATTCTACTGAAAGTGGGATTTAAAAAAAAAATTTAAAAGCTTGAATTTTGAAAACCAAGACATTATTCCTAACCAGATCTGCTTAAAGGAAGTCGCTGTAAAAACTTAACACAGCTTACATAAATTTCTTTCATTTCATATGCTCTTTCTGTCACCACACTTATAAACCCACAGGCTCCATTTAAACAGATACAATGCTGAGAGCAAATAAGTTCCTGTAACAATATAATGGAACAAAAAATACAGAGATTGTTTAAGTTTCATATAATAAATACAATGTCCTGTTTAGGTCTTACTGCCCTAGGTTTTTTTGCCTCAATTGTGACAAAGTGCCTGAAGTGAACAGAAAGATGAGTTTCATAATTTAGATGAAAATTTTCCCATTTAAAAAATTAAATATTTGCATATCTGTAATATTATACAAGTGCACAGTGTAGATTTTCAGAGTATCCATTTGGGATACAGATTATGAGCTTCAGCACATTAAGTGAAATTTTTTAGAAGTATTTCTAAATTTATAATTTCAATTATTTTGTGCTAATGATGCACAACACAACCAGGCTTGGAAGGTCCCTACTACATCTGCTCTCAATCCAGCTGTTAACTCTTCAATCTCCAAGGGCCCAGGCCAGGTCCTACTAAATGCAATGGAAACATTCGCCCTGACTTCACCAGAAACCAGATCCACAAAGACCTTAAATTCACTTATTGAACTAATATTATTTTCTTCTGATTCATGCATTTTTCAGGTATAAAAATAATGCAGTTTTCTTTCTTTAATGGGTTTTTCACAGTAATCTGGGTGGCTGATGCATCTGCAATCTGACAGAACAGATATCTCTTTTTGCAGAGGGTGTATATAAGTTTCCCTGTCTATCTCAGAAAAGTCTTACAAAGCTATTCAGAACTCAGTACACGTTCTTTCCTCTTCACAACTCATTTTCCTTTTTTTTTTGTGACAACCTAGGCAATAATTCACAGCTCACTGGGTCTCCTAAATAACCCCCTTTATATTTACATGGTAGGCATTCCCCCCATTACCCTGCGGGATTCAGCCGTATTGGCAGGCAGTCATTAGGAATTCTTAAGACCATGGAGGTTTAACATCCCCTTCTCCAGTGTCTTTGAAAACACCCTGTACGGTTACAATCTCGGCAAATATACAGAAAATCTCGACAATTTAACAATAACATAAAATGTGTCATTTTGTAATTTCGAAGTGGTTCCTTATTTGGGTCCCATCCAGACTCACACATGAAGCCTTTCAAGCTAAGAAGCATTTCACCCAATGGAGGATTGTTATATTTCTTTCTTTTGCTAGAAAAACGAGCAGATCACACCTGCTATTGATGAATGGAGAGAAGTCCTTTTAGGAGACACAGATGAATTAACATAAAGGCAGTAAAATGCATTATGAGAAAGATGCTGAAATCTAACTCTCACAGTAGTGAGATTTTCACTAGAAGGTTATTTTTTTCTGCAGAAAGACATGATCTGAGCACAAAAGAAGAGCCAGATTTCCAGGGTTTATGGTCTTGCTCTGACTGAGAAGCTCCCTGCAACTGACTTCCTCCACTGCCTATGGAAAATCATTAGAGACAGGGCTCTACAGCCTGCCTTGCCACCGACATCTCCCAGCTGGTCACTCACTCCTTCCCTCCCCTAACACGTGAACTACAGCAATAACAACACCTCCTCAAATCTTTTAGTCACTGCCAAGTTCTATTACAGAGGCTTGGAGGAGTATAAAAGAAGAAAGTAGAGAAGTTGATTCACATTAGCATTGCTGCTGCTTGGTTCTAGTAACTCCACTTGTTCTGAAGAAATCTCCAAACAAACCTGGAGCAGCACATTGCCAATCACACCCACAGCAGTTTGCATCCCATGAGTCTTGAACTGACTCAAATGTTCAAAACTGGATTTATTGACTGCATGGATAAATACTTCAAATTAATATATCAAGAGGCTTACACCAGAAAAAATCTCAAGGGAAGTGATTTCATTTTGACGAAAGAAAAAAGAATACAACCACCCTTTTACAACTGGACTATTCTCTTTTCAGTATTATCTGAAAGTTTAATTGGGATATCTGTTTCTTCGATGAGAACCAGAGCCTTCATGATACAATGCCTCGTATGTGTCACATACAAAGTTATTAGATATGTCCAGATTTAAGGAGCACATTCTGGGTAATTCTTAAAATTAGAGCCATTCACACTGATCCAGAAGCCATGACAGAGTATGAAAAGTATGCAGTGACAGTTCAATCTGCAATGTCATTGCTCTTGTTAGTGAAATGAATAAATCTTAAAAAATGAGTAAGACTTAAATCTTTAAGACCAATATGCACTTCAGTATATGTTTCCCATCTTTACAATCAAAATTATATGCTCCAAACAATTCACTACTAGAGTTGTAATGAAATAAAAGGGTCCAACCCCACCCCCCCCAGATTGTTTGGAATTTCCTTTAATCAAATTGAGTAGTTCTTAAATTTTTTTTCTTATGGAATCCTGTAGCTTCTGAAGACTTCTCTTTCACTTAAAAAATATCTGTAGAATTCAACATCCCTTTATCATTTTAAATACTGTAAAAAAAGCTGATTATTTGTTTAAAGTTCAAGTAATAAAAGTAACACTCTATAGAAAGTAGGCCTGGGTGCAGAGAGGTATTTTTGGATGCTAATTGGTCCTGTGTACCAGCCACTCATGAAACACATGCTAAAAACACTCAAAAGTGTTCTGAAATGCCTCTCGAAGTCATAAATCTTTTACAGGTAAAATTATGTGAGAGAAGGAATAGAAAAATCACATTCAACATCTGGAGTCAGATGAGTTTACTGAAGTGAAATTGCAAAATTAAATTTAGATGAACTTAATTAAAAAAGGGATCCAATTTAATATGGACATTCATCAACTTCTCATTGAAAATCTTTCTTGCCTCAAGAAAATATAATAAAGTATGAACACAAAACCCATACAAAAGCTGAAATGAAGTGTGAAGGGATGGTCAAATAAAGAAATGCCGGAAGAAGGAACATTCTCTTTTTTCCTCATTTTAACAGACGTCCATATACACACTTTCCTTTAATTGCACAGAATATTGAACTATTTTTAAACTCCATAACAGTTCAACAAGCGAGCTGGTCATCTGTATGCCCTGAAGGTCATTACTCCTTCTGAGGCATATGCTACATACTTACTGATAACATGAATATGGAAATTCCTCTTTCTCTCTCCCTCTATGTCTTTCTAGTCAGCCAAATTTTTCTCCTAGATCCTAAAAGGACTTTATCAAACCCAGTCATAGTTTTTAGTGCTTAAATGTCCGTTATCCAAGTGAAGTGATTGGGAGTTTTGTCACAGGGCTGGGCCTCAGATGATTTAAGATAGATTTTCATTTGCCTCAGCTAAGAGACAACAAATGCAGCTCTCTTGTTTTCCTTTGCTAGGTCATTACTGTCTTGCTTTTTTTTCAGGGGAAAACATCTAGTAGTTTAGTCCAGTCACTTCTGACTTTCATTAATTCTGTCTGTCAGAATAGTATTGACTTCCAACTCTCTAAGTCACAGTGCTTATAGATTTTAGTAATGTCAAAAAACAATTTGAAAAGTTAAGAATAGTGTTGTTAGGATCATATTATTTCCTTACAAAACTGCCTTGATAATTTGTTGTTCTGCACACTGGTTATGTGATCAAGTAACATGATATGAATGCTGTATTCTTTTATTTCTAATAAAGAACATTGCTAGAACAGTGTGCTCTGAGGGAGATACTGTCCTTTATTAGAATCACATTCCCACATTATAAAAGTCACCCAGCAATAATGAAATGTAATCTGTCTTGAGGATGCATGATAACACAGTATTATGCTCATTTTTTGTATGAATAGAGCATGACTGAATAGGAATGGTATTGTTGTTGAATACATCTTTAAACTGAAGCAGTGATTTTATTGAAGTATTTGGTTAATGATAATAAATTGCTAGAGGAATGTTTCTATGTCAGAAAAATTCTTGCTTTTGCAGTGTAATCTATTTAAAAAGTATATATATTTAAATAGTCTGTAACTGTAAGGACTTGGAAGTGATGATACTTGACATCTGTATCACAGTGATCTAAAAGCAGCATGAGCTTGACTGGTCAGGGCGAGTCCAAGGGCCAAGCCCTGCCTCCAGCAGTGGCCCTCAGTCACTGCTGAGGGCAGGAATGCCACATGCAGTGGGCTGCCTTCCCATGCCTCCCCACATCTCCTCCCTCCCCAGGGCCCAAAACACTCCACGAGGTCTATAGCATAACAGGGAGAATAATTTTTACCACACTATTATAAAAATAATACAATTTAAAATTAGGCCTTTCTTCCTGCAAAAGCAGCAACACGAGTTCCAGTTAAAGAACTGTTCCACTCTACCCAGCTAACGCAGAAGGTCTATTCCCAACGATACAAAATACAGCAGGATTCAGCTGCTCCCTCTACCCTTTCTTTTACAAAAGCTGGGAAATCATCTCTGCAGCAGGACTTCTGTGCTTCAGGATACATCTCTGTACAAATTTCTTCACAGCAGTACTTGAAAATTTGACTTAAGGTTACAGTAATCAGACTATTTACAACAAAGAAAGCATTAGAAGGGAAAAAATAATTTGTAATTTTACAACTTATTGCTTTGTTTTCAGCAAGAAGAAACCACTGGCTTTCCTTTTTGTGCATTTGACTTTCTCTTTGGAGTCTGCTCACTGGTTACATTCTCTGAAATGTACAATGTCAGACCTTCTGAGAGCAGTTACATTAGTAGAGAAGACAATAAAAAAGGCCTTTTGATTTTAGTCTGACGAAAATTGCTCAGAACTTGTGTCCTGAGCTCCTGAGCTCAATCTCTCGCAGATCAATATATGTTCTTATTATCTCTCTATCGTTGCATTGGTCAAGGGGAAGTGCTTAATTTTTCACACAGATTCAATTTTAGTGCAACATAACAGACACCAGTAATATTCTAACGTGTTTTACTATGGCATCTTTAGGACTTACCACTGAGACCAAACGTAAGATCCTTAAATTCCTGGCATCAGTGTTCCTGTAAACTCTGGCACGATTTCAGATGGGTTATCCTGCCAAAAGTCAGAGGAAAATATTCATCAGACAGATGATTATTTTTAATCACACTTCCCCAGCACCCATGAAAGCCTTACTTTATAAATGCCTACTGCAGGTTTAATGATAAGGCCACTACAATAGCTCTGAATGCAACACACCTGCACACTGACTTTTCAAGTGACTGTGAACCTGAATACTGATTCTCACTGGGTACTTTCTATAGAAAAACTGTCCTTTCATGAAAGCAATCCAACAAATTTTACCAGAAAAAAATAACAGTGTATTGCATTATTATTTTTAATAAACTTCGATAGAAGGACGCGTCCTGGAAAAAAGCAAACAAACAAAAATGCACACAACTGGCCAACCCTAAATTAACAAAGCATACAACTCATACGCAGTTCATTTTCCTTTCAGATCAAAGGGGTTTTGAAGTTCAAATAAATTTGCCTCCTAATAGTTTTAGTACAGGACTATCTCTCTTAACATCTGAAAAATAACATTCAGAGTTGGCATTTAACAGCTTATTTGTATTGCAGCACTTCAGGAACAAGCAAACTTGTAATTTCTACCATATGTGGAACGTTTCTTTCATTAAAGTATTTCTGTTTCTCGACAAAAAAATAGACTGAGAAAAACTCCAGCAAAAGGATTATTTAAAAAAATACATGTATAACATAATTATTTTTGCATAAATTTGCATATTGTACTGTAAATACAGATATGTACATGCATACATTTGTTTCATTAATGTTTGTACGGTTATTTTATACACTGTTGAAATCACTTCTGTTTAGGAGAATGTGAAAACTATCTTGAAGTGAGGGCAAAGAAGAAATGGAATTGATGACAAGAAATACACAGGCAGGTGGAGCAATGTTCTTGGGTCAGACCAGTTTTATGATCTTGTAGCACTCAAATCCAAGTTGTCTCTACAATGACAGAGAAAACTCCAATCAATCAAAAAAACATAAGGAGCCAACATCAAGCCCTAGGTGAATACAGAGGTTCTCCATATCTCTCCTTTCCTCTTTGACTCAAGCTCCCAATGAAAATATTACCGTTTTCACTATATAACATCAAATTCCTTAGAGTGAGATTTTCAAAGACATGTAGGGAACTGGGTGTCTAATTCCCCCAGGCAGTTCTGAAAAGTGGATGATAAATATACTATACAGCTCCTTATACATCAAACAATATCCCAGTGCACTTCACATTAATCTTTAATCTAGACACTTTAATCTTCAAATCTCATACAATAATCTTCAATGAAAGGTTCTTTCAGGGAGTTTACAGTATATTTAACACAATTTAAAAGCTACAAGTGCATTGCCCTAGCTTTTAATATCCAAAAAATATTTTATAAATTAGATCAACCACAACCTGGCCAAAGTTTCTGTATTTTTAATATCTTTGGAGGGAGATTACAAGAGGGTGCTGGAGGGAATGACTTAGCTGGTTAAGCACCCCAGAACCATAGCTGCTGATCCCAGAGTTTATTCAGCATTTCACTTTTTCCAAGTGAAGGACTTGCATCTCTTTGTACGTATGAAAACAGCACATGTTGCAGTGCATACTGCTCTGTTCTGGCAGCTCTCTGTGTCTGTGTGCACATCTGGACATGGACATAGTTTCCATATCTGTGTTTTTGCCAAAAATATTAACTGTTAGAATACTCTGCCAGGCCCATTCTGCAGGGATATAGCCATGACTTCAACTGCTCCTGGCCTTTACTGTTCCCTTCACTGTTGTTTACAACAGCACCTCTGAGTTCTACTCACAGAGCAGGACTCCACAGCATCAGCCCTCACTAAATGCACAGTGGAAACACTCCTCAGAATTTGTACAGTGGATTGAGGACAAAAGGCAATAGGTCAGTATGAAGTAAGGGGAGAAAAAAAGAAGATAATAGCCATTATGACAAGCAGGATTTTCTGTAGGGAACCTGGTAAAAACACATTTGGAGGAGAAATTTGAAGAACTGACTTTGCAGAAGCATCTGAAGTGTTCCAGAGAAAGCACAAAGGTGCTGCATTGAAAACAAGAGTTGAGGAGGAAATTGACAGAGTGGAGAAAGACAAATGAGCTGCTGAAAAAAGAGAGAGTCACCCTTGCAAAATGGTCAGTAAACAATATGGCCAAAAAAGGGAAGAAACTAAGAAAACAACTTTTCTAACATCATTACTTGAGTTGGGCAAGGTAATCTTTGGCTTTCCTGTAACCTCCACAACTGGAGATGTGAGAAGGCAAATTCACCAAGGAGCACATGGAGGAGAGGATAGTGCTACGGAAGCCAAAAGAGAAGAGCACTGCAGTATTATTATTGAAGTTAAAACAGCTGATTGATTCACAGGGTCTGATTAGACTGGAAAAAGTTACTACAGACTGGTTTGAGCAGTTCCCATTGACTACAAAGAGTGGGAATTAGATGGAAATGACTGGAGCATGCTCCATGCATTCAGAGATGAGAGGCTCTTAGAAGAACAGGTTGGGTAAATACTGGGATATTTTGAATAAGTGAAAGGCCAAGGCAAGCTTGAAAATTTGTAAGAAAAGAAAAAGTAGAGACTGACAGATTGAAGGAAAAAAGGGATCAGATGGGGAAATGCATGAAGAGGGTGAGCAGAGGACAGCAGTTGGCAAAATTTGTAACTTGTGACAGGCTAGAGGATGTTTCAGAAACAGAGCAGCCAGTGAATGGAGCGATTATGAAGATCATTTGTTTGTCAAGATCCTTCCCAGAAAAAGAAATTGTGGTGGGAGAAGAGGCTTTGAGGAATGAGTCAAAGGTGCTGAAGAGGAGATTAGGGCTGTGGTGAAGATTTCAATTACAGTAGGTAGGCAACTGATAGAACTGAGAAAAAAAGAGTGGCTGTGCCATGGAGGGAGTCAGCTTGGTCACAAAGCTTCTCTGCTGGAAATATCTACAGGAAATATCTCTAGGAACAGTGGTCTTGGTGGCTTTGAGAGATACAGAGAGAGGGCAGAAGCTGAACTCAATCAATTCAAGAACATCACTTGCTTTAGTGCAAGGAGTCCAAGGGAGAAGAGACAATAAAGAAGTTGCTGGACATTTCCCACCCTTGCTAGACCAAGTTGTAAGTGGCTCTTTATTTAAAGCTCTCATGTGTCTGTCACAGGTGAACAGAACTTGACAAGTGGATGAATTTAATATACCATGAAGTTCTAGCATTTCAAAAATGATTGCAGATCCAGAAAAGGTCTCTGAATACCTGGTTTATATTCAGACACGACACCTGAACTGGCTGAAAGATATGGGCATATTTGTTCCACTATGCTTTTTATCTCAGGAAAATACTATGATTTGTACTTTGAGGAAAAACATATGAAATATTTCATATTCATGGGATATATTTCAGTGTGAGGACATGAAGAGTTGGTGATTTGGGTTTAGATTTCCCTTCTTTTCATGGTCAAGTCCATTCTAAGGCTAGAAAGATGCATATCATATTTCTGGCAATGCAGATGGTTTTCAGCACAGAGTTTTGAGCGGAGGCAGCAGCAAGCCTCTCAAAATATTGTCAGAAAAATGACTGATACAATGTCTGAGAAAATTAATGCTATGATTTCTATAATTATATTTCTATAATTTATAGTCCTGGGAAGCAAAGAGAACTTGGGGATAATAGGGCCACTTATGGTCCAGAAAGCTTAGTGAAAGTAAACTACTGTAAGACACTGAGAATAGTTTTTTTTCTTAATGAAGGTATTTTCACATTAAGGATTCAGATGAAATTTTACACTGTTTTGGAAAAGTCAGGAGTTGAGACTAAAAGAGTAACAATGAGAAAAATGGTCAAAAATTTTAAGTGAAAAAGCTTTAAAAAAGACATCCTCAGGTGATATCCCAATGTACGATTAGAGGGAAACAATCAGCCGAGAGGACATAATTGATGATTCCCTAAAAATGAAATTTATATTGCAAATCACAAGGATCTGTGATGGCAGTCATGACTCCAGTTTGCTGAGTAGTTTGTCATAGATGGTATCAAGTAAAACAAAGAGAAAGACCTTAGTAAGAGGAGCATTAATCTCAAGCAAACATTGACACTTTCAAAACACTTTCAAAACTAGAGATAAGAAAGAGAAACTAATGCTTGAAGTGGTAATGCCCTAAAAATTCTCTAGGAACCCAGTGCTTAATTTTACACCTTAAGTCGACTGAATAGATTATCATAAAATACTCATTAATTTACACATCATTAGATTAGTCTGTGCAAACTATTTTCATGGCACAACAGAAGAAATCCAGTCGCACCAAATACAACAATTTAGAATGAATTTCTCACAATTTTTCCTCTCCTTCGTGAGTCTACTCTTTGTCTATTTCCATGTAAATGCACTGAATTTATTAGAGTTTTCCAAAATAGTAATAATTATAATTTTCCAAACTAGTAACAATAACATTTTTTTAGATATATATGCATACATCAAAAAGCTGCATCTATCCACCTTGAATTGATGTTCATGCTTCACTAAGAAGTAATGCAGCTCAGTGTAGCAACATCTGCTAGTACATCTAACAGTGGAGTGAAACACTGGAAAACCACCAGTGGTGTTA
Source organism: Drymodes brunneopygia (assembly GCA_013400955.1). Classification (NCBI taxonomy): domain Eukaryota; kingdom Metazoa; phylum Chordata; class Aves; order Passeriformes; family Petroicidae; genus Drymodes; species Drymodes brunneopygia. Next base: position 851,119 of record VZTZ01048587.1, on the reverse strand, counting down.
TTTCCTCACAAAAATGTAAATCCAATATCGAATTGGTTACGTAACTCAGCTGTCACAAGGTTTTATGCAGTATAGAAAAGCTGCATTTTAATGTTTTATGAGGGAAGGAGAGGAGGTGTGAGGAGATGTGAGTTCTGTTTAACACTAAACTTCATTTAATGCTGTGAAATACATGGAAGCAAGGTTAATTGAAAGCCTGAAGTAATATAAAAATAGCTTCAGCCTTTAACAGAAATACATATGGTATATAAAGCTCCATTGAGCCCAGGTGGATAAGTGAACATTTTTAATGCACATTACTTGGAGAAACAAAGAAAGAGAAGCAGATAATAAGTATTACTAAACTAGAATATTCTGAGAGGCTGGAAGAGAGATAGAAAACCAGTACCATGGAAATATTTCATAGATTACTTTTCCTTCCCACCCAGAGAGTAGTCAGTCCCCCATTTCCCTTTAGTTCCTGGCTGTGGCTATCATTGCCCCAGGGAAAAGGGGGTGGTTTTCAGAGACAGACTTTAAACAAGAATATCTGGACTCCCCCGTAAAGACACAGCATGGGTGAGGTACAGGATTTCACAGAGCAGCTCTTTACTGCCTCAGCACTCCTACACCCTGCAGGAGAGAAGCCCGGGACCACAGAACAGAGGAATGTGCAGGTCTGCCTCTGTCCTGCAACGACAGCTCTCTTCTCCTTGGGCATGCTTTTATTAGGCTGGAGTTATTCACGATCCCTGAGAAAGTGTAGGGATCCCAGTCCAAATATGCATTATAGCATGATGTGTCCCACATCATTCTTAAAACCCATTTAATTATAGGCATATTTATCTCTCTGTCTCCACAAAGAGATATATAAATGTTTATTCATTGCAACATTAAATGATTCCTGCATTTGGTTCATCTGCTAGGGACACGTGTGGAAAATGCCCATGTTCTCTGTCACATTGTCTCAGTCAGAATCAAGCAGCTGATACCCCAGGCCAGGCATACCTGAACCTATGGGAAGCTGTATTCTTTACCAGTCAAATATTAGTAGTCTTTTCCAAAATGTAACTGTCCCCAGTTCTACAAAAATCTGTCCTTTCTACCATAATGCAGCTTGTTCCACTGTTATTGCTACCTGATCTCTGTTGCAAAAGGATGCAAACTTCAGACCTCACTACCAAATGCATGAATGTAATGTGCCTCCCAGGACAATCAGTCAGAATGATGGAAGTACACTAAAATATCAAGGCAGAGAAACCTCTTTACAAAGGAAAATTCCTGAAAAGGTACTTTTTAATAAAAAGCACAAACTCCCCCAAAATAAAGACACATGACAGATTAATGAATGGCTATTACTCGCTTATTTTGTAATAGTGATTTGCTACAATTTATCATTTAAAATAATAGCTAATTGAAAAGCTTTTATCATGACTGATTTAAGATGTCTTTAACATAATCATGCTTTCCTATGTTTGAGACTAAGAACCAATAACACCACTCCCATATTTGAAGACCATGCCTTAAAGCACAATAATATATTAAAGTCTGAATGCTCAGGAGGACGTATGTGAAAAGGAATGCTTGTATTCCATTGCTGCATCCCAACCAACTTAACTGCATGTGTAGAACATACTCATTTAAATGTAACTGCGTGTGTGACATCGCTTTGGAAACTCTGGCTTAAATTAAAAATAATTTTTTGTCCTTTCATTTTTCTTGCCACTGATTTACAAGGGACTATCAAACCCCTTTGATTTCATAGTTTAATAGCAGCATGTTTTGCTGTTAACAGAATCTGAAATGTGTACTCAGGCAAGGATTCAGCACCTTCCAAGCCCCATTTTGTGTCAGCTAGAATACTTCTAAACTGAAACCATTTCCCCCTCTTTACAAGGCAGTCAGCTCACATAACCAGATGTGATAATCACATCAAATTATAACTCAGAAGTTATTAGGTTAACAGTTAGAGAAGAAACCACCACCATCAAAGCAGCAAATCTAAACTTTTTATCTACTGATTTGCTACAAAAGGATGTACTACCAGCTACACCACTTGGTGTTGCAGACCTGTTACTTCAAAGGCATACTCAGATACCCTGTCCATTTCAGAAGATTCCCTTTGAAAACGCGTCTGAATGAACATTACCCTTTTCTACAGAGATTTGGCTAAACATTTTTGTTACAGCAATTTTGTTTAGCATGGTAATGCAATCAGTATCCCAGGAGGCTCATCCTTCACAAGATGCCTGCCTGCAGCTCCACCTGCAAAGTTCTATTATGGCAGTCTTCACAGATAACAAAGTACAGAAACTGCAGTGCATAAAGCAGTGCAATCGTCTGTCACAGGCTGTCTAAAACAAAACCAAAAAAACCCAACCAAATCCCCCCCTCAATTTTCAATAGAAATATTCATGCTATGACAGTGCTTCATTTCAGGAAGCAGTGGGCATAAGCTGTATTGCTCATTCACTTAAAAGGAATAGTGAGGAGATTCCATGAACAATTTCTGTTTCCTGGACAAAGCAAAGAGCATTACTGCTTTTCAGAGGAAAGGTGAAACAGTGGTGATCAAGCTGTGAACTGAATAAATATAAAGACTGTGAAGTGATTTACTATTCTTACTGCAGCCAGCTAGCAACAAAGTCAATCTCTTTTGCTGAGGCAGTGATTAGTGAGTGCAGTTGACCTGGGATACCCACTGCTTTTAATCCAATGGTTTGCACATTACCTTAAGGCTGAACTTGCCGGACAATATTTATTCCTTTTGAAACCTTTCCAGTTTTTTTCAAAGATCTTATTTTTACAAAGTGCTTAAGTAAAGGACTATGTATAATTAAATAATAACTGAAAATAATTACCAACAAAATCATAATATGGGTCACATTTGCATGTGTTTGCATATATATATGGCACTGATAAAGAACCATGAGTCTAAATTAGAGTCTTGCTAAAGTGGACTTGTAAACAAGTTTTATTCTTTTTTTTTCTCATATACTTGAAATAATTTGGATATTAGACATAAATTCTTTTTAATAGCCAGGCATTTATTTCCATTTTGCAGCTATCACATGAAGCTCTTTTTACACTTCAGCTCTTCTATTTAAAGATAACTGACAGGTTTTAAAGGAAGTGGGAATCTACAGGCTTCACGTTTACTATCACATCAGTTCAGTTCTGGGGCTGATTATCATCATTATGTTACACCTTGCAGTGTCCCATATGTGACAGGTGCCTTCTGAACACCATTAAAGGTATAATCTCTTAAATTAACTGTGTCAGAGACAGATAAAAGCAACAGATAGAGGCTGGAAAGGCAGGAGGAAAATGGACACATGCCATGGTCAGATTAGCAGTGGATATTTCCCCCAGTAAAAAAACTTTAACAGTAGTGACATTGTATTTTTACCTGTATAGTTTCTAGAATCTTTTTCCCCCATACAAATATGAAGATGTATTTACACTGCCAAATAAAATCACAGCAGGTTTTGAATAAGAATCAAGTGTCTTTAATAATCCTTTTATAAAAACAAGCCATTGGAGGAGTCTGGGATATCTCACAATTTCCTGCACACAGGACACCTTGACTCTCCACCATTTCTGCAGATGAATGAAGGCACTGCAGTGTGGTTCAAACTCCTTCAGGAGAAGCTCATACTGAAAACAAGGACCCAAAACTTAAGTATACATGGTTAACCTGTCATCCTAATCATGCCAGTATAAGGATGTTACACTGAAATCATTAATAAAATTTTCAGGCTCTTAAATATTTATTCACATCAGGCAGTCAAATAGAATTTTTTGTTCAACAATTTCAAACATGTTTGTACATTGTTGTGGCTTCAAGAGTGCTGAAAGCTATTTACTTATGCAAATCTTGAGATTTGCTACACAAAGAGAAACAGATGCATGTGACATTTCCAAGGCAGTGAAAATGAAGTGTCACATGTTGGCCTGGGAAACAAAGCTTGGGGGGAAAAATAAGGTGTGCCCTATTTCACCCAGCCCTCGTCCCTGAAGGGCTGAAGGACAAACTGAAAAGGAAATCTTGGCAGCTACTGCAAATCACAAAGTGAGAGCAGCAGTACGGTTTTGGACAAACCTCACAACTGTATTTGTCATCAGAGTACTTTCTGCACACGGGCACTCTCGCATATATTAAAGAATTAGATTATTTTTTTCCCCTTAAAGGTGAGGAATCAATAAACTGTTAAGAAACTCTAACTCATCAAGAATCACAAAAGAAAACCAGATAAATGGTTTGAGGACTGGAGAGAAGGTTTTTAGGCCTCCAGTATTTCAACAGCTGTATCTGTTAACTGTATGCAAAAGAAGATTGGTGACCATAACTGAGAAAATACTTGTTACAAGGAGGTTCTTCAATACCAAGAAAAAAGGGATAATAAGATCTAGTTGCTAGAAGCTGAAACAAAGCAAATTAGAGTTACAAATACAGCTCCCTTTTTCTTAAATTAACCATTAGAAACTCTAAGGAGGAGCAGTGCATTCACTAGTAAATTGGATTGGGTATGGCTTAGCAACTTGTTTCAGTTAAAGAAATCTATTAAAACTCATGTTGCTGTAACCAAGTGCAATGCCATGATTTATGATATACAAGGAGATCACATCTAGCCTCTAATGAAACTGGTACAAGCTGCAGGCTATCAATGCCATGGGTCTCAGGATTTTGCCTTTACTACATGACAAGTGCATGTGAACCTGTTAATGCTGGAAGTGGTATTGCCTGGTACATTTTCCACATACATTTAATAAAAACATCTGTGCAGGAAATGCTTCCCAAAGGACCTACTCAGAACTTGTTTCAGGGGGCACCAGGCTTTGACCATTAATATATACGATTCCATTATCCCTTCTCATTAAGTAGTACTAGAAGCTCTTTCTGCTAATGCAAATAATACACGGCAGACGGGACAACCCTATCAAGTCCTTTTGGGAGGAGAGAAGCTCTTTCCTGATTAGTTTAAGTATCCTTTGAGGGACATTAGTAATCTAATTCAACCATTTTAAATAGAGGAACAGGAAAAGGCTTGCATTACTGACAAAAAAGGTATTTGTAGCACCTACTAACTTCTAACACCATAGATCTTATTACTCCACTTCTTTTTTGAAAATTAACAGTATTTTAAAAGAGTTACATATTCAAATGCAGGGGATAATATTTTCTGCCCATTTATTTCACTAAATTATATAAAGCCATATTTAATAAATCAGCTTTTTATATGATTCAAAGTTCTACACTGAAAATTTTAATCAAGTTTATCTATCAAGAAAACAAATTAAGTCATTTGAGATGCTTGCATGAATAGTACACGAAAGTATTTCTACAAGATTTCTCTCTAGTCCTTACAATTTTTCCATGCAAATCAACAGGAAGCACAAGCAGACTAGGCATTCACCCCTTACATGGATCAAAATTAATATTTAATATCTACAACACAGAAGCTCTAATACTGATGTGAAATTGGGGCCTAATTGAGGAAGATCTGCTGATCTAACTAGCTGTCCTATCCCTAGGGAGCTGTTAGAAGCCTGTAAGTGACAACATCATAATAATCTTCAAAATATTTATTAATTAGCTATGGGGTTATGCTATTGAGTCATCAGGAAGTTGTATTTCATGTAAATAGCAACACTATTTACTGTTTTCTAATGCAATAGCCATGCCCATAAATCGCTGTTTTCATTCCTCCAGTTTGAACCATGTCGCTTCCCTAGAACAACTGTGTGGTCTGAAAAAAATCAAAGAAGTTTGGCATCATCTGTGAAGTTGTTATTCCTCCAGGGTTAAGCTTAGCTGTGTGAAGAAAGGTCTCAAATTCCACTTGGTGTTGCCCAAGGGTGAATTTCATCCTTGTGATTAAAGTCACCTCCGAGTTTCTGCAACGAGGTATTGCACTGGAGGGTGACAAATGCACTCAGTTGGACCTAGAAGGGAAGAGGGCTGGAGGAAACCATTATCACATCTCACAAGCCTCCCTCAGCACCAATTCACAAAGATATGTTGTTAGTGCACGTTAGCGTGGCTTGTCAGATGCAAAAGCTTTTGCCTTTATCTCTGGGAGTCCCTGACTCCATTTCAAACCACCAGACAAAGGCAAGCTCTGCCTTGAACACTTGTCTGACGGTGCTGTTCCCACACGCTCTGTGCTTGGACCTCTCCCAGAGCAGCCCCAGAGCCAAACACAGCGATTCCCCCAGGCCTGCACCACTGTGACAGATCCCTGCCCTGTGCCCACCCCACTGCTCAGCCTGGCACAGCCCCTCCCTGCTCCTCACCCCAGGGCTGTGCTGGAGCACAAGGCCTTCCCAGCTGCACTCATTTGCCTCTTGTGCTGCTTTGAATGAAGGCATAAACACCAAACACTCTTTGTACTGCGAGCAGAAACCATGGATGTATTTTGATGCAACGTCAGAACATTTTATGGCCCTACATCAAGGTAGCTGAGGTGGGTGACCCAGCTGGCCACCAGCCACCCAATGCCACCCTCTCACTCTCCCCCTCAACGGGGCAGGAGGCGAAATGAGACTGAAAAGCTCATGGTATGAGGTAAAGCCAGGGAGATCACTCACCAATCACCATCAAAGGCACAACAGACTCGACGCAGGGAAAATTAATTTATTGCTAATTAGAAGGGTTTGATGGTGAGAAACGAAGACTAAAATACCTTTCTTGCACCTGTTTTTCTGTGTTGGGTGCTGTCAGGGCTGTTCCTTACACTTCTTCCCTCACACCTGCTGCTGTGGGGCTCTGCTTGCTCTACATGTGTTCCACAGAGGCTGCAGCAGCCTCTCTGAGGGGCTCGGCCGTGCCCACGGCGGGAACTGGGCTGGGGCAGCCCCGCGCTCCCCTCACGGGGTCCCTGCACCCACCCGGCCCCTCACACACTGATGGGGCAAAACTGCAATTTCTGCAGTGACCCAAACTGCAGGAGATCTGTGCCTCAGCTAACACAGATGCAGCTACACAAGAACCACCACCTCAGACCATTGTGCTCTTTTCACTGCTCAAAGAAAAGCTTTGCCGTGACAAGCCCTCAAGCCACATGCATGCAGTCAGTACCTCCTGCAGAAATTACAAGTTATTATACATGAACTGGGCCCTAACTCTGGAGTAAGTATCCACACATATATTCTAGTGTTGTTATTTTGAAATGTATAAAGGTATAAATTTGAAAGGAGTGCCTCTCCACCAAACCTAACAACAGCTTTAGAGGCTTCACCATCTCTTAAGCCCTTGCAGGTGAGGCAGCATTGCCATGTTGGAGGCACTGAGGTGAACAAGCTCCTGCTGCCTCTTGTTCTGCACACTGTAGCTCTGTCAGCAAATACAGAAACTGCAACCATTTAAAGAAGAAAAAAAAATGTAGAGCTACATTATAGCACTCTCCATCTTTTTTTTTNTTTTTTTTTTTTTTTTTTTTTTTTTTTGTCAGTGATAGCTGTCAAAACCAGTTCACTTGTAAGTACAACAGGAAGCTTGCTGCTCTAGGTGTACTGGATGTCCTCAAACAGCTGTGACAGTCATCAGACAGGGAGGGTACAGGATTCTGTGGAAGCATCACTGGTTCCTGGGTCAGTATATGAACTTGGTGCGGTGGCCTGGCACCAGAGGAACAACTGAGCCTGAAGAGCAGCCTCAAGTCTGGTTTTTGAGGAGAGAATACATCTGCCAACATTTGATTTCTGTAGGATAACCTGGAATATGTTTTTGGTGATAAATTAACTTTGTAAGAGTCTATGCTATCTCTAGAATTTGTGCCAGCACTGGTTACTGCTTCAGAGCAGGAGCTACAGCAACAGTTCCTAGCACTGCAGCATGCATTCCCAGGATGGCAGTACAATCAGAGTGTGAGGGAAGAAATGTTCCTTGAAAGAGGAACACTTCAGAAGGGTCTGTCTCTGAAAATCATCTGTTCTTATCGCCTCTGATGGAGATTTCTGAGCCACACTGATGCATATGAGAGACCAGATACAGGCTTTTCATAAGATAATAAGCCTGTGCCTGTACCTTTGACTCCTGAGAAACTAGTGGTGGAGTTGTAATATTTTGTCTGATGCCTCCCTGGTAGCAGATAAATGTGCTACTCATGAGGGTTTCTCCCAAGAACCAGAGATACATACAGCATCTGCTTTGAATTTGTACAGATGTTTTGAAAGGACAAGGCTCATGGCCTTGGTAATACTATCACAGATCTAAAGAGATCTGCAAAGGAAAAAAGGAATGCAATATATTACACATATGAAATTAATGGTGATTAAGAGAGAGAAGTTCCATGGTAGAACAGTGAACCTTTTGGAGTCCTGACACAGGCAGTAAAAAGCCTGGACAAGGAGGGAGGTGAGAGCTGCCAACACACGAGGCATCTTCCACATTTCCTGTATGATTCCCCTCAGGGATATTGCTGGCAACTACACAAGAGAAAAAATATGCACTAGTAGAGGTACAGGAATATAAGAACTGCTTGAAGTGGCAACATGGTGTAAAACTGATGTCTCATAAGTCTTTATTTTCTATGTTTGCTAATACATTAGCTTCATAATAAATATCCAAATCTTATGCATTCTCTGGCAATGAAAGCATTGACCTTTTATGATAGTTTTGTGTTTTTTCTAATAATATTTACTAGCTAATTTGCAAATGTTTCAGTCATCAATATAAATTAACAAAACTCTTGAATGGGCATTAGGGTTTAAAATTTGTAAGTAGCTCTCACCTGCCTTCAGCTTGAAATGAATTCTGACATTAAGATAAATGAAACTCAAAAAAATTCATCACCTACTCTGCATTAGCAGAAAAATCAGTTTTCTAGAGATAAATGTTGACTGCAAAAACTTTTCAGTATTTCTTCTTCCTACAAACTTCAAAACCAGTCTTTTATCACAAAATCCTAAGTATAATCAGAAAATAATTATATTCTAGCGGAGTTGTAAATTAAATCAGAATTGCTAAACATGAATTCCTGTCTCAGACTGGTAAAGAAAATTAAGATGCACAGACCCCCTCCTGAGCTGAGTATTTTCATGCAGGACCCTGTGTGTTCTGCCAGTTACAAAAGGAAATACAGACATTTTGTAGAATGCAACAACTTTGTAATCTTCTCAACAAAAGCCTCCACAGGTAACACCTTTTTCAAACCATCAGTAAAACAGGTGGACTCATATTAACCTGTGAATGATTCACAAATGTCTAATGTTTTCTGTACCACCATTACACCTCCTCCTCTCCTCACCCCATAAAACCTCAACCACCTGCAAAGCCCCACCTGTCTCTGGAGTCAATATTTCATTAATTTTTTTGTGGTGTCAAAATTATAATTTGCTTTTCCATCTCCCAGGGACAGCAGTGTTGTTATTGTTTTGGTATACCTGCTGCTCAGTTGTTTATTTCTTTAGGTGTTTCCCAAATTCTTCTGTTTACTGAGCAGCCTTTACACTCTCTCACACTAAGAGTACAGTACTTCAGAGGGCTGTGTATTCCTCAGGACACCATTCCCTCAATCCATTTTTCCTTCCCAGATACAAGATCGCAAAGAGAAGGAGAAAAACAAACCAAACCAAACCCTCCTGTCCTACTCATCTCAGACTTCCTCCCAGTGTCTCTGTAAATACAATTTCACAGACTCTTGGCCTATATTTTCCTTCTATTTTGTGGGTTAAGCATGAAATCATTGAGCTCAATGGGATGGAGAGTATCTTCTTTGCCACTTTGCCAGAAGAAGCAGAATCCAGTCAGGTATTCCTTTTTGTTACCAAACCTTTTTGTTCAAGTGCCTCAAAAAATTTAGTTTGGAGTTAAAAAAACCCCAAAATAAAACCCCGTGAAAATATATTTGTATATATATTGATTTGTCAGAAATAATAATCACTTTGGATCATTTCATGAGTTTGAACTCAAAAATTAGTTTTAGTTGCCCAGTTTAAAGTCCTTTCCTGTGATCTGCTGTAGAAACCACGAGAATACTGGGGAGAGAGAGAGAGAGAGACAGCATATCTAAATAGAAAAGCCATGCATGTTTACATGCAGTGGTAAACAAGAGTTACTTGGAACACAGCTGTATTTCTGTGGTTTCCTCATTTTCTCATTGCTGGGTGCACAGCACAACAGTGTTGGATGAGCCGAGCTGCTGACAGCAGAAAAAAGCCCAATGACTACTGCTCTAGATATGTCAGTACTTACCATCTGAAAGATGGGCAGATCTGCTTGTCTGAATGAAACAGGGCAGAGGAAAAGGAGACTATTGCAAATCTGGCTCTGTGGAGTCTAAGGAATGAAGCAGGACGTGGCATAATCTGAACAGCTGTGGAGGAATGTCACATACTGAGCACAACTAGCCAGCACAAGAGGAGCAACTTGACCTAATCTTTCCATACAGTTTAGGGGGAGAAAAACAGACTCAGTGATCAGCAGTGCAAGCTGGTCTCTACATCAAAGCTAACCTGGACCAGTGACTAAGAGCAGAGGGAAGAAGCATGATCAGAGCACAGCATTGTGCAAGGGGGAAGGCAGAGCAATGTAAAAAATTCATGGCTAGGACAACCACAGGAAATGATGTGCTGCTGGCAGATGTTTGTTTTAAAGTTTTCCACAACTCTGTGCACAAGAGCAGCAGTGCTCTCAGTGTGCTCAGAACCGCAGCCAGAGGAGAGCAGGAACAGCCCTGAGGAACAGCCACTAAGAGAAAAGCTCCTGAAGAACACCCCTAGAACAGCCAGCTGCTTTCTGTCCTTGCAGTGCCAGCTGGGCACAGCCCTGCCCCACGGCTGCCATCCCCAGCTGCCTGCACCAGCCCCACCTGCTGCCTCCCTTCAGCAGAGAAGCATAACCAGGCTCTCAGGCTGAAGCTTGAGCTCTTGGCTTTTGCCCATTGTCTAATAGAGACCAAAACAAATATTCAACTTCCTCTCCCCCTCTCCAAGATTAATAAATTGCAATGTTTTAAGTCAGAGGCATTTATAAGATCTCTTGTATACCACAAGTCATTAGTTGCTCCAGCATTGAGCTTAAAATCTTGTGTTTGACCTTAGAAAAAGGCACCTAGTCCTGAGTGCTGCTTGTCAAGAACTGGGAAACCTCTGCACTCCCTCAGGTTTGTTCAAGGTTAATCAGCACCACTGTTCACCTTCTGTTTGATTTCTCATTTGAATTTATTATGTTTCAGTTTCCAACTGATGATTCTTGTTATGATTTTATTTCCTGGATGAGGTAACTCCACAGAATAAAGAGTCTTTCCTGTGGAGAGGAAACACTGCAACCATCTTATCTTTCTTTTCAGCACCTTTCTTGATTTGTCACATCACTTATAAATTTGAGCTTCTGAATGAGAAAGAGCATTCAAATAGCAGAAACATAGATGTTGTATAAATTGTTTAGACCTAAAGGATGGTTAAAGTTTTCATTGGTAACTAAATGACTTCAAACTATTTGCCTTCTTCATGTAATGAGTATGATCTCCCGCATCCTTCCCAGGACAGAAAATAAATAGTAAAAGCACACAGCAGTCTTAATACTTTATTGGTGATCTTGCCACTTCTGTTGACTAACAGGCAAAACTACAGCTAGGATGCAACCTTTTCCTAACTGACTCATTTTTGTAGCCATATGAACTATATATTTTCTCCTGATAACTCTACCTTTCCATTTCAATTTTCTCTTTCATGAATTCTTTATATGGATTACTGTAATTTTTTCCACTATTACAAGGTTTGCTATTAATTTCTTATCAATTCCAGCTGTCAGTTCAGACCTGTGTCAGAGCAGCCTTTAAGCCAAATCTTTGCTCACTCTTGAAAGAACACTTGGAACTTTCTGGACACTAAATGCATTCTTCCTGAGCAAATCCAGATTTAAACTTCTGTTTTTGTCCTGTGTCATCCCACCACTCCCACATCCTCTTAAATTTCACATTGACAAATTCTTAGCAAAACAGACTTTTAAAAAGACATTTTCCTATGACCAAGGCTGCCTCCTTTAGTGACGTGGTATCACAAACTGCCAAGCTTTGCGATTAATATTTCTAATACAAAATAGCAGTTTGACATTTTGGATACACAGCAATATGTCTCAATTAAAGGATCATAAATATAGAGGGAATTGCATTACATGAATGAGTACATTAGCTTCTGGAATTCTCCTTCCATTTTTTTTCATCTGAATAGCACATACAAAGGGTAAAGTTAAAAAATTACCTTCCTGTGTATAAGCAGTGTAAAAATCTGTATCTGGCACTTGGCATATAAAGCCACAAGTGCATTGTCCATGAAGCTTTTGAAAATTCTGATTGTATTTTTATGCACAAGTACCCACATTACTGCACACATGCTCCTATCCAAAAGGGCTTTAAGGCTGAAGGCTTTCAGACAAGGGATATAAATATAATAAAGTATAAAAAAGTATAATCTTTAATTCTTTGCACACATTATAGCAATATGTTCTATTACTTCGTGTCTAAATTTTAGAACCATTGCATTTGTTCAAACTTTAAGTGTCAGTGGCCAATACTATATTGAATTCAGCTTTTGTGTTTCACATTGAACACATGCTATATTCTAATTCAGTGTTTTGAAATAAATCATTTACTTTCTAACTTTTCTTCTTTCTATCATCAGAGTAATTTAACACATGTCATTTCCTGCAATGCTATCCAATTCACACATCAGCAGGTGGTATACAATTTTTTCTTATTTTCCCCCTTTTTTTACTGTATAGCTTTTTGTGTGTTTAGATAGGACCCATCTTATTTAAAAAGCAGAGTGGCACTGTAGGACAATGACAGTTTCTACAACACGAATCTTAGAGTTTTTAGTCACTCTTGTCACTGTACCATTTAGTAAGTGTTTTACTTAGAGGTTATGACTTTAAGCTAGTGATAGATTTAGCATGTGATATTAATGCAGTCAAAGAGCAATTACCAATATCAATCAAGCTAAAGCTATATGGACCAATTCACGTGCATTTGCTTAATGCAAATAACGACAAAACCTAATTCATCACTTGCATGATCCCATATGCCAGACACAAGTATGTACTGCCCATTCTTCCACTGCCCTTTAGACAGACCTTTTATAGCTGTTCCTGGCTACTTTGCCTGCTTGCCTTCTGTCAATAAGGATTTTTCTCAGATTATTTTTTCCCATTTCTTCTGAACTAATCTTCTCTACATTTTTAAACAACAGGAAATACAAAGGAAAAAAATGCATGTAGACACAATGATAGAAGGTTTTGGAGTAGAACCAACAATTAAGAGAAGACACAAAACACCAAGAGAAGACACTCACAAAACACTAAATAAGTACAAGGACCACTTCTTTCAACCCCCACCAAAATATCAAAAACCAGAAAGGCCCTTAAAGAAGTCAAGTAAACCAGAGCCATAATGTCAACCATTACTGGAGTTGAAAGAAAATCTGTGGTGAGTCAATCTCGTATTTCTGTATTCTTTAAACACAGAAGTTTATTGTCCTTAGCAAACTACACATAAAGCAGAATAATAGCTCTGCACAGCTTAAATGAGGAGTTCGGTTTTTCAGACGAACATTTTTGTTTCTTACAGTAGCAATTATAGGAGACACTAGGAGTTGGCTAGAAAGCTCAGTACAATCTATAAACACTTATTCATGGAATCACTGGGTGGACACTGTATTGGAGCCAAGTCTTACATTCAACATTCCCGTTGTGAAACAAGTCTGACATTTCTGTCTGTCTCCCTTTTTTTAAAGGACAAATCAATTTGTAACAGAGAGACAGCAGTTTGCAACCAACTGTGCTCAAGATCAAAATGAATTAATGATATTGAAATAAAGGTAACAGTGCAGTAAAGAGCAAAAAATTGGAAATAAAGAGTAATATAAAGTGGAGATCTGAATTAGAAAGGCGCACAAAAAGAACATGGATTAGCCAACAAAGCTCCTTTATTTTTCCTAATTTCCTCCTACTAATTCTTTGTATTGAAGCAAATTGATCAGTTGTTAAACACATGGTCACCTCCTTTAAAAAAGATTGCCATCGTTTGTGTTTGGCTTGAAGCTAATGTTATCTAGTCTTTTAGAAAATGATACTGGATATCCCTTTCAAACAACATCAGTTCTTTATCTCTGCTGCACTTTGTTGTTATCCTGCTCAGATGTATCTCACATTTCTTGTGGGCAGACATTATCTAGGGATCTGGCATCACTTCTGAAACAACAGGATTACTGCATCTCTCACCTCCTCAGAATCAAAGTTTGCTTGCAACCTAAACACATTCATCTGAGGGCTTTATCAGCTCACATTTCTACATTAACAATTTACAGTTATGTTCATGAATTAAACAAAAATATCCATCATAAGTATCGGCAACATTAGTAACAATAAGTATTTGTAACAAGGAGAGACACCAACTGAGTTTCAACGTGAATACTCCTGCACCCTTTTGAACAGAGCTCTGCCCTGCAGCTGGGAGCAGGCACAGCAGAAGGTCTGCACAGCCCTGAGCTGTGAAGGTGCCATCAGCTCTCTGTGTCCAGAAGGCCTGACAGTCTGCACTTCAAGGAGCAAAAGCAAGCTCAGAGCAACTAATGCAGCCTGCAGAGCTTTCCACTTGTGCTGGGATTGTCCCAGTATGGATCACTCCAGAGAAATGAAAACAATGGTGCAAAGTGTCTTTGCACTGCTTATGGGGCAGAGTGGGACTTCTCAAGCCAGCTTTTTTAGCCTCCCATGACAGCTGAGGTGCATTTCAAAATATTGGATGCATTTTTTTTTTAAGCTAGCGCACAGGTCAATCATGCTTGATGGAGAAAACCCATTTGAAAAATTTCTTCTTGCCCGACTTGGAACAGAGTCTAGACACAAGTTGAAACATCATGTTAGGATAACACAGAGGAATGAACTTTTTTCCCTCCAGCTGTTCTCTGACAGGCACTTGTTTTAGTACAAAACACTTAAGAAGTCATAGAATTAGATGCTGGAGTCCGGATGGTCTGAAAAATTTGTCTTCTAAGCTCCAAGGCTACTCTTTTTCTTCTGCAGAGAATAAAATATGGTACCACTGGCTCCTCTTCTTCCCTAAATGATACCTATAGCCTGATCCTACTCTTTCAGGGATGTCCTAAGTTGACCAAAATGTTTAGATTGCAATCAGCATACAGAAATTGTTGTTATTGAGTAACTCCCTGCAGAGCCAAAGCCTCAAGAAACAGACAGACACAAATACCACAGAATGCTTCTAAAATTAGCAGATCTAAGTTGGTTAGAAACAGGGGGAATCACAAAAATTCTTTTGTAGTAGCAACTTAATTACTCTCAAAATTTTTTACTCAGGTCCATGTTAGATGAAGCGGCTGTAACTGTAAAGAGGCTGCAGGAAAGATCGGATTTACTTTTTAGGCAGTTCCAAAATATCTGTTAATGATACTTCAACTGAACTGGAGCCAGCAGCCTACATAGTTACACATGGCCACAGATGTGATAGCAGAGTGCCTCTACAGAAGACAAAAGAGAAGGCTGAAGTAATTCATAGACTGATTCTGACCTGACTGTGGAAGACACATATACCATGATGTGATGCCTATTGCAGCCAGGCTGGAAATGTTGCACTGCTATGACTACTAAAATTTTTGATTAAGAGATTAGAAAGAACAGTACAAGGGACTGACATATCAACCTGATATACACAGATCTTCCCCAACGTTTAGCAAACCTGTGGTATCAGTACTGCAACATGTATTTTTTGCAACAGGTTCTTTCTAGCATTCTGTATCCCTGTGAATTGTGCAATTTCTTTGATGTAAAACACATAATTTCAAACTTTAAAACCCATAAAATCGGAGTTACATAAAAACTATGGCATGGAGTGGATGCTCTGGAAATTTTAAAGCATCCTATGTCTGGCTGAGCTTACCCAACTACCAAGGAAAAAAGCCCTTTTAAGTACAAGATCAGCACTCAGCCCTTGAACAGTAACGTCTGTTCTCTTTAGAATTTAATTGCAAATAACAGCAGAGGATAAAAATGAATAATTTGAACACAATTATATGATGATGAAGCCTTTCTTGACAAATACTTAAAACAGAAATGCTGGAGCTGTTAATGATAATTTAGATGGTTGTCTGGAAGAAGCTTCTCTAGAGTCCATGTTTTTATTATCTGCTTAGTCACACACATTTTCCCTATTAATATTACTTCTGTTAGTGAGTAAAATAGTTCTTTGGGATATTCACTTAACTAGATTAATACAGAAACTGGAAAAAAATGAATACAGGAACACAAGCTGGGCATTAAGAGACTCCTTGGTTATTTTACTGAGCAGTTCCAATTTATAGGTCTCTAAATTACATGATAGATACTTTCCTGGAAAATGCTCATTCGACTCCAGTGCACTTCAGCATGGTGGTGAGATTTTGTCCTAGCACAGAACTAAGCACTTGTTTAATTTATCCTCATCACTGGAATCTTTTCTCTCTGTAGGAGCATGAAACAGTGGCTCTGTTCTAGAAGGCTATATATTCTGTAAAACAGGGGCTGCAGAACAGGTCACTTTGGGTAGATTACCTGGCTTTTGAGTATATTTTTAAGGTAACTCCACATGCCCTTTTCCTCTTTGTTGCATGCTACATGTTTCCACGTTTCTCTGCCTGGAGTTCTCATGAACTCCAAAGGATGACACTTCCTCTTCTTCATACATTATGATACAGCTTGTGCCCTGGTGACTTTGCAAGAAAAGGGAGAGCTGGACCTGCATCACCTGAAATTCATCTTTGCCCGAGCTTCCTTTCAGCTACTGCATAAGAATCTGGCTGAAATAAGAAGTCCATAATATAAACATAATATATACAGTTTACTAAAAAATGAAGAGAAGTTTTGAGCATTTCAGCTAGGGCAATCTGATTTTCTGCAGATTTGTGTCTTCAGCTTTTATCTGCCTGATAAGGTGCAACTGCTGATTGGTGTCTCCCATAAGTGAGGGCACAGATCTTATGAGACCTCTCTTTTGAGTAGGAATTCCTTCCATAGCTTTGCACTTTGTGTCACAGAGTATCTCTTTTACCCATCTGAAGAACGAACTTATCCCAAAGTGCTCCACTTCTCTTGCTTCTTGTCCCTGCAATTGGCCCATTGGTTCATAGGCACGAGGGTAGGAGAGACAGAGAAATGCAGACAGATGCTTTCACAAGGCTGTTGAAAGCACTGTGGGTACACAACACAAGCCAAGGCTGTGCATGAGGGCAAAGAGCAGCCTGCCCACACCACTGCACTCCTGTATTACAGGAACCCAGAATCCTAATACTGGACACTTCAAATGCTTCCAGTATACCTGTGAACAATTCATTTGGTGTCTTTGTGTCTTGTCTATATTTACAACTCATTTACCTTCTATGGGATTATGGGTAAGGGTTGTATTTTACTACAGTTATCTGGATAATTTGGATACTTCTGTGAGCTGCTGTATATAAATAGTTAAAACAATCCATTGTATGGCTTTATTAAATAGCTAATAGCTAATGGGGAATGAATAATTTTTTCATGCACTGTAAATTACCAACCTGCATGACAGTAATCATCCCTGTGTACAGTAAATCCCCTTCACACACAGCAGCTCAGCAGGTACAAGAGCATTCAGCTGGGAAATGGCTGTGCTCTCACCTATTCCACAGAGCCCTCCCTGGCAGACAAGTCCTTGGTGTTAGAACAGGTAAGACTATAATGATATTCAATGTAGAAAATAAACACTATAGAGGGAATAAGGAAAACCCAGCATTTTTATTTCATCACTGTATTGATGTATGACAAACCCTTCTGGTGTGATATGTATCACACACATATCCAGGTCGATGTGTACAATAAATATTTAAGACTTCTACTGCCTCTAACAAAAAAACCTCTTAAAAATAGAAACTGCCCATCTTAAAAAAAACCAGATTTAGTATGTTTAAGACATAAGTTAAAAAAAAATTCTAATATGCTTACTTTATACTTGCATTAAAATGCAGTGTGATCTCTGTAATCATCAGCATAATTCAGTCTGAACCTCATTTCAAGATAATTGCCATCTCTTAATATTAAAGAAAAATCTACCTTTCCAACTGCAATTGAAAAGAATTTAAAATCACAACAGCAGTTTTTGATTTGCTCTTTAAATAGTGTGGGAGAACTATCATGGAAAATTAAAACATAAGGCAAGGAAATTTGCTAAGAAGGTGTTACCCCTATTACAAATTATTCAGTCTTTCCTTAGCAAATCTTTAATGTATTGTAAAGGTATCAAATAATTTGTGACAAATTATATAAAGTTCCTTATAATTTCAAGAGATCCTATCTATTCTAGGAATAATGGTGGCTTGCTTAAAATGAGCAAGGCATTTTGCTTATGTCTCACTGTCTCACTGGTACTACTGAAGCATCACTTTGCAAAGAGGAACTCTGGTTCTGCTGAAGTTCTCTGCCATCTTCCCATTACACTGAATTGTGCCCAAGCAGTTGCTGGCTGGCAGCAAACACACTACTGCAGGAAAGCTGGATATGAGGCTTCCCAAGATTCCTGTTCCTGGAAGTAATAGGTCTCATTTTGTTAAATGGAAGTGGTAATGAGGCAAAAGTTTGTCCTCAGACATGAGACAAAGGCACAGGACTGCTTTAACTTATTTGAAATGTTTGATATATTTTAGTGCTGTCAACACAAAACTGGGAAACACAGTCCTCCTTCCCTGAAGACAGTGAAACATTAAATAACAAGGGAAAGTGATAGACCCCAGCTTCAGATCCCATTTACAAAAAGTGAGGGCACTGAAGAACACCACACAAACACCTGCTGAGAGCTTCTAACCTCCTTTCACTCCAAGCAGACAATCATTAAAGCAGCCAGCACTGTACAGGCACAAATGCTGGGAGGACCTAATCCCAGAGGAATCTGCTTTAAAAACAGAAGTAATAATTGATCATAGCGTCTGGAGCTCTAGCAAACTCAAAGCAAATGCTCATCTAATACTGCACTTTTGCCATGCCTTAACATGGTAAATGCTGACTTCTACAAGAAAGGACCTGCCTTGTGTTATCAGAGTGAGTTAAAGCATTTCCCTCTCTTTGCTACATGAGCAGCAGAAGTGGCTTGAAAATCAACAGAGGGAAATAGCACAACCAGTGGCCTGTCTGCAAGCAAAGCAAAGAATGGCAATTTAAATCCATGCACCAGTTAAACCTCGCCAACAGGCAAGAAAAATGTACCAAGGAGCTAAGCCCTGCATTGCTCTCAAGTCTCAGGCCAACACATCTTTAGCCTGGGTTGTGGAGCTCAGCTTTGCAGAGATATGAGTACAAGGGGTACTTGAGGGTTTGGTTGTCTTTGTTTTGTTTTGGCTTTTTTTTTTCCTAAACTGAATTGTCCCTTTTTAAAAAATAAAGAATTATTTAAATCATGGCGTACTTCATAGGTTTGTTATATGATATTGTTGGGTTGTATTATCTTAACTATATCTCATTTGCAAGTTTATTTTTCTTGATCAGATACAAGGCAATGCAACTCTGAAGTACAAAATATCTTTTTAATTATGAAATATAATATCTAGATATGTTTTTCTATAAATAATACACCTAGATATTGCTTTTTATCTTGGGATTAAGAAATTATTTTTTAATTATTTTTTTCATGGTACTTTGCCCCATGGCCACATAATTAATATTTAAGTAATATCCCAAACAACAGCTATTATTTTATGCAATCAACAACTGTCATGACAAGTTACTCTTGGATTGACATGATGTTAATAAAAATAGAGCAAACCACAGATTTTTGCGATATCTTTTATATAATTACCAAGACAGAAATACAAGAATAAAAACATTTGTTCAGGCCCAGGATAGGCTTCCTTTGGGTTTTTAACTGAGACACAAAAAATTACTAAAGATTTGAACAAATGATCCCTGAAAGTCAGGCTTTTTCATTAAAAATAAAAAAAGTAATAATAATAAAAATATAAAAAATTTTTATTTAAAAAACCTCTCAGTTCATAGAAGTCATAGACTTCTAAAAAAATCTGGGGATTATTTCATGACACCTTTCACCTTTTTAATTTTCTGCTCTTAAGTATATCATCATCAAATAAGGGTGTGGAATGTTGACTTTCTGTGAATTTGACCTGAGGGCCTGACTTGGAGAAGCTACCAAGCTCCCTATTTATTTCAGGCTTTGAAGCAGCAGTGTTTTTCATTGCCACTCATGGCTGTCAAAACTGCCAAAGTATTAATGATATGATGTGGCTCTTTAATTCTCTCCATTTTTCTTTCGTTGTCTCCTTGCCTTCCATCTGTGAGAGGCTAGTGCTTGATGGATACAAGAAACATAAAGAAAGGTTAATTTCTTGCCACGAATGTTTTTCTCTTTATCTTTTGTAGTTTTATTTTTGTACTTCAGAGTGAAATATTCCTACTGTGCAGCCAGATGTTCTATAATCCTATTTTTATAAAGCCCAAAGGACTCAAATCCTAAGTAAAGTCTCTTCCATGATGACTTGAATGATGGGTAAATTCAGGCTTTAAAGTCAGATAAGAATTTAAGGCAAAACTGAAGTGTGCTTTTGCTAAAACAAAACCACTCCATCTAATACCACACATATATAAATACACTAATATTCCTTTACTAGGAAACGATGGCATATGTTTGCTACCACACTGCTATGAAGAAGAAATAACATCTGTTAAATGTTCTGCTGCAATACAAAAAGGCAAAATATTTAAAAATTGAAAGTTTGTATATAGGTAATTTCCAATAAATAAGAACAAAACCAAGAGCAACCTAAATCTATGAAGGGCCAGAAAAGTGCAGCTCTACCATAATCAGTGGGAATTTGCTGGCCTAAGAATTTCATGACCTCCTTGAACTGAATCTGACTTTGGGGCTGAATTAGCCATGCAATGACAGTAAGACAGCAAGAACAGGTTCAAAATTACACATCAGAATTTTGTATCCCAAAGAAGAGTAACAAAGAACATGTGCCTTTGTCCAGACACACACGGTTGTAACCAAAGTCTCCTTCCTAGGAGCAGGTGCCACCTGCCCCAGAGGCAGCTCCAGCCAAGGCAGTGCCTGTTCTGCAGGTCAGGCACCGAATGCAAAGTGCATCAGATGCACCTGCAAAGGCACTGGGTTTGCTGGGCCTGATGTTTGCACATCACAGCTCCCCAAAACTCCATCAATAAACTAGCAGGAGGCCAGCCACAACATATGCTGCCCTTTCCAGTGTTGAAAAAGTTGTTCTTTCACTCTATAAACAGCTGATTCCACTATTTACTCTTGAATGATGGGGTTAAATTTCCCACAAGGAAAATCAATACAAAGACCCATAAGGCAGAAGTGCTGTTGCAGTTAAAACACTAAAGAGCAGCTATATGGCAGTAGGATTTCTAATGACTAGAGAGATGTGTTTTTAGCAGAAATCTCTTCCTACCACGGTACAGACTGAAAGGAAAACTAGGTACCACAAGCCAACAAGGAGAGTGGATAATTACATGCTTTTAAACAAGAAAGAAAGAGAAGTAGATCACAAAGATTCAGGCACCCAAACCGTGCTGGCTGTGTTCAGCTCCAGCTTGAACCCCTTCCTGAAACGGAATGTGGACATAAACTATCCAAACATTGCCAATGAGGAACCACTTGGTCCCAGTGAGTGACACAATCATACTACACCCCTGAATTAGCTACATTTCAACAACTTTATATTCAAAGTAATATACACCCCAGCTTGGATCTAGTACTATTACCTCATAAATCACATTACATTAGGCCATCCCTGGAATGATGATGCTTCATCCTCTTCCAGAATTCTTCTTCATGGATTTTGGGCTAACTGGACTTCTAGTTTCTGACTGCCAAGTCTGAGTACTTAGTTCTGTCCTGAAATAGCAATATCCTGGAAGCAACTGACTAAATGAGAACTTCTGCTTTCTTAAAAATCAAAATAAAATCCTAATCTGCTCAAGAAAAAAATCCAAGCATGGAATTATGAGCTCTTGTAGTTTTGATGCAAGAGCTTAAAAAATAGAGTATACCCTAAAAGCTTGAATGCCAGAATGCAAACAATTCACATCTTGAGTTAAAGAACAGAAAAATTCTGATAATTTGGGGACTAATGTATATTAGAACTGTAAGTAAACAAGCCTTTTCCAACTTTCTCTTCTGGAAATACTGCAGAATACTAACCTCTGGTCATGGCTGGGTTATTCCCCACACTGGTGACACTCCCTTCCAAAAATTAAAAATGCTAACAACTACAAATATTTTTATCCTATTTTCCCTTTTATATCCATTTTGTTTATTTTACCTATAAATTGCTCTTAATCTTCAACCCATGGTATAAATCTTTCAAATACAGAGTATCTTACCCTAGACATTGTCACAGTAAGACTTGGAACTGTATGGAGAACATAAGAGCTGCTCCTATAACCAGCCAGCCCTCATGAAAGCATTGAAAATTGTTCTTCTGCCTCTCCAATTATTCACGATCAGTATTTCTGGGCAGAAAGCAATGATATCTGCATCTCAGCTTAAAATTTAAGTAAATTAAATCAGTTTCAGATTAAAATAACACAAGGTTTAAACGAGTTAAATATCAATGGACTTTTAATGGGACAGATAGAGAAGGCAGAGATACCTGAACATGACTCTAAAATTTTATGATTGTCTTTAAGATAATCGTATTTTTTCTGAATTTGTTTTAAATTGTTCTTCCTCTGCCTTATTGTGCATTTCTATTCAGCCATCAAAGGGAGGTTTCCTTTGCTGGTTGAAGATTCACTCAGACCTAAGAGACTAAGCTTAAAGGGCAAAAACCACTGTCACAAGCATTGACCACACTGGTGTGTTCTGAGGTTTAACAGAGAAGCAGTTGAAAACTGTCACCTGCACTATCTGTGACATTCTCCTCAACTCTTGATTCATCTCAGTGGAAACTCCATTTGAACAGCAAAATTAGCACTTGTGTTTAGTAAATTTGGATTTTTTTTTTAATAATCAAACTAATTAAACAGAGGTGAGACATTTAAACACTCCATGTCACTGTGTTGTACAGCATGACTTCACTTCTAGGCAGGCTTAAACTTAAACTGGTGCCCCATGTCAAGTCAGCAGCTGGCACCTCTCATCAGAAACAACATTTTAATGAGTCTTATTTCACATACTCAAGATTGCACTTCTCATGTTTTATAAACAAATTAACTTTTCCTTACAAAATAAAGATTGGTTGAGCCGCTGCAGACTTCAGAATAAATGGATCTCTAATCAGCTACAAGAGCCTGATTTCTCTACGCACTTTCTCAGTTTCTTCTCTCAGTGTTATATGGGATATCCATTATCACCATTCCCACCGATCTAAAGCACACACTTCTGTAATTTCAACTTTCCTTTAGCCTAAAGATGCAAGAGCAACAACAAAGTGGCACATACAAATGGTGTGCAAACGTGTTCAGTAAGTGTGGGCAAATAGGTAAATTACATCTATCTATTGCAATCTCTCTTCTGCTTGCACAGATCTATTTTTACATTTGTGACCTGTTGAAAATCTGCATCATGCTGCTCCCTCACTTTCTGGGTTACATTTCCATCAGTGATTATCTAAAATACAGTCATCTCAAATGGGTAACCAAGCAACCAAACATGCCCCCATTATGAAAGCCAGGGGACTGCCTAAATCAGGGCAATCCATTCCAATCACTGTCTTCCTAGTAAGACTCAGATAGTTAAAGGAAACTCTATACAAGTTCCAGTCTTCCTTTAATTGTGAGACCAATCAGTATGAAACTACAGTATCTGAGTATCATTTACCTTGGCATATACTGGATGGATTGCTATAAAAGATTCAGCAAAACTGTTTATTATGACTAAGTTGAATTTCGATCCATAACAAATTTGTTCTGATAAAAGCTTTCTTTCTTCTTTTTTATTTCTTAAGCTGTAGAGAAACGTGAAACCTCAGGTATTCAATTCACAGACCCTACCCTGGGGATTTACACCTGTTGTTCTCTCAGTGTGGCCTCCCTGGTGGTCTGCATGTTCTCCAGAAGCAAACCTGGAGTGCACCCGGAGTCATGGAAGTGGAATCAGGGAAAGCACAGTCTAACCATGGAAACCAGAGCTGTAGAACTGAAGTTTGGGGTGAGAACCAAGTATCTACAAATTATCTGTTTTGTGTTGTTTCACTTGAGTTGTCCTAACCTGGTTCCATGGAGCACAGACCAATCAGCAGCTGGAAGGCACAAGGTCCCCTCCTGTGGTGCATCCTCTGAGTAGTTTCAGGCAAAAGGTTTCAGTTTCCACTTGACAGCTGCTCTGTCAGCAAATCAAAGCACAGGGAGAAGGGCTGGCAGAGTCACCTCACTTCCAAAGCGTGCTCTGGGCTGGAATGCTAATGTAGGGGCATCCTGAGATACCAAACTGCTACACCAACACACCACCAGAACCAGAACTTATGGGTCAAAAATAATTTACCAGAAATAAACGTCAGCTTTTAGTCAAATAGTGTCCTGAGACATGAGCAATTTTTTAAGCTGATGACTTTTATTCCTCATTCTCAAATAATATTGCAATGTCTAGACATTTCAACAGCAGACATACTTCAGGTCATTGTTTTTTTTAGTCTATGCAACAAAAACCTTTGGATCATTTCATACAGCAGCCTGCATTTACAGCCAAGTGAAGATTAGCCTAAGCTTTGACTTTCCATTGATTACTTCCATTTCCACAGTTTCCCTGCTTGCAGAAATGGGATTAATTTTTGCAAGCACAATCATACAGTGAATTTGTTGCTCATGGACTGGGCTGCCTATGATCAATGGACCAGCGATTAAGTCATACTTCTTTAACTGATTAGAATAAGGATAAAAATAGATTTTTTTCCAGGCTTGCTCACACTGCATATTTTTCAGCCTAGATTCTAATTTCAATATGACAATTTCACAGAGTGAGATACTGTCCAATGTGGGAAAACAATCACTGACAAAAAAAAATTATTTTCCTTTTGTTCCAGAAGAACTAGGGAAGGGAAAAGAGAGTTCAGTAAATCTTAAAATTAATAGATATTGCAAGGGAGACTTAATACGTATATTAATATTAGAAATCTTGAGATTTTGTTCTTTCCAAATGTCTACCTTATCACAAACTCACTTTTTATCACATCTTACAAAGATTTGAGATCATTTCTGCATGAAATAAGAGAATATAGAACATTTTTTACCAAATCAGGGTAGACTCAGGTACTCTACATGGGAAAATCTAAACCTTTGCCATCTTTAATCAGTTCAAACTTCACTTTCATTCCTGCTATTTTTTAGCTTAAATAGGTTTTAAGGGATGTGCAGAATCTTGATGATAAACTGGGAATGAATTCAGAACCTGCTTTCTGAGCCTTTTCATTCTAAGGGGATCGACAATTGGACACATATTTTGGGCAGATTAAACTCTTAAATAAACCTACTTGGTTTCTCTACCCTACACTGTTGCTGCCAGCCTTAGAGGTTTGTTCAATGTGGATTTTAAGCCCTTTAGAAAAATCACACAAGTTCTTCTTTTAAGCAGAATGGCAGGCAGCCATTTCTAACTATAACTGCTATCTGCCTTTATATCAGATGACAGCCATACAAGATGTCTCCTGGGTAAATAACATTATGTCCTAATAGTCAACAGTTAGGCATAAAATAACATATTTGGGGTAAATCTTTCTGTGTTCTTTCAGTAAAAGTTAAGAAAAAATGCAGGGGACATCTTTACAAAGTATAATTTTTAGATGTGTATTCTTTTGCATATTTTATGTGCAAAGTATAATTGCATATTAGATATGTCCTTTACATTAAAAAGATTGTATAAGTCAAGATAAAAAAATCACTTCAGAGAGACCATAGAATGCTATGAATCATTATTTACATACTGCTGGACTAAACCTATAATTTTCCTCAAATGCAACTTTCCTATTCAGTCAGTTACAAAATTACAGAAGTAACCTCAGACTTCCAGAACAAGTTCCTGTTGCAGAAATGAGCTCCCATGCTGAGATACTATTTCCCAAAAAATCCCCTTTCTGTCAATTTGTCTGTATATCCATTTAGGTTATAGCTTTGCTAACATTATTAATGATGTGCATTGCTGTCTATTTTAGACAAAACAAACCCAGTTTCCAGTTCCCACTTATTTACCTCCTCTAAGATTTCAGTGTCGTGTGAAAAAAATGAGCAGTAGAGCAGATAATTTTTTTTTCTAAGTGTGATGAACCAAAAGAGTGAATATTGGCAAATGCTCCACCACTTCTTAGTTCTGCTGTACAATCTCATTTCCTGCTTCACACCAATCACTGTACTGTCATTGTACTGAATACTATTTGAAGCTTTCAATAATCTACTCAACAATTTGTGCAGAAATGTTTGTGCAAAACAAAGGTTACCACATAATAGCCATCAAATTTTTTTTTAAAAAAAGCAATTAAAAATAATCAGGATTGATATTTTTTTAAGGTCAGAAGTCACTGTATGCTGAGAGATGCAAACTTACCCTGCAGGGAACTGCAGGGGAAATGGGACAGGACTTATTTAAAAATACAAGCACAGAAGTCTGTGGAAGAATTCCAAGAGAGTGAAAACTGTCTTAGAAACTGTAAACAAAGAATGGTTATCAGTGGGAAATACTTAAAGAATCCCATGGAAACAGACCAAATAATATTTTATGAATTGACTCCTTTAAGCCACATTTTGTAGACTTTCAAAAAGCCTTTGGAACGCATGTTCTTGAGACCTGCTATTCATAATAGCCAGCTCAACATTTCTCACTGTGTTGATGGCCTAAATTAAAAGAAGTAAATCTGGGTGCTATGGTTTATAGATGACATTAGTGGCACACATCACTTGCAAATGTTTAGTTTCACAGGTCTTACAGCCAGCAATCCAAGAATCCAATTTATTTGCTCAGTTCCCAAATTTTGCAGAAGTTCCTAGAACTGAGCAGACACTTCCTCCCTCACATTCTAGAGATATTGAAGGATTTCTTTTATTTGAAAAAAGAAACACAAAACTGCTTTTCATGGTTACATAGAAGAACAAAACACAACTAAACCCCATTCCACACTGACCAGCCCAGGCACAGGTTGGGCAAGTGGTGCCTCCTTTGGAACTCCTGCTGCAGACCTGGGTCACTCATCCTGTGGGGCTGCAGGGTGGGCACTCACAGCCAGGGGGGTCCTGGCAGCCACTGCTGCTGCTGCTGCTTTCAGGGTCAGAGACACTGCTCCCTTCCTGGCTCTTTTGTGAAATGCTCAGCATTCATCCAAACATGGGGCTACTGAGAAAAACAAGCATAACTTTGCTTTTTGACTAAATTTTGACTTACAACATATCATTACACACAAATGCTTTCTATATCAGATACCATTCATAGGAATGAGGGAGCTTGACTTCACTGAAAGAGATTCTCAAGCCATGCATATTTTAAAAATACTATGGTGGCCTCCACTGAAAGCTTCCTGCACAAGAGCCAGCAGGTAAGGACACAGTAATGGAGCATTAAGAATGCAGAAATACTGCATAGCTGAAAAGAAGTAATACTTTTTAAAGATTATGTGGTTTCTAGAATTTCAGGAAATTTACTTGCCTTTGGGGTTTGATCAAGGCAACATGCCAAGTGCATGCAGCCCAAGCCAACAAGCACTGAAGCAAATGGGAAAACTTCAGTTGCCTTGAATGTTTTTTTCTGACTGCATCTTTAGTGATAGAATGGTCTGAGTTGCCTCCTTTGAATAACTAAATTTTCTGAAAGTAAGATCCTAGGCAAGATTGAGCCAGGATATAAAGAACAGCTCCTGTCCTGGCGGCTAGGGCACTTGGATTTGCAGAGGAGGATTCTGGCCTGAAAAACTAAAGGAAAACCTGCCACATTTTTCACTTTACTGATTTTCTGCAATCTGAAAGTCTCTGTAGATATGAAACTCTGCTGCATGTATTTTTGACTGCAATGTGTATTATGTCCTTTTCAATTACTGTTTGTATACTTTTTTGATACCCTGCTCTTCACAGAAGGACAAAAAAGGAACCACTGTGTGCGCAGTCAAGTAAATCACTTAGAAGGCCTGCTACCAACATCATCTTCTCAACTGTGGTGTTGTCACAGAAGCCTCTTTGAGAAAATTCCTGTCCCTCAAACTAAACACAGCAGTCCAAACTGAGCTTTTTAAAGATCATGTTTTAGGACCATTTGCTTATTTCAATAGAATAACATTTATTTAAGAAACAACAGGGAGATGAACTGGAATGGGTTTCATTGTTTTCAAAACCAACTGCCAGGAAACAAGAACAAAAGCATTTATGATTTTTTTCCCTACTATGCTTCTTCTGAGGAACAGAAAGTTTGTTTTGATAGCCAGCAAATCCATGGGGTCATAGCTCAATTTCTAGAGTTACTGCAGAAATACAGTTTACCAAAAATTGAAATTTGATGAAAGTGAAGTCCAGACATAATCATATCTATTCTAAACCACAAAAATTCCTATTGCTGCTGACCTAGAATGAATTTAAAGCCTTCTCTCTTTTGATGACAGGGCCTTGATGACTATATTTCTTTGTTAAAAAACCCCAGTATGATCCTAGTTAAACTTAAAAAATTCTGCAAGCTTGGTGGTTTTGGGGTTTTTGTTTATGTTTTCCAAGGTTTTTTGTTTGTTTGCTTTTAGCTTCACTAAGTATACGATGGGAATTTACCCTGCCCATGTTCTTCTGCAGGTTCCTCAGGTGAAACAGCCCCACACAGCCAGGGCAGTGAGCAGGGAGGTGCTGTCAGACCTCTGGCAGCAAAGGAAACAACAAAGCAAACCCAAACAAAACAGGTCCAGAACAAGCAAGAGAGCAATCCCTGGTGTTCCAACTGGTTTATCAGAAGAATTGTGCTGGACAAGACTGTGTCCACAGTGTCCTACATGCACCAAGTAAAACCTTCCACCAGTACTTTAACTCCCCAAAATACTGTCAAATGCAAGAAGTGGTACATTCTTCTAGGTTGCAGTCAAAAATTACAGGACAAGAATAATGATCCAGGTTCTTTTCTTATCAAGAACAGATGGAATGTGTGAAATTTCCTTTTTTTTTTCCTCTGAGGGACTCGAGATACCAGTGCTGTCACAGATATTATCAGCTTTATTTGCTAAGAGTCCTTGTTTTCCTCACTTTTCCATCTGATGATTCACAGAGGCAGTTAGTGCTGTCCACTCCCTGTCCACAGCCCCAAAGCAAACCATACCTGCACAGGTGTGCCTGTCAGCCAGCATCATGAGAATTTAAACAGCACCCAAGCATACTGTTTAAATAAAGACATATTTTTAAATATATAAATATAACAAACAAAAGTAATAATATGCTACTGTTTAAGCCACTCCAATGACAGCTACAGCAACATTTGACCATCTTAATAAAAATTAGATCTTAAATAAAATTCTGTGTTCACACAAACACTTATCATAAATATGCAGTGGTAAATTCCAAGGTTGAAAATTCAATTTCTCCTCTGCACTGTGTTGTACCTTTGCTTTGACTGGGCCTGAACTGTGTTTGGTGCCAGAAGCAGGGAGGAATTGAGTGCTCCATCAGTTCATCAGGCTTTCATCTTTTCTTTTTTCAGCAAAAACCACCCAACACAACATTTGGGTTGTGTAAAGATGTCTCTTAAGCACGTCACTATAATACCACATTTTAATGAAATATGTAATTATCTTAATAGAATATCTATTACCAAATAAGGTACAGTAAATAAAATGCATTCTAAAAGTCATTTGCAATGACACAGTCACATGAATTGACAAAATAACCATGTTAAGTACAAAATGAAAGTGTGATACAATATACAAACACTGATAGAGAAAATGGAGTCTTTTCTCCAGCAATGCTCTTCAACTATCAGGACTGATTTTCAAGCAGAGCTTCTCAGTTAAAGCTCTTAAAGAAAGTACTTTTAGAGGAAAACTGCTCTCCCAGTTATTACAAATAACAATAGATAGGCACAGACTGCAGTGAATTTATAGCTGTGTCTCACTCTTGGGACTCTGCTTCTGTTCATAAACAACTCAGATACACTCTCATGGTTTGTGCTGTTAGCAGAGCCCCTGGAGGGACTTAAAACTTTGTATTCATGCAGCAACTATCCATTATGCTATATATTTTAGATGATGAAATTAACACCCAGGAGATACATTCATGAAACATTGCATGGGGTTTTAGCTCCGTGACTCCCCTTGATTTGAATGGCATGTGTGGTTAAACCCTTTGCAAACCTTTGAGAATTTAGCCTAAGATACTTATCTCAGTAGCAATAACACAAATATTAAGCTCTAATGCACCTCCCTGAAGTAGCATTGCTTAATCTTTGTTCTTGATGCTGCCATCTTAGTCCTTCTGAAGAAAGCTCTTTCCCTCCCTTATTCATCAAACTATTCAAATAAAAGCAACAGGACTACATGCATAAAATGACACTTCAGCAGGAGAACAGTGCCAGCATTAGCACACACATGCACACGGCCACC
Source organism: Drymodes brunneopygia (assembly GCA_013400955.1). Lineage (NCBI taxonomy): Eukaryota > Metazoa > Chordata > Aves > Passeriformes > Petroicidae > Drymodes > Drymodes brunneopygia. The sequence continues at coordinate 820,609 of VZTZ01048587.1, read as the reverse complement.
AGGATTGTCTTATGGAAAATTATCAGCTGCAGTCCTCAACACAGCACGTGCCAATTCTACAGGAGATGTGTTTTGAGTTAAATTATGCATCTCAGTTTGCAAAGGGTTATTATTTGCCAGCTCATGGAAATTATGGGATTGAAACCAGTATTCAACCATGGCATATTGTTCCATTTTATTCCATTTTTCTGGGAGCAGTCCCATGCCAAGAAAACAATGTCTATAAAGCAATCAGAGATATCAAGAGCAGTGTTAGAATAACAGCAAAGATCAGGGTGATGGACTTCTTTAATCTCGTGACACTGTGGTACAACAAATGCAATGGAAAGACAAATGTCACAAGAGCAAAACAAAGAGACATTGCCCCTTTAGATAAATACAAACCCAGTTTCAATTCTACTACTCCTGATAAAAAAAACAGTGTTAACTAGAAAAGAGCCCCTGCCTATCATTAAAGTACAAAACCATAAAGCTTGAAATGTTTATAGAAATTCTTGAAAATAATGCCAGCATCCTCTTTTGTCAGTGCTAAGCTGTAGTAAGAAAACACTCCTTCCTTACTAGGAACTTGATTAGCTGTTTCATTCTTTCTAATCACTCCTTTTCTTAATGACCTGCAGTCTTTACTGCATTCTGACCCAGTGCAAAGCACTGTGACACCTATCAATCCTCAGAGCTGCTCTGACTTCTGCTGGCCAGGGCCAGTAAATCCCCTTTTGACTCTCCAGGGTTGGGGGCGAGAGGAGGGGGAAGAAAGAGAGAGAGATATTGCCATTGACAGAAGAGATGTCTGCAAACAGCATGAACTCCATTCTCAGCTTTAAACATCTTTAGAGTGAATCTGGCCCTCTGTGTATTCTGTTACCCTCTGTTCCTGCACAACAGCCATGCTCTTGGTGGCAATATTGGCCTGAACCCCCTCTCCCACAACCAATGTTGTCTAAAGAGAGGAGCATAAAAAGCAACCCTGGAAAAGGTTGCAACAGAGACTAAAAGCAATTTTAGTAGGAAGCCACTTCTGAGTTCAGCAACACCACATCTCAACTTTTCCTGCTTTCTTCCATACAAGTGTTTTGGCCCACTGGACAAGACACTTCCCCTCTTGTCTCTCTGATCATCCAGCTATGAGAGGATGCAAAAAGCCTGCCCAGCCAAGAACAAGAGTGTTCTGACAACATCCATTTAAAATCAGGTTGAACGGACTTTGGCAGAGTCAGTGGATACTCTTCAAAATTAAAAAAAAACAAAAACCACCAACCAACAACCAAACCAACCAACCAACCAAATTCCCCCAACAAAATTAAAAAAATCCCAACTAAACAAAAACCCCACCACAAACCAACCAGGCAACCAAACAAAAAACCCACCAAAAGAACCCTAAAACCCAACCAACATTAAGAGTTTGGTTTAGATATCTCAGTCTACACACAGAAGAGTCAGAGATTTATAGAGGTCAACAGCAAAACCATTTCAATAATTAGAGGAACACAGCAAATCTTCACAAGCCAGTAACTAAACAGTGTTCCTTTCCTCTTCACAGGCAGCGTAATGCACAGCATTCCTTATTAATTCAAATACATTTTCTTTGGTCAAAAATCAAAACAGTATTTACTATTAAATTCTCTGAAGTAATAAGATCACAGTGTCTGCTGACTTCAAAATTTAAGTATGATCATATAGAAATTTAATTCCAGTGATTTTTCTGCCCACTAGCTAAGAAATTAGTGGCAATTGCATTTCAAAGTCTGTTCCCTTTAATGTTTTCTCACAACGCAGTGCCTCTCAGATGCTATACTGCTTATAGGGGCTTTTTATAATGGCAAATGGTCAGCTGCACTTGCTTGTATCCCTAACATTCAAAGTAATTCAATGCCAACTACAATTCCTGAAAACCTTCAAAATTTCCTGCAAATCCAAATTCAATTACACTGGTAGAGACTAATCAGAGACTTCATGGGTACTCTGCATATCTGGGACACCATTTAAAGCCACAAATATAGCACTTTGGAGTCTTTTTCCTCAGCAGGGATGCTACATAAAGTAGAAGGATCACAGCAGATAAACTTCCTCACTGTAACTCTGCCCCTCCTCTACATTTACTTTGCCAGCTACAGACTCTGAATAAAAGGCAGACAAAGCACAGATAGAAACACATGCACAGGAAGGAGAAAAAATGCAAGGGCAGTTTTGGATACCGAGGGGACATCAGGACTCTGCAAAGGCCCAGGGTTCATGACTTGGATTTCAGCAATGGGAAGTGGAAGTAAAGGAAATGAAGCCAATGCTGCAGCAGAGGAGCAATACCAAGATATCTGTGTCGTAAGCAAGCAAAGAAGGAATGGGAAAAAACCCCAAACTGTTGGCTTCTGAAAACTAATGGTTTGTGGGAAAACCACACCCTTTTAAGCCACAAGCACACGTTCATTTGTACCTTCAGCTGCAGTGGGCACTGCCTCCTGCTCCCTGTCCCTCCTTCCCTAGTGGTTTGCAGCTCTCTGGATCTGCTGGTGCACTCGCCCATCCATCAAGTGCCTGTACTGCTGTTCTATGAAGGATAATGAACTTAGAACAGCCTAACAAAGAATATTACATTATCCAAACCAGTAAGGTAACTGGAGGCAGGAGACAACCATCAGGCACGATCTGGCATTTGTCACTGTCTACAATCATCAGTGACACAGGATTATAGAAGAGAATTATTGGAAGGCATTAGGGTTTTACTCAAACATCTGAGAATTACATTAAAGTCATATTTGCAGCAACACACTTACAGAAAATTAATGTTCTCTCTGTCACTGCAGCGAAAGGATAGGAGAAGCTGTAGGCACTTCAGACAGAATCATCTATCACTCAGTATCAGGACCTGGTTTGGAGGCTAATTCTGGGCTCCCTCAGTTCCCAATAAAAAGCCAAGGGTCCTTATCCATTTAAGGCCAAATCTATCACAAATCTGGCAGCAGCTCTTCTTTACCCAAGGAGTGAGAAACCATTCTGATTTTTCCACAAAAAACCCAAAGCACCCATTATTCTTCTTCTCCAAGGAAACAGAAGGAGATGATTGATCTATGGAAAGAGTCACCCTGTGCAAGAGGAAGCAGTGCAGTCATTACATATAAACAGTTCAAAAAAAATCTTGTTCACTCTAATAATTTTACAAGATTTAATTGAATACTTTTTTTAACAGCCCGGACTTCTAGCAATTGCAACTTATTTGATGTTGCAAATTTAAACCTGGAAAAGACATTAGCCTTGTAAGAAGGGCAGAAAATGAAAACCTCAGATGTTTATTCATCAAAAGATGTTCCTTGCTTCCTCTGATTTCATAGGCAGGTAATATACCACTATTAATTTAATTTTGAAATCTAATACACTGCTGATTTTCCAAACTCTCATTAATTACACCTTGAATGAATAGCAGGAGGGGTTGTGGCCTGTGGATTTGCATTGTTTGGAGCTGTGCTACACTGTGCTTGACAAATGAGCATTTTAAAGCTCAGGGATTCTCAGCACCACAGGCACCAAGCTCCTCCTCAGGCAGCTAAGGTGTGCTGAGCACAGGGATGTTCCACAGCACTGACCCTCCTGGCTATCTAAGGCTCTACTTACTAGAAGTTTTAGATGTCCAAATAAAACCTTCAGAAATCAGAAATTTGGTGTTTTCCAAACTCTTGGGCTTCAAAAAACCCTCACCACACAAGTTCACAAAAAGCCCAGCATTTTTACTTCTAAAATACACCCCTGCAGCATGATGGTGAAGAGAAAGCACACTCCGTTCAACTGCTGGAGAAATACAAATGTAGCACACATTATACATGCACCTGGGCTGGGGCAATGCCAAGCACAGACACAGGCTGGGGGGGAAGGGACTGAGGGCAGCCCTCAGGAGAAGGACATGGGGGTGGTGGTGAACAAGAAGTTCAACGTGCCCTGGCAATGTGTACCTGCAGGCCAGAGAGCCCAAAGTGTCCTGGGCTGCATCCCAGGAGGCATGGCCAGCAAGCTGGGTGACTCTAAACTGACAGAGGGCAGGTGTAGATTAGGTACCAGGAATTCTAATTCACTGTCAGGGTGGTAAGGCACTGGAACAAGTTGCCCCAAGGAATTGTGGCTGTCCCATCCCTGGAAACATTGAAGACCAGGCTGGATGGGGTCTTGTGGAATCTGGCCTAATGAAAGTTATCTCTGCCCATGGCAGGGGGTTGAACCTATGAGTTGAACTAGAAATATCTGTACGGTCTCTTCTAACCCAAACCATTCTGTGATTGTGACACATTGTTGGCTTACTTATTCCAAAGAAATTCAGTCTCACGAGCTCCAGCTGCCCAGCTCATGAAATCAAACCCTTCTAATTGTGGACAGCAGAGAAATGGTGGAAAAGGCTCTGTCTCTCAGTTACTGTGTCAGTGGCCTGTGCCTGCTGCAAACAGTGATAACTGCATTTCTGCCTTCCTCTGAGAGCTTCCAGCACCAACCACAAGTTGGAGTTTGCCACAGGGAGGGCCCTGTCCCTGCTCTGGGCACCAACATGATCCCCCTTCCACCCTGGGAATTCTTGGTTTGGGCTCCCTTCAACTGCTTTCTTGATTGGAGACCAATGCCAACATTGAGCAGCACTTCAAACTATTGGAGTAGCTATGGCACAGAGCCAAAATATGACTGATAAAATACTTTATTGTTGGTGTATGTCTGAGTGTAATTTGAAGGCAACACAAAAACACATGGATGGATTTTTGAAGGTAAAGAGGTAAAGGTAGTTGGCACAAAGGACTAAGAAATTTGTATAAGCAGGATCTTACCTGTCTCTTTGAAAGACAATAAGCATGGCTACAACACGGAATAATTTAGATGCAATTTTCTAGCAGGGCTCCATACAGCTGTCCTTATTTAATATCACATTGAGCATAATCTTGGTCTTAAGGGATTAAAAATGTGCAATTATGCACAGGTCAATGAGTTCTCCGACAGTGTGAATTTTTAGATTCTACAAGGACAAATGGCAGTTTTATTTACTTGCTTGGTTTTTTGTTAATTATTATCAATGTAAAATTTGTGGTAGATAGAGCTAAGTTTTCTTTGTGTTATGCTCTGTATTTAGAAGCAATTCCTGGGAACTGGACATTGGGAATACAGGAATGTCTGTCTAGCATTTGAAGCTGCCTCTTTTTCCGTGGCTTGTATATTTGCATGTAATAAAATAAGTTACAAAAATTCTGCATCATTGATTTGTGGTAGGGCATCAACCTGTGATGTTATCAGGATGCTGACAGACTTCCAGAAAAATGACAACATTGTTAACAGAAAAAAGCAGCAACAGAAATCCATAACAGCTTTCTACAGGAAATGGGAAATTTCAACTTTTGACTCAAAAGCTCTTGTACAAGGTAAGAGTAAATTGAAGAGAAAAAATTAAATCAACTCTCTCCATTCTTATCTTATTTCTCTTATGCTTTCAAGCATTACCATCCTTGGTGTTCAACCTTCAGATTTCACTTAAAAACTCAAACCGACCTAAAGAATTTTCATAAAATGTTCTTATTGAGTTTTGTTTTTTAAAGTAATTCGTACAGGTTCTAGTTCCATGTGTTGCTTAATCAGCACTCTTGGAAACAACACCTCCTGCCAGTTGATTGACAGGGAGTATCACTTATTGTTTCCAGGAAAGCTAATTCAGCAAAAAAGAGCTTCACTGAATTAGAATGAATATGATAAACAAAACCACTATAAAATATGATTTAGGCAATCACACTCCCTTCATATGCAATGCTAAGTGACAAAATCTTTAATACAGGTAGTTTGTCACAGAAAGAAAACAGGAAAAGGGTAAGCAAATAAAGTATCTCCACTTTCTCCTTTGAGGCTCAGTTATTAATGAGTACGCACAGTCTTGAGCAGAAATACTCTGTTCACTGGTGCCATTTTTTCCTACCTTTATAGCCATATGCAGCTAAAGTTTTGCTGCTGAACTAAAAACCCCACATATTGTATAAAAATAAACACTTAAATCTAATAAAAAAAATTAGTGGCAAAATAGAGAAACAAGGGGAAAGATTTTCTGGAAAACTTTACAGAAATGAAAGATGCAATTAAAAAAACCATCTCACTAGGACCTGGTCTGTGTTATTTCATGTGGACACTATTTTTTGTTGAATTTTGTTTGCTAAACTTTATGTCCAGCTATAGTGCTAGTAACACTGACACCTCAGCAAGAGACCCCAAAACCCACTGGGAAATGTGAATCCCTTCCTGAGTTCCTTGGATTGGGTTGATAATCCCTTCCATGAAGAATTCAAGCATCCATTTGGCTGTTTTTAAAATGTAAACATGTAATATTTGCAGTCAAGGCAGTGTATTTTTCATCAGAGTGGACTCTGTCACACGTGTACATCTCTCATGGCTGGAGAGAGCTCCAGAGCCCCCGTGCTCTGCTGAACAGCACCAATGTTTTGTGCACAGTGCTACTCCCCAGCACTGCAGCTCCAGCGCAGGCAAGGGAAACCCTACAGCAGAGAAACTGTCCTAACAGAAATTGCTTTCTGTTTGCTTCCACTCAGTGTCTGACTTCTCAGCCCTTCAGCTTCAGGGCATATTTATAACAATTTTTTTACCCTATTTTTCATAAACACAGGTGTTCTCATTTTTAGAGGAAACGTTTAATCCTTTCTTGAATCCTGCTAAGCTTTTTGATACCATGATATGCTACAGCAGTGAATACCAGTCCACCAATCCTTATCTTCTTTGCAGTATCATTTTTAGAATAGCTCATCAGAACTGAATACAAGATTAAAAACTATGGTAGGTAATTGATTCTGAATACAGAACTGCAGTATTTTCAGATTTATTTTCCAAAATTCCATTCTCTAGGTTTTATCCAATGTTATGAACTTTCCTGACCACCATGTTCTGCTTCAAAGATACATCTATTTAACCTTTCCAATAGGCTTCTTTTTTTTCTCCCTGAGTGATTACAGGTAATTACATGCCTGTAATCTCTAGGAGCAGTTGAAACTACTTTAATGTGCAAAACTTTGCCTTGGTCAATATCACATTTCACCTTCTATTATGCTGACCACTAGCTGAGCTTTAAGCCATGCAATCTTCTTCAGTCTTCACATTTCTGAATAAAAGCATAATCTAAAAATTAATTACTTTTTGCCTATTTTTCCTACAATACAAGAAACTTTGACCTACCTAGGAAAATATTATGCATGAACATCAAAGCAGGCTAAAGAGCAAGGAATTGGGAAATAATTTGGTTGCTAAGTTTCTGAGGTCATATTTGACTTGAACAACATTGCACACTAATCAGAGGGCCCAATTCTTTCCCCCCCAAAATTTAATTTTCATTAATATGCATATAGACAGAAGTCCTACTTTTGCATTTTGCCTCTCAAAACACGAGATGTGAGTCCAAATGAAATCCAGATCCATGAAATCTGTGTGGTCATTTTCATCACAATTACTTTGCAGACTTTTTTATTAAAAGACAGTAATATAATTAGAGAAGTACTAATGTAACCCTTGCCTGGTGTGGGAATGTCCAGCAGACAGGAATGTAGCCAATACCCCAACTTCACCACACTGGGGTTTCTGAAGTGTCCCTGTCCAGTAACTTAATGTCATAGGAATAATGGGCTCTGAACCAGCTGAAGTGCAGGTCAACGTTTCCAGTTGCTTGGTCAGCAGCTGATGCACTTTTGTAGTTTCATAAATTCACTTAAAATGCCTGTTCAGAAAACCCGCCTTGTAAGAAAGTTTTAATATTTGATGCTGTATTTTAAAGAAACATCAGCCAATCATTTCTTTTTTGTAAGTCATTCCCTGTGTTAGCAGTAATGCATACTAAGGCCTTTGAGCAGGGAATCTCACCTAATAGAACAGCTTGGCATGTCCTGTCTCATTCCCAGAAAAAATTTAAATGTTGTCTAGGACAAGACTGCATCATCATAACCTCAACATTTTGAGAGTAGAATATGTTATGGTAGATGACTCAATTACTTTTCTCTTCATTACAAGCACTTCTGCTATAACAGTTTTACCCCAAGAAGCCACCAGATTTTCTATACTGAACCACATTCCCATTACTATTTTAGAGGCAGATGCAAAAGCTACGAGAAGCAAAGCTCCTGGATGATTCTATAATCAATTTTAGATGTATAATAAACCTCTCTATGTTAATACTTCATACTTTTAGTAGTGTATATAGAGATGTAGTAAGCCAAATGGGATTGGAATACATTCTCAATTTTCCTGTGAGACTTCTGAAGAGTGAAGAAAAACCAGCTTTTGAAGATTGTGTTTTTAGTACTGCACTGTAAGCAAGCACTGCACCTCAGAAATGTTACAGGGATTACAGTTTGGGAGCTTAGAAAATTACCCAGAAAACATTTTCCACTGAAAGCATTCTATCTGTGACTGGGGTCTTTTGAAACAGGCTGCTAATTTAAACCATGAGGCATATTGTCACGTTCCTGTGGGCTTTTCAGGATGGATTCAGGCTCACTGAATCATGACTCTCATAACTGTGTTATCTTATATATCAGTTTACTGTGCATGTTGCCTATGTGCCAATGGCCAACTTTCCAAAATAACAATGCAGAACAAAGTTGAGACTAATCTTGGGTTGGACTGCAAAACTCCAAGTGGACATAGTCAAACTACTGCCATATCTTGCCCCACCACTCATTTTCAGCTGATCTGATAACTGTATCTTATAAATAAATAGAAGAACCTAATGCTGCCATAGGGTCTTCATAAAAAAAAAATCACACTGCTGTTTCCCCTATCACCACGCAAAGGATCACATTTATGTCCCAAGCTTCAGCTGTGACATATCAAAAGCAGAGGTAGAAAACTTTCAGTGTTTTTGCAGATTATCTTGTGTTCATATTTTCTTTAAATTTTTCACTTCAAAAACAGAATCATGCATTGGTTCATATGAATGTATCAATCTGCCTGTTGTTCTTGATACTATTTTTAGCTTCCACTCAGTCTTTTCTCATCTTTACCTTTTCAGCTAGTGGAAACTATTGCACACACTGGTGGCAACTGTGATCTCAAATAGTCTCAACACCTTAGAGCAAGTCACAGTAATAAAGGATTGCTTTACTACTTCAGCTGTTCAGAGAGAAAAAAAGTACAATTTTTGAAGCATCTTCAGGCACAAACTCATGCAGAAACTCATTAGAACTTCTCTACTCATCATAAGAATTCTGATTAAGCTGGAAAACATAAAATGCTTCAGGCCAAACAAGCAAGTGTGTCATTGTATATAGATCTCTTATGTAATTCTTGTAAATCATCTTCCAGAAGATGGCTTTAAATGCTGAAGCGTAATTAGGATAATTACTGCTTTGCAAGTAGAAGGAAGTTGTATCCAATAGGGACAAACGAGCCAGTTTGAAGAGATGGAGGAGGAATATGAAAGAAAACACATCATCCCAAATTCGGGTGTTGAAAAGATTTAGAATTAATTTCAGACTATTTAAAGAGTTTGCTTCATGTTGGAAATATTTCATTTTAGTGACAATATTCCCTACAGGGCCAACAGATTCTTTTAAAAACACGCTTGGCTCCCTGAGAGTCCTGTTAGATATCTTAAAAATTGATGCATTCAGCAGAGTGATGAAATAGGGGAAAAAACCTGCAATTCAGTGTGACCCTCTGAGAAGAGCAGGGTTGAAGAAAATTACTGGAAATGGGACATTATCACAAAATAGTTAATTTGCTTCTTATACTAAAAAGCTTGATTTACAGTAAGTACCAGATGATGTGAAGCCATAACACAGACACCCTGACACAGTGAGGCTGGTGCACCCTTCCCAGGAAGTGCAAACTTCAGAAAGTTTCAAAATACCAATAAAATCCCCTGAAAAACCAAGGGCACCCCCCAACTCTCACCCCAAGCATTGTGCTGAAAAAGCAAATATGGCAATGAAAACACATAGAATCCCCTGCCCAAGACTCACTCAGCAGCTTGCATCCTTTCTCAGGTTTGATCCTAACAGATGCATCAGCTGGAAGCAGGTCCCCTACAGCTTTATAAATTATTCTGTGGATTTGATGATTAGTACAAAGTAATAAACAGGGAGAAGGAGCATAGGGACTACACCCCAGGGGAAAAGAAGTATTTTTGAACTCAGCTAGCCTGGGGGTTTTGACAAAGCTCAGCTATATTCTGCAGCCCAATTTATGTACCAGTATATCACAATCTTTTGAGATTCTTTAATAGCTGCAGCAGTGCTAATTTTATGCTAATCTCTTACTGTGCACATCCATGGTCATTAAGACTTCTGGAGATTGGATATTACACATAGTAGCTGATAATTTGTTAAATAGAGAGTTAATGGAAAATATCTGATAAATTTAAACATTAACTTTGTATTTGTTTCCCATACAGCTGTACACAATAAGAAATTATCTGGCTGCATTAATGTACTCTGTTTTTGCATGATTGCTTTTGTTAACTAATACATGGCAATATAAAAGCAGATATTTTTTAGAGAATACTAAAAAGAGAATAGTTTTTTAGAGAATTTAGAGAATAGTTACTCAGATGAGGAGTTCTGTTTCTTTCCAGTTCTGTGTTACAAGAACAAAACTGCTCCATAATCTGAGACAATAAAATACTTTTGCCTCTTTGATTTACCTGAACCTTATTAAATCATAGTTGAACTTGTGTAATTACTCCAGATTACTCCCACCTCCTGGAATTACTTTTTAAATCTGTTGTCCATAACAAAGCTTTCATGTTGATATAACTGAAAAACCTGTTGTTTCTTGACTGTGCCAATCAACTTGACTCTTATTGCCAAAGATAAATGACCCAAAGCAATCAAAACTGCATTAAATAAAATTATGGATGTGCATCATTTGTTCTTTAATTAAAGTAAATGCAGTCCTCAAAGATTACATACTCATGTGGTAGCTAGTTTTATAGAAGTAGCCTTTATGTTTCCACAATACCAGTATATGTCTGCCTTTCTTGGAAGTTAAAATACAACTCTGCTTCCACAACAAGAATTTTATTTTTTGTTCTAAATTCAGTTCTCCTTAGAAATCTGTGCTCTGGAAGTAAATAAAATAATTACATTGAAAAATATTGGTTTGTGACTTCTGTAATTCCATTCACATGCTGGGGACCTCAGGGACTGCTTTGATTTAGTTTGAGCCCTCATGGTTCAAGGCACAGGGCTCTCTTTTCACTGTTGACTGCTCAACCAATTCTGCCCCTGAATGAATTCCAGAAGTATTTATCAACATTATTTAGCCGAAGATCTTAATGCAGGATACATTGCAGTGAATCTCTCAGGACACATACGATGGCATGAACTAATACAAGTTTCCAACTGCAGCTCAGTTGCTTGGATGGTTACACATCCCAGAGCTGCTCTGGAGAGTCTGGAGCCTGAACCACACACAGTCCCCAGGTGGATCCCAGCCTGAGCCCTGTCACACTCCCAGCACGGAGCACATGGAGAGGCAGGATGTCACCCAGTGTCCCCTGCAGGTCACAGGCAGCTCTGAAAGGGTTTTGTCACCTCGGGAGGGAGCTCCTTGTGCAGGACTCCTCACTGGCCTCACCTCACCCCGTGCATGCTCACTTGTGTTGGTGAGAGTAGCTTTGATCAAGTAACTGCCACAAGTCTGCAGGGTCCAGTGTCCCCCATCCCCTCCTGTTCCCACAGAGATGTGCAGGGTGACAGGCAGCAGTGGCCCAGAATGTTAAAAACCACCCTCAAAACTGTGTAGACTGAGACCTTGGAGAACTCAAGAATAAAAATAGGTTTCTATCAATGTGTTTGAGATGTTTGCTCATGACTTGTGAACCTTATGTGACTACAGTGTCTCCCATTTCTTACTATTTACTAGATTTCTCATTACTACCTAGGGGAAAAAAAACCAAACGTTTCAGTATTTCCAGTTTCCTCCCCTCTTCTCATAGTTCATTCTCTTTATAATTTACCATGTTCATGTGTGTTAATAGAAAAAGGAAGGTGCTAAAAAACCCCAGCAAGGATAATTGTCTGTTCCAGGTTTCTAGGTTGTACCTCATGAACTGTCATGAGGTGTAAGTATTTACTCATCTGTTAAACAAAATAGACTATTTTCTCTCAAAAGTCTTGCATTTTCATAATATAAATCCACAGCAATATATCATTCTGTTCTAAAAGAACAGAATCTTTAAAATATTGCACGCAGCACTGGATTTCGTATGTTTCTGTAAGCTATACAGGGACACAAATGGTTTTATACTTAAAATTTTTCTCTCAGATTATTTTCTATTCACTGTCTCAATTTCCCATTAATTACAGTTAAGTATGATGTGTCTATGCAGCTACTGGGCTTTCTGTGCTATAAAACCAGCCCCACCTGGTTTCATGTGCACCAGGAAATCCCCTGGAAATGCTCTGATATAACCAGGTCACAAGTGATCTCTCCCTGCCCAGAACTGCTCCCCAACCTCCTTCCCCCATCCACTCACTGCTAGATCTGGAAATGAAACTAAACCAGGGAAATCAAATCAGTCCCTTCCAGTCTCACCACCATCAGGTTTTGCAGACCCACAGGGCCCTCAGTTATCTCAGCTGCTGCTTTATCCCCAGTGGTGCAAGTGGAGCCCCACTGTCTTCATGTCTAAAGGCATGAACTGGGCTGAAAGAGCCCTACAGGTGATTCTCAGGGGTAAAGCAGCTGCCAAAAACCACCCAAAGAGAGACCAGTTAGGTCTGAGCCTGCTGGACATGCCCAGGACCACCTGGCATAATGACAGCTGTACATAACAGCCTCCCTCTCCCAACTCATTGAACAGAGTAGTGAAAAACACACCTGTGGGAGGGGAGACTTGTTGAACAGGAATCAATTTGCACACATTCCTTCCTCAGTGTAAAAACTTTTTACTCCTCATTGGCACTACTGTACTAACCCATACAGCAAACACAATGTTCAGGGTTTTGCCTTTAGGGTACCATGAGAGCCAACTATCAATATTGCCCTGAGTTAATTTCATCCTTTAAAATTTTAAAACTCCAGAGGCCAGAAGTGATGGGCATGCTTGCAAGGACAGTGCTTTTCTACAGTTTTAAATAAATGTGTCAGTTTTTCTGAACACTGTAGTGCCAGACCCATGACATTTTTTGTTGGTTGTGTCCTTGTTGCTCAGTTGGACACAGCCAGCTGAGAAATGGGTGAGGAGAAAGAGCCCAGTGTCAGTGTTCTTCACAGAGTATCTTTGTTGGAACTAAAGTTCACCTCTTTCTCTGCATAAGGGACCTGTGTAGTGAGAAAAACAAATCTTGACTCCTTTGAAAAAAAAAAACCCAAACAAACATTTTTCTCTAATCTCCCTTAGATCAGGCAATTTCCACATGATTGTTTCTTCACTGCCTGAAATTCTAGATGGATTTCTGCTGGGCATTCTCTAAGCTCTCTCACTTTTAATAGGTCATCCATAATTTTTACTATGACGGCTGCATACATATAGAGGCATTATGGTACTAAGGTATACTACAGCTCTATCTTCAAATGTTTTGGTATAATTTAGTACTTCATCACTCTCCCAGCTGCTCAGTGGCACACTCAGCTTCTTTTTCTGCCTCTCTTTCATGACATCTGTTTCCTCCTCACAGGTAGCCTTTCTGAATTATAGGCTATTTGAAGTGTTCACTCAGTCCTAAAATCCCTTTCTTGTTTTAGTTAGCCTTCAGAATTACTTCCTTCAAGAGCTGGAGGTTATTATTCAGTGAGCCTGCCTTTATATTTGCCCCTTGCGTTTTAAGCATCCAGAACAAAGTAGCCAAGTATACAGAAAATCAGGTTATAAAGTTTTGAACTTGTCCCATGATAAATCTCTCCCAGGGTGAGGGATGCTCACACACAGCTGGAAAATATTTACCCTTAAAAATGCAAGACTCCAAAACAACTAGCACATGTGAAGGTAGGCCACAAACTACATTATATTTTAATGAATAGAGAAATAAAAGTCTTAGATAAAGATAACAAGATCTGCACAGTGAATTTGTAAAGCTTTTTTTAGGCTCCAAGAATCTTTTCTTGACAATACATATGCAAATGGGAACACTTACTCAAATAAATAGTTATTTATAGGCACAAATATTTAAAGGTGCAGGCCATAATGAAGAGAACATCACAGAATCAACACAATTTTATTTAAATGTTGTAGCAATGTAAGCCTGTTAGCTTCAATTTTACCCATTTTCATCTTGCAGGCAGCTTTTCAATTTGCCCAAGTATCATGTTTTAGAATTTCTAATACATAAGCAACAAACTGATTTTTTAAGCACAGACCAAATCAACTTTCACAAAAATCTCCTCAAGTCACCACCAGCATTTGTGTCTCAAGTGCTCAGTGCATTTTCCTCTCTTTTGTAAAGAAATTGAAGACTGCATTTCAATTTGATGGCAAATAGATTTCCCTTGAAAAGTTCAACATAAGAACATACTTATTATGAATAAAGCAATTTACAGCGACAGCAGAAACTTTTCAAAAGAGAACTTGAACATAATACTAAAATTAACAGCAAAGTAAATTTGCCTGCCCTTAGTGCATTTGGGAAACGACCAGTGAACAACCCAGTGAAAGTAACTCCACACACCATCTTTATAATCACAAAGAACAATGACCTCTCCACTTAAAGTACTTTTCCAGAAGTTTCAGTTTTTAACATCAAAGAAGGTTCAAGGTTGTATTTAAAGAAAGTATTCCCTTAACAAGTCAGATGTGAAGTGCAGTCCACTACTGCAGTCTATAGCCTCCAACCAACACAGGCAGCATGGGCTGTATCTGGTACTAAAATCTGAGTCTTTCATAAGAGGGGCAAAAAACAACCAAAAACCAACAAAAAGCCCCGATGAAATATTTCTTTTCAGTCAGAAGGTAAAGATAGCGAATGAAACAGAACGTGTAACTTATGTGAGGTTTAAGCTAAGACTCCAATAAAAGGAAAGAATTTGAAATTTCCAATAGAATCTCATAGGTATTCAAAATGAAGCTATGCTCAAATAGTCAAGTTTGAAAGAAAAAAGAAGTCAAGCTCTAGAATAAAATTTATTGAGGATGGAAAATGATTCAACATTCAAAATTCAATAAGGAATCCAAAACTCTGCAAAAAGAGATGGTTTTACATAGGTAGCAATACTGAAAAGTACTCACCAAGCACCTTCTTTCAGGTAATTCCTCTTAAGCTTACTACTTTTGCTCCTCTGAAAACACTGGTCCATATTTGTAAGGTCTATATATATTTGCTTCATTTTTCCAGTGTTCCCATCAAGGAAGGCAGGCCAGCACATCAATCTTTTTATTTACTTAATACCATACCTGCTGGAAAGGGTAGCATAATATTTTGAATACTATATTTAGAAAATTGCTTTGCCAATCACTGTAAATGAACAAAAGCTGTTTATATCTTAATTTCTTCATTAAAGTAATGGGTGGAAATGACTAATTAGTCCTAAAAAAGCAGTTCAGGAGAAAAACTTTCCGGGTTGTGCAGTACTTTCAGATATTAGAGTGACTAATGTGGTCATTACTCCACAACACCAATGCCTGGAACTGACAGCCAGACAATATTTTGTTTCATGTATGACATTAGGACAAATAGACAACAGTCTCAAGGAGAAAAACAAAGCATAATCCAAACAAATTAATAAGATGCCAAGTTCCTGCAAGTGACAGGAAAGCAGAAGATGTGGTGTTCAGGCATGGAGGGGAGGAGAGGCAGCAGGAATGTGTGGGTGCTGCTCAGACAGGTCCTGCACCCTGCTCAGAGCTCTGCTGCCTCCCAGACAGGGCAGAAAACAGCACAGCAAAGTTTAACCAAACTGCTGGGCCCCACTCAGCAGCACAGCACAACTACTGCCAGCAAATACAGCTCAGCAGAACCAAGGAACTGCTGAAACAAATCAAACAAATCATTTCCTCCCACTCAACAAAATTAAAAAAATAATATTGTCGTGCTCCCTGTGCATAACCCATAGTTTATAGTCTGCTCTGAGCA
The DNA here is from genome assembly GCA_013400955.1 of Drymodes brunneopygia. Taxonomy (NCBI): domain Eukaryota; kingdom Metazoa; phylum Chordata; class Aves; order Passeriformes; family Petroicidae; genus Drymodes; species Drymodes brunneopygia. The sequence goes on along the minus strand of VZTZ01048587.1, from coordinate 804,596 downwards.
GAGAAAAAGAATCTACAATGACTTGAAATGGGACAAAGATGGAAAAAGTGAAATTTCATGAGACTCCCTTGATGGTGAATAAAAACATTCTGAGATAACACAGTTTAAAAAAAAAAGCCAAAAAGATTAGTATTTTTGACCTGTCAATGCAGCCATTCATATTTTGAGATAACACAGCGAAAAAAAAAAAAAAGCAAAAAAGATTAATATATTTGACCTGTCAAATCAGCCATTCATATTTAAAATCCCTGTGGAGTGACATTTCAAAAAACTATTATTTAGATAGCTATTATTTTCATTTGCAAGGCTCAACAGCAGTAATTCAGCCAGCACAGCTCCCTTCTCATTAGCAGTGCTCAGCACAGCACAGTCCCCGTGTCACAGGATGAAAGAGAAGCTGTGGCACCTCTCAGGGCCTTCATTACCCCAGCCAGCCCCAGCAGCAGATCTCCTTCACTAAACCTACATTGAATTAGGTCACAAACTGGACTCCAGGACACTTCCCCCCCCCTACAATTCATGATAGCTAAATATGATCAAAACTTTCCAAAGATGTTAAATGTAATCACTGTTTTTGGGTCTAATCTGCTTAAAATAAAAACTGGAAAACTGCCAAAGGCTGTTTGAAAGGAAAGGAAAAATAGAAAAATGCAACCAAGCACAGCTTATTTCATTTTTACCTTACTGCACAGCTGCCAAGTAAATTTAATAAGTCTTTGTTTTATGAAGAATCCTAAAACCAGTCCAAAAACCAATTTTATATAGCCAAAAGGTACTAAATAAATATACTTTCACTGTAATACACAACTACTTTTTTTGGTCCCATAAAAGCAGCTCCAATTTTACATTTCATTTTTTTTGGTATGTGTTAACACGTACCTTGTCCCCAAATTGGAAGGACTCTGACAAAATAACCACGACTTTCTTAATATCCAAAATGTTTCCCAGTTGCCCCTCTTTCATACTTATCTGTGTAACTGCTTCCAGCTTATGCACAATGCTGACTTCTCTTCTGTTCCAAAAATTCTCTTTCCTATTTTTCTTCAGGTCTATTTCTGTGAATTTCTGGTTTTCTCCAGGCTGTGCTCCTAACCACAGCTCTCTCTGAATTCCCTACAGAAGAAATGCCTGGTTTGCCAACCTACAGGCCCAGCTCATCCACAACATCTGCTTTCTCTACTATTATGTCCTGCTGTGGGCGTTCCTGGCAGGAGAGAACTGACCAACTTGACATCTTCTACTATAAATGTTTTTATCCTTCAGCTCTGACATCTTCCTAGTTAAAATACTCTTATTCTCTGCCCTGGAAGAATTGTATGCTTGTAATCCTAGACTTCTTTATGCTATTTTTGTCTTTTTCATTTTGAACCATTTTCTCTTTATTTTGTAACATTTTCTCGCTTTTTTCCCTGTGTATCTAGTGATTTCTTCAGACAATCTATGCCTAGAAGCTGACTTTTCTTATGTCATTCTTTGTTGCCTTTCATCTCTTCAGCATCAACAAAACGTAAGTTTTTCATCACTCCTCATACTTCATCCCCCTTTTGCTCCAGTAACTCTTTCTCCTCAATGTCTCTGCCATCCCCATGCCATTTTCCCCACCATGTCACATCTGTCCTGCTCTTCTGCCTTCTAACACACGTAGCTCTTCCTGGAAGTAGAACCTAATTCCTAGCAAAAAGCTTAGCAGCAGCCAATATTCCAGCTTCTCTTTCACCCTCAGACCCGGCTTAAAAGCACTGATCATGCTCTGCTCAGGGTCTTTCCCTCCCTCAGCCCTGCTTTCTCCTGATTCTCTCTCTACCTCTAATACTCTTCAGGATGCCCTTCACAAGAACCTTATGGTTCAGCCTTTGGACCTCTTTTTTCTTCTGTACCTTTTCTCTGAGTGGTTACATCTGCACTTGGGGCTGAGGTTACCATACCAGACCCCAGGGGTCACAAATAAACTACCCAGCCCTTGGCCCTTTCATCTAACAAGAGGGAAAACCTATCATCCTTACCCAAAATGACAAAATCTAACCAATATTATCAGCCAAAAACGTTCTAAACCAAGTCACATACAAGTTTAATGCAACATCTACCACATGCTGTTTCTCATTCACTACTTAAAAATTTGGGCTTGCACTTCCATATTACATCATTTCTCTTCTTGGTGGGTTTATGCCCTTTCTGAGCTTATTCATTAATAACTCTGCAGCAAAATAATTTTGCCTGCTTTTGGCCTTGGTCATGCTGCTCTGTTCTTTGCATTCAACACCCACATTTTCTTCCATGGTCACATCCAATCCCCAAAATCCACATGAATGCACCCTCTGGAGGAACGGGTGCTGTTTGCAGGAGGTAGAGGCATTTCTGTGAGCTGAGACAATATCAGCTAGTTTATTAATTTCAGTGTGCACATATAATTCTGATTAATGTTAACAGGAATTTAACATACAAACAACCCCATGGTCTGTTCAACTGTGATATGCTTGCAAAATGTAATTGAGGAAAGCATTAAAGCATCCATGTCCCAGACTCAGCTTAGAGTACTCAGGAAGTCCTCTGAATTACATTCTCTTCCATTTCATTACAAGTTAGTATAATTCTTTAACATTTTGTAACTAAAAAAAAAAAAAGGTGCCAGTAAGAGCAATAATGCAAGTAATGAAAACTTCATGTTTAGAAGCATCCAGAGCTATGCACATTTTACCTTTCATAAATCTAATACAAAGACAGTCAAAACAAAACAAAAAAATGCCTTGGGGCTCCATCTGTAAAAATTCAAATCAGGCAACATCACCCTCATGCTATAATAAAGTACCATCATTGTGTACCTACTCAACAATTTAAATGGAAGTTTATTTTATTTATTAGTAAATAACAGGGCAAATTGTAAGAATTATACAGACAACTGTACTTGCTACTTATTTATAAATAAAATCATTCTAATAGTATCTGTTTACCTGTGGTAGCTATAAAGCCTCTCACTTGGGTCTTACTTCAGACAGCAATTAAGTGTTCAGCGTGTGACTAACCCAGCCCTAATTAAAATCAATGGGAGCTTTTCCACATATTAATGTCTGTGGGTTGAGGCCCAAAAGTAATTGTGCAAAGAGCACAGCACGTCACTTAACGAGCCTTTGAAAGGAGTATCAGAAATGCATTGCAAGCTTCCCACTCCAGAACCATGTGCTGAAGTCAGGAGCCCAAACAGCTGCCCCAGCCTTTTGATAAATTGTGAAATGATGATGCACAAATCCTGACAACCCTGCCCTCCCTGAAGGTGATGCTGAGGCTCCCACAGAGCCCAATGTCCATCTCCCAGACACCACACTCAGCACACAGACAGCACTGAGAAATACACATCATACATTACTGCACAGTTTTTCAACAACAGCAGATCTCAACATCTCTATAAAGACCCTGCCCACCACAACAGCCGGTCACTCACACAGGCAGTTTTTAGGATCTAACTTTTCTCAAAATGCCAGTTACAGCTGCTCTCATCTTTTCCCCATAGGTCAAATCAATGAAGAGGCAGTAGCTCACCCAGATGTAGGTCAAACAAAAAGGAAAGAACAAACTAGGTTTGAAACCAAAATCTGGGTTTATATTTGCTTAGAGAAATGCATTTCCCGCACACAGCTGATCACTTCCATGTCTTCTCCATAGTGGTTGATTTTTTCCATCACTGCCTGTGGGTCGATCTGTTTCAATTTCCCAATCATTTCTAGCCTACTGTAAGAGTTCTTGGCTGCTACAAACTTGTTTCTCAATTGCTCAATAACAAAGGCCAAGAGAACATTAAATAGTTTATACAGTCATTCCACTTAGATCTTCCTAGATTTTAGGATTTTCATTCTCATAACTTTTTTTGATTTAAGAGAGGTACTGCTACTACCATCATCACTTAGCAGAGTTTACTGCTACTACCATCTACTCATCTCAGAAGAGTTTTAAGTCAGAATGACCACTAGCTATTTAAATCTGACCTTCATTTAATTTAATTACGAGTCTAATAACCAAAGTATCTGCTTTCCAATTAAACTATATTGAGCCTCATATTGAGTAACACAATGGTTCCTCTGCTGTGATGTACAAGGCCATGAAAAAGTGATCCTGAGTTAGTGTAGGTAGTGTACAAAGCCTAGGACTTCTTTTCAACTCTAACATCCTTTCAGCATTGTCAATTACTTTCTCAAGCACAACATCACCACAACCTACAAAATTCACTGCATCTACCAACATATCATTTTAACTGATAATCAGACCTACTATATAAAAACAAGAAATCCACCACAATAACCAAAAAGCCCTCTTTCAGACGTGAACTTTTTTTTGCTCCTTTTCACTGAATTAAGGTACCCTTTCTATATATATCTTTTTTCTGCCTACAACAAATTGAGACATTTTAATATATATTCTAATAAACTTTTGATTAAATGTGCTGGCTTGGCTTATCAAATGTTTCACTGCAAGTATTTTCCCCACTCCTCAAATAGGTCTATGGTTCCTTGCTGCACCACCTAACTTATTATAACATTCATTTTTGAAAAATAAGACATGGATAAACACACAGTAACTGCTTGCTGGTTGAGGGTACAGAACCCCCATTTAAAAAAAATTATATATTAAAAACTGATGACAATTGAGGGGTGTTGTTTGTGTTGTTTTGGGGTTGTTGTAAGGTTTTTTGGTGGTGTTTCACTCTTGTTAAAAAGATCCAACACAACCCATAAATGCAGTCACCCAGCCAAACACTGTAAAGGCACAACTCTGGCAACAGCTGAACTTTACACTGGGAAACAGGATCTTCAAATATGATTTCTCCCAGAAAAAAAAGTACACAAAACTGTGCCAAATGTTAGACCTTGCTGAGGTGACTGGGGAAGTTCAGTGCTCTTTGACTGTGGCTCTGAAACTGGGGCCGGTTCACACTGGGAGGGGCTTGGTCAGAGCCCTGTGGGCAGAAGAACCTCCTGGCTGCCCCCACGAGCCCCTGCACACCCAGGCAGACAGAGGTGCCCACTGGCTCTCAGTGGTTTGGTGACTCTTACGTTTTTAAGTGACAGCAAATAATTAAGAATATTTAACATCTCTCTAAGGGTTACACTGGGCACTCTTCACATGTCTGTCCCCTAGGGCAAATTAAAAACATCTGGAGCTTGCAGCAAGTTAACAGGCCATTAATTCAGTTAAAAACAGCACTAAAACCAGAGAGAACTTCCATTAAGTGTGGACACCATGCATCTGCTACTGAATCCCCATTTCAGTGACTTCACACAGCCTAGGAGTGCCACGGGGTTGGAACATGGGTCCTCCTGCCTCCTAAGCTCTACTTCTTCACACTGTCCTGTAAGGGAGTTTAACAACATTTTCTGAGGCACAGCAGACAGTGTGACACATGCACCACCTCCTTCTAATGCAAGCATAGCCAGGGTAGAATTTTTGACCCATAGCATTGCCCCAGTCACTTCCCCATACAAATCTTGCACCCAGTCTAGCAAGGGCTGTAAAACACATCATCAGCACATGAAGAATATGCAGTTTCACAGCAGCCCTGGCTGCACAGGGGTCTGTCATGCCAGCATGCAACTCCTAGAGCCATTTCCCCACTCCAAACTCAGCTCATGGCACTGCTGAAATGGGCACATACCAAGCAGGGACCGAAAGGCACCACGTAAAATTATGCAACATTATGCAGGCAGTTTGAAAAAAATTATCATCTTTGTCTGTTGGTTCTGAATCAATGCTATCCGGGTGACATTTTGGACAAGATTGTAGGGGTAACTTTAGTTTAATGACTAATTAGCAAACTTCTGCAGGAATAACATGGCAATGTACTAGACAAGGTGTCACATCACAGCCATGCCAGGCTTCTCCTGACACTTCCATTGCACTCACTGTCTCTTTTTGGGCTGGCAGAACAGGAAGGTTGCTTATGCTACAAAAACCCATTATGTTTCAAAACAACAAACAAAATATGAGAGCCATAAATATTTACAGCACTAAACACAAAACATGAAAGTTATAGTCTGTGGAATAATCAATCCCCTTAGACTCAGAAGTAATTTCTGCTCCATCTTCATATCTGAGTCTCTTAGTGGTATAAGCCTGAAGTGGCCAACACTGGTTCCTTTCTCCAAGTGACCTTCCTGACAGGCTTTCTCCCACAGTTTAATGGATTGGCTTCAGAATGAGAACACCACAGTTATCATATGGAACTTCTCTTTTGCTGTAAAAGCAGTGGGTAAATTACATTAACTGCTTTGTCATCCATAGAAAAATAAAGACACACATCCTGCATACAGAAAATATTCTCTTTGCAGTTGAAGCTGGAATCAAGGTACTTCACTTCTTTAACAAAAGCTGTTTGCTATATGTGGTTATGTTTCTGACTAATTGTATTCTAATTTATTGCAAGTAAACAATGAAACTGGCCTTTGGAGGAGCTGAGTATTCCACCAGTTAGAATATCTGTTTGATCAGACAAGAAATTCACATTTTACCATTACAAACCTTATGCTTTGCCAGGACAAACTGCTGGGACAGGACTTAAGGACTAGCAATACAGCCACCTGGAAAAGCAGCAGTTTATCCCGTTCTTGGGAGTTTTTCTGATGGTTCAGACACAGTGTAACAGTGAATTTTACTGATTTTAATTGTATTTTTTTAAGAAGCTAGATACTAACATTTCCATTACTGAGCACCCAAATACCCATAATTTTAGAAAACTGGCAACAGTATAACATCATCAACCCGCTTCCCCAAATAAATAATTCACACACAGAGCTCTCAACCACCTGGGACTCACTCTCTGTGGCTGCAAAGGTTAGCATGTGCTTTGTTAGGCACGATGTTTGTCATTTATTTAGTACACACGGCCACAGCCTGAGGAAGAAGTGTTTAAAAATAATGTCAATAGACAAAGGATCTTACTTAAGAGTCACCTACCTAACCTTGCTGTTCTTCCTGAGGCAAAAGCAAATATGAATTCATTCAGGGCCATTCTATTAAATATGCAGGGAAGTGTTTATCAAACCCAGAATGAGGAGGAGTTGCTCCCTACACAAGGTCTGAAGGATCATGTCTAATAACTAAAGTTTAATTTCAAGATTTCAGAAATTCTCATTTAAAATTACCTGAAGCAAAGTCTAAACAGGGAATGATAAGAGAAGTAATGGGTGTAGCAATTTGGGTACTGTGTCCTGTTTCTGATAGAAGCACAATACATCTTGTATTAAAGATTAGGACAACAAGTGCCAGCCACCCCAGTGACAAAGCAGCACAATAGCCAGTAGAGATAGTGTTAGCATTAACTCTTAATTTCCTGATTGCTGTCAGCCACTTTCACAGCATGTCTTTTTGATGTATTCTCTAATTTCCTCAACTTTAAAAAGGAATTCTTTTAAAGGAAGAAGTTGAGAAGTTATTAATTCAAGAGACAGAAATAACCATTCTCTTTCAATTTCTCCTTTTTCTTGCCTTCCTTCATTGTACAGGTTTCAGTGTAGAATTTTTCATACATCTCTTGAAAAAGTGTTTCTCCTCCCATTATCACCTTATCTTCTCTTCCTCAATCATAACCTCTTTATTTGTTTCCTTATGTTTTCTTTGCTCTCCTATACCTCATTTCTCCCCTTAAAATAGTCCTTCCTGTTCTCTATTTTCTGTCCCCATATCACCTCATCATATCAAATTTATTCATGTCTACCAAATATTCAGGCAACTTCTGCTGTCAAATATTTCCATATCGGTGTGGCAGGGGAGCTCAAGGGAAGAATTCCCTCATTTGTAAAATTGCTGTGACCATCAAAAAGACCTGGACTAGACTTTTCCCCATTCTTACACTGAGAGAGAACAGCTGGGATAGAGAACAGCACCATAAACCCAAGCATGCAGAGTCATTTAGGACCTTGGTTCAGTTAAAGCAGGTCAGAGATGGACAATAAAGGGTTAGGGAACAGTTACAGGAGTTATTACCTGACCCAACTCTTTCTTTGCAAATCCAGCCCAAACAGTTCATCAGTTCTTTTGCTTTTAAGCAAGATCCACAGCTGCTTAATGACAGAACTTCTGTTCAAAGAGGGTTTTTTTGAAAAATGGTGGAAATCAACATATCATAGCAGCACCTCTCAAGTAAATGTTTATGTATTTGAGTGACTCCTCCAATGTTATACGGGGAAATTTAAAAGCATGCAAGACTAGTTGGATCCACAGTAGAGCAGAAGTGATGTTTCAGTATTTTATTTCTCTCTCCCCATTGCACATCACAAATCAGCAAGGTTTTCCTTAATTTTTAAATTACTAACTCTGATTTGTTAAACATTGAGTATGATGCAACTGAAACATGATCAGTAAGGGAAGTTCTATAAGAAAAGCATCCACTACAGAATCCATGCTTTTCTTTCTGGTGAGAAAAATACATTGCTGCCAGTCTGCATGACTTTTTATAGGCAACCACATATGCACTGTGATATCCTGCATGTAACACATCTTCCTTTGCTACACTAAAGAGCTGCTAATAAAGAGTTGCATATTTTCATTTTGATTGCCTGGAATAAGAATGGAAATGTGTAAGGAATTAATGGGTTTATTCAGTCACAGGCATATGTTCGGACCTTTTCAAAGCCTTGTTCTGCTTGTGCAGTCATGCTTTTAAATTACCTTTCATTATTAATATAGCTCCTATTAGTAGCTCTGCTTAGCAAAATACCTCTTTTAATTTGCACCTAATTTGAGAAATTGACAAATGTTTTGATGATATTAACCAGTTCATTTTGTCTCTTGAATGTAAGAACTTGCTTCCACAAGAGTAGACTAAAGATCACGCCTGTGATGACTGACAGTGGGAGCACGAGGACAACTGCCAGATAAGGGACAGCAAAAGATAAAGCTACCTCTTGATAAAAGAAAAAGTATTTCCATTCAAATAATTTAAGATGTGTGCAGTGGTATTTTAACTCTAATTTTAATTGATAAGCTAATGTACAAGTTACATAATACCACCAGACTACATGCAACGCAATTCACTGAAAAAGGCAAATAATAAAGAGGAAAAAAACCCTCTAAAAACACAAGAAAATTTATCAAAGAACTCTAACAATTGTTAGAACACTAAGACTGGGTCACCAACAGCTTCAAATTCACTACTGCCTTTGGGTAGAGGTCTTTTTCCCAAGAAACTATTTTTTCTTCCTTTTTAGCACCCTAGAGATTCCATATGAAAAATGACCCAGTTGAAGTCAGTTTTGTCATTCTCCTTAAAGGTAAGCTCTCAACTCTGATTTTTGAATTCTATGCTATTTCCATAGCATACAATTTATTTAGCAAATACAGTCAAAGTGATTTATGAAGTCTTCTTTCAATGAAGACAAAGTTCCCTGAAATTCATATTTGGTGAACATTTCCTTAGAATAGGACACGTTTAATGACAGATTTCTGACAATATCTGAATGTTTCTGAGTTACTGTGAGAACAAGGAAGAGACACAACATTGAGATTAGCCAGTGCCTCTCCTTTCTTCTCAAGTGGATGGGCAAATTCCTTAAAATGGCAGCACTGTGCTTCTGGCATGCTCCTTTCTCCCCTCCCCCGGGTTTTCTGTGGCTTTGTAAGGTTGTGTTAGATACAGGCAATCTTTTCTGAGACAAAGAGCTGATTTCTCACAGTCACAGAGATATAATTAGGTTTACCAGGGATAGATTCTGCTACCTTATTCCACATACACGAGAAGTCAGTAAGTAGATGAGACCTCAAAATGATTTATCACCTGAAAGAGAGCTGATGGTGGAGCACTGCTGTATGTGAGGCTGGAAAGAAAGAAGCAATGTGTACATGGAGCTCTTCCAGTAGGAGCAGTTTTTCACTTGTCAAAAATCAATTTCATGTGCTGCCCTGCTTTCTGCTCATCTGGCTTTGTTAGCTCCTTTCAGAGTTAACACCAAGCCTCAAAACTGCAGCTCACAATGGATGTGTCTGTGGGACTGCCTATGTCAATAACAACTTTGATGTGCCATCTTCACACATTACCTAAATGTTTACTGTATAATTCCTACCTAAAGGAGGACCTGAAGTGTGCCTGGACGTGTCTGGATGCCATGCAGTGCTTTGAACAGATAACCACTGACCTTAAAATACACCTGTATACTCCTCTCTGCATTCAGCTCCCTTCCCCTGGGTATGTGCTTCCTTCCTTTGACTGAATGTAATCTCTAAGCAGCAGTTAGGGCTGCACACTTGCTTCCAGCAACAGAGCAAGTGGTGAAAGGCATTTATGGATTGTATGCAAAGTGTACGAGTACAATTTCCATATTTTAGTCTAGGACCTAAATTCTTTTTATTAATTCTTTAGCAGACCAATAAGTACTATGGAAGTCTGAGAAAAATTCAACACCTGCACATGCAAAAATTATTGCATTTCTAACCAGTCCATGGTGTTACCCATTGAATTTTCCCCCTCATTTAGCAGTGTATGTGTTACAGAGGCCCTGTGGACCACATAAGCAATTTCTGCAGTGAGTCAAGCAGTTATGAGGAAGTTCAGTTCTGTGCACTAAGTTAGAAGAACAGAATATTTATTCCCCTACTTCAAAGATATTCTTTTCCTCCCTTAATATCCCCTCCTGCCACAAGGAAGAAGTATGAGTTTATTCTCATACTTATGCTTAGAATATGACCCTACCCTTTTCCCCATGAGATGGGTACTATGTGTACATGCATGTACAAAATAAAACACAGACACACTTGCTCACCATATATAAGATTCATACTCCAACGCTGAAAGAGCTTTTTTGTCTCCCACTTCAATAAATATTCAATCAATGACAAACTCAGAAGAAGGCCTCTAGCATATGTATTCACAATTATTATTCAGATGTTTCTAGTTTGTATACACATTTACATGCATAATAAAATGAAACTGAGTAGCAGTACGTCTGTCAAAATATGAAGATCCAACAGTTAATAATAATGTTATATTTACAGCAGGAGTAATGCATAGTCTCTTGCATCTTAAAATCAGTTACAGAAAGGGCAGAATCATGTCATGGAAAGAATCATTTTATAGAAACTCATCTCCTGATGAGTAGTATGCCAAGTTATTCATTCTGCAGTTACACGTCAGAATACTACAGGATGGATTGTGTAGGATGCCTGTATCTATATTCATAAAGATCATAAGGAGTTTCTTTCTCCTCTTACATTTCCTCTTTTAAATGTTTCAAAACCTCTCACCACTCAAGCACTTAGTGATGCATAAGCTCCTCCTAAGTTCCTTCAGCACCTGCAGTATCATCAGGTGTGGGGGAAATGAATTAGAGCTTGCTAAAGAACAGCAAAGAGCTGGCCCTGGAAGCTGCAGCTAATTACACTCAATAAATTTCAGCCCTTCATTTTTTCTCCCTGAAAGAAATACCTGATTTGGAAAGCAAAGAACAATTTTAATAGCCCTCAACCAGTTTAAAGGATTAATTTGACATGGATCAGTATAAATGCTACAGTGGCCTCTTTATTTTGGTAATTATTTTGAATTCACCTTACACACAACAATTACAAAAAAGCATTTACTGAAATATGGGGTATAAGGTTCCTATAAAACTGATTTGACTGCTTAGCCTTCCAGTGAGTTTCTACAGACACAGATTTGGCAGGCTTTAATCAGGTCTCTGGTAGAGTCTATAAAACTCTGCCACTTATCTTGTTTCTGATCCCGAAAGACAAAGTATTTTAAGATTTATAAGCTTTAATTCTGCTACTTGTGTGGCTCAGAGAGGATTTGGAAGGTTTGAACATCACTGAAGAAGCAGGACCAACTGAACTTTCTTGTTCTGGAAAGAGTGAAGGAAAAACAAAACAAAACTTGAAAACCCACCAGTGAATTGAGTGAGTGAGTGAAAACATGCAGTTCTTACCCTAACTCGCTTTCTGGTTTACTATCCAGACCCTCAGCAAATGTGCCATGAGGTCTTTCCCTTCCTAAGTACCCCAGTGTGGTTGCCAAGGCAAAAAGAGATGAAGGCAGAGTGACATAATGAATTGCCCTGTCTCTGTAGAAGACATGGTAAATTGTAAAACAAACTTGTATAGCAAATTAATAAGCTCAAGCACAAGGCAGGGCACTCCAGAGGGAACAATGTGGACTGCTCTTTGGCTGCAGCTGGACAAAACAAGCCAGCTTCAACAACTGCCTGTTATCAGGGAGCTTATTCAGCCCTCCCCTGGCATGACCTCTGCAGTTAAACCAGTTCAGAGATACCAACAAGAAAAAAAAATATTTTGCACATGCCAGTTTTCCACACTTTAAAGTCCTTGATGTAGCTCACAAAAGGTTTATGAGCAGGAGGAAGCAGAGAATCAAGGCCAGGAAAATTCCTCACCAGCTCCTAGGCAGCACACCAGCAGGAGCTGCCAAACTGCACTGAGGTGGGCTTGGAATTGCAGTGACACCCCCAGGGTGCAGCAGCCAGGAACAGAGAATTAGCTCCCTCCTTCTGCTCTGGAGGTGTTTTTGGGTCCTGGCTGAAGTCAGAAGGAAGAGGGAATCAGGAAGATGTGAAAGGCAGCAGAGGTTGCTGCAGATGTTTTTAAACCCATGTTTTAAACGAGGTTCAGAGCCATTTGCTAGAGCTGTCCCCTGCACAGTCCTGCTTACAAATGAGCTTCAATCTGAACTGCAAACACACAGGGAAAAGGTATTGGCACATGGAGAAGCAGAATAAACATTGAAAATACAATAATGCAATTACATGATTCAAACCTAGAAAACATTGAGGAGGTCCAGGGATGGGCAATGAAGTGATTAGAGGCAAGGAAGAAGGCTTTAAAGGCTGGGAATATTGAGTTTCCATAGGGGATGAACATATGAGGCCTGGTATAATAAAGCTTTGGACTAAAAATTAGATATTTCAATAAATAATTACGAAGACAGCATTGGCTGTTTAGCTGAGCATCATAAATTTACAGATTACATATAAATACCTAAATTTCACTCAACTGTTGGCTGGAAAGGATAAGGAATACATTTTGTTCTATTTTGGATTAGCCCTTCATTATGAGACAATGCAAATTTTAGACACTTCTGTTTGCCATTAGATTAAACATGAAAATTCCTATCCTTCCTTCTCCTTATGATTGTCACAGTACTGCTGGCTGCTTTGCTTTTATTTTTTTAACACATTCAGTAAATGCTGCAGCACTAGAGCACAAAAGCAGGGAGAGAAATGACTGTGGATTCACAGGATCACACACAGCTTGTAAGAGACACTATCAAGCCAGTTCCACAAGGGGATCCCCTTCCCCAGCCTCCTTTGCAGCCACCAAATACAAAGATAAGAGAAAAATAGTATTAAAATCCCAAATGTCAGGAAAAAAACCAAAGGCTTTTACTGTGTTTCATAGTCATGTGCAAATATAACCAATTAAAAGAAATGTTCCAAATAGCTCTAAGAAACAGATCATACCCCATAATAAAGACAACAAGAAAAATTTCCAGTGGCCCTAACAGAAAATGCCTTTCTCAAGTCCATATCTGGTAAGATATTATTTCACAAGAAAACAAAATTAATACATTCTTGCCTGCTTCTTAATTGTGCAACCTCATAACACAACATTCTTTTTCCATGTTAATTTTGCAGGCATTGCTTCCAGCCTATGAAAGGACTCTGTGGCACTGACAGAGAGCAACCAAAAATTGGTGGGATGTGGATGAATCTGTTTGTTTTCCTTCTCAAAATACAATCAAGTTAAAAACAATTTTTGCACAGAAACAGTCATAACTAATGGTTACAATGGTTTTCCCCATCTGTCCACATTCCAGGGCAAGATTAGCTTTTATCCAGTAAAAATGAAAAACAGTGAACCTGTGTAGATTTCCTTTAAGACAAAGTGTAATTATAAAATCATTAAAGTCAAGGGAAAGCAGTAATTCACTAATATTTCTTTAGAGGTAACATCTTGTATGCCCTGAAAAAAATAAGCTTTCTCACTAAAATTTTAATAAGCCCTTGGGTTTTCTCTGAAACATTTAAGAATAACTGGTAAGAAAACAATTAGAAGTGAACAGATGTTAAAACCTATGAATATATATACTTCCATATTTTAAAATTAAAACATCTTGCACTAACTGTGATTGTATATAAGACCAACAACAACAAAAAAACCCAAGAAACAAGTTTGCTCCTATTTTTGTTTGCTCCTCCTGTACTTTGCAATAATGCACTGTTAGGTAGATGTTCCATACTGGAAAGTATCAAGTGCAATTAAAAAGAAAAAACTGACTTGCACTGCATTATTATTTTCACCACTCAAGCTGTTTTTAAAGCACAAATTCTTTCTGGTTTTGCTTTGAATAAATTATGGATAGCACATATTGGAAAAGTTGCTTGGATCACTGAGTGCAGTTCATAGTTCTGGTGGCTGTGACTGTGGCACACTGGTCTGGATCTGAGTGAAGGAAACATTCACATGGAAACAGAACACAGCACCAGGGAGGCCAAACTTTGGTTAAAGTCCCCTATACACTGAAGAGCAACTCCTTGAGGATTTTATTTATTTATTTAAATTTCCATTCCATAACAGCAATGCGATGCCCCCAGAAACGAATTCATGAAAGATTATTGTACCACTGAGGTAGTTACACTACCACACTCTTCAGCTCCTTCCCAGCTCCACCTCTGACATCAGGAATTTATTTAAAAGGGATTAATGCCTGTTGTGCCTTATTGTTTAACTACACATTGATTATGGAGAACATTAACACATCATAATACTGAAATACTCAACATTTCTTTCTGATGACAGAGCTCGATGGGTAACTACCGCTTCCAGAACATGTCATTTACAACTTATTGAATTTATTTAAGTATCTGCATTACCCAGCTACCAAACACCTCAAAATAAGAGATGCTGCATTAACTTCTAAACCAACAGTGCACCCAGGGCATGGTCTGTGAGGTGGCAGGCGGGTTCCTCGCTGTACATCTGCTGCAGAGAGAACTTCAACCTCAGTTCTCCCAGTCCCTGGGTCTGTGCCTGCGACAAGGGGAGGGTGCAGCAGTCCCTGCCTGCGACAAGGGGAGGGTGCAGCAGTCCCTGCCTGCGACAAGGGGAGGGTGCAGCAGGCACAGGGACCAGCCCAGGTGTGTGAAGGACTCGCTCAAAGGCCACTGCTGGTGGCACAGCTTCACCACCAGTGCACGCCTGGCCACAGGCTCTGCCTGACCACAACCCTGCACTCCACAAACTCCAGCCTCACCTCCACAATGGCCTCAGCTGGATGGAAACACTCGTTTGCTGCTCAAACTGCTGGAAACCTGCCTGATGGAGTGATGGGAGTTTGACACTAGTTAGCTTACAAGAGGCAACCTCTGTAGTTCAAACCACAACAAGCTTAATAGGAGGGATTATCTACAGCTTTGGAACTGAACATTTAAAAAACAAAGCCCCTGCCTCACTTGTTGTGCAAATGTAAATTTGCATAGAGGTTGTACTACAAGCAAGTTTTAAAGGAATTTAAATTGATACAACAGAAAATTTAGATAATGCTCACTTTTATCACTAACTTTCACTTCCAAATTACCCCAGGTGATTTCTTAACCACGTACAAATATGGCTACACCATTGTTTAAACCATTTTTACCTGATCTACTTCATTTTACAGCAGAGCCTTCAGGTACCTAAGCACAGACATTTAGTGCTATTTTAGATGCCTGAGGGCATCCCACCCTGGCTCTCAACCGCTGCTAAAATGGCATTAAGTCATCTGTCACACCTGCTAGCCCTGACAGATGTCTCAGGTACCCAAAGCATTTTAAATGGCATTACATATCTATGTTTAGGCTTCCAGATCTTTTCCTTGGTGCCTAGAGAAAGTGCAAACGAGGGGGAGAATTGGTGTCCTGCAGTCTGTCATTTATCTCAAACACAAGCAGCACAGAAGCAGCAGGAGTGTGAAATCCTTACATTGTCTCACTAATGTATGTTTCCACTCTGCTCCCACAGATCAATCTGTGACAAAACTATACAGTATGCTGTGCATTATTATAAGCAAAATGTATTGCAATGGGGAAAGCTAGAGCAGACTTTAGAGGGTAGTAGCATCTCACTTCCAAAAAATCAAACTGGATTTGCATGAGAGAAAAGGATGAAATGGCCTTCTTCAACCACAATTCAAGTGGAATCAGTTTCTTGCTCATTTCACTCACAATTTATTTGTGGCACACCACAGGGAAAAAAATAAAGATTTTTTTTCTCCCTGCATTTTTTACATATTGATGCTTTCTGCAATATAGCACTTTGTTGACGCCTCTGTCTGGACAATCCATAAAGAAGAATCAAAAACAAGATAATGACAAAGAGTCTGAAAATCTGCTGTCCCAAATGTACTTTCATCTCATCCAGGTGAAATGAAAAAATGAGCTCAGAATACTACAGCAAATAACCTTCTTTCCATATCTAGAGACTCCAGGCATACAAAAAGGTTTCTTATAAGATACTACAAATTCTTCCTGGGCTTCTGCTGTGAAACTTACTTATGTGGAGTTTAATATTCAGCCTTGAATAGTCTTCTAAAGGTTGTCCCAAACAAAGCCACATAATGTGCCTTTTTTACAGCACCTCCTGCCTCCTATTTTTTTTGAGCTGTAGGTCAGGGGATTTCTATGTAATTTTTTTAAGCTATGTTTAAATCGTTATTAAAAAAACAAAACCCAAAGTAAACAACCCTCCTCCCCAAAAAAAATCCCAGGCAAAATAAAAAAATAGGCATTCTAAATTTCTCCAATCAACCAAAATTTCTATGGCTTTATTTGAAAGTCTTAAAACTGTGCATCTTTTGTGTGTTCACTTCTACCATACTTTGCAATAAATGTTCTTAGTAGCAACACCTTTTGCCAAAATTAAAGCTATCGTGGTTTCATACCAATCATAGAAAGCACCCAAAGGAATGCTGTAGGAAAGAAAATATTTTTAAATCACAACAGAAAGAATTACTTACCTCAGACATTTGGTCGTATGAATTTTCTCCAAGACAGTACAATAAATTGTACTCCAAATTGGTTGTGAACAATTGACATCAACCTACAAAGTTTGGCAAGCAGTTAATTAAGCCTTGTAATGAAATGCTTATAAATAACTCATTCAATCTCTGAATTCTCACAAGTAATTGCACAGCTCCATATCCTTTCTCTGGTTTTACAGTTATTTCTAGGTATAAAAATATTTGGTATATCCCTTTAAGAACTTGGCATATACATTTACTGCTACAAATACCAGCAAAGCAAGGAGTTTATTTCCAAGAAAGGAGCTAATTTTGACATCAGCAACTTGAGGAGAACAGAATGTGTCTGTTGTAGAAGGAAAAATCCCAAGTGACTGGGAAACGTGCAGTGGTGATGAGTTATTTTGGAGCTAATCCTCAGCCTCATCTCCAAAGATGTTCCACGTGGGATAACCCTGAGCACCCCACGGGTCTGGGGCAGGCAGGTGATGCAAGGCAGGGAGCCAAGGAGCTGCCCAGAGTCACAGCTCAGCTCTCCTGGAAGCTGCTACCACGGCTTTCCACACCATGGACAGAGAGCCAGAGAGCCTCTTCACCTGCAAAGGTTCTACATTTCCAAAGCAGGAAGAGAAAAATCAGTGCTGTGCACAGCAAAGGCAAAATCCCCGCAAAACAAAACAAGGAATTTGTTTTCATTGCCAAAAGTTGAATGAGTGCCAGGTCATCAGCTGGATAGGAAGGGAGATCACTCACCATCTTGCCATGATACACCACTTTATAAAGCAGATAAGGAAATTGAAGTTCTTCATGTCCATGCCACGTGATGAAGTCATGAAATCACTGTGTTAAAAGAATACCCAGAAAACCAAAACAACCCTGGCTACCTAGAACATAAGACTTGAAAATGCCCCTAAGCAATTTCTCTAGTTTTCCACATAATCTCATGTTCCACTGCTGAGGGTAGAGGGAAAACACACTGTTCCCTTTAGACCACCTGTTTGAACTTAACTAAGCTGATTATTGTCATTGTGCTTATATTGCAGCAGCACCTAGATGAAGGATGTATATAAATCCTTTAAGGCTCATAATCTGTCTAATAGTCATTTCATGGCTTATTTGAAACAAGCTGACATTAGCACAACAAATGAAATCTCCTGAACACTCTGCATAAACAATGGCAAAGACTGAAGAAGCCTTCAGGCCAATTTAGGACTTTTTTTCCTTGCACCTGTCCCTCTCCCTGTGAGTCCTGAGACTCAAAACACAGCTTTTCTTAAAGTTGCTTGTGAATCACAAAAATGTCCCCATAACTAGAGGAAAACGTAGAAGATGCTCAGTCTGAAGTTCACTAATGCTGCTCTCACAAACAACTTATCAGTTCTTCAGGTGAGAGTTTTACAAATATTTTGTTTGTTGAAGGCAATACTGATTTTCATGTAGCCTGGGCCTGTGATCAAGATGGACCACTGACTTTAGCCATACACAACCCCCTCATCTAAACTGAGAAACTCAAAAATGTAGGATATTAAATAAAGCTGCAGTTCCCTTCATTATATGTGTAATATCACTATTATAGCTTTGCTTTTCTTCCCTTCTCCAACCCCTGAAAAGTTTCAGGATCTTTAGCAAAATGGCTTTTTCCCACCCACTAGCACAAATCTTTGGTTTTTACAACACAATTTTCATCAGGAAAAAAAAAAAAGGAGCCCAACGTTTTCTAAACTGAAAACTGAGAGGCTTTTGTTGGAGTGTTTTTTGTTTGGCTTTTTGGGTTTTTTTTTGTTTGTTTGGGTTTTTTTTGTTTATTTGTTTGTTTTGTTGGGTGCTTCATTCAAAAACAAGCACAAAAATGCCAATCAATGTTTGCCACTGAAAAGCAATTCAGACTTTCAGCCCAGCAGTCCAGCTGCCATCATGACATTGCTAAAGTTCAGAATTTTCAACATGACAAAAATCCTGATTCAGACTCCCTCTGCTTCCCAACAGCACCTGCACAAATGCAGGAGTGTTTCCTCAGCAGCCCACAGAGTGACCCCCTGGGAGGAGGACACAGCCCAGCAATCTGGGGAGTCCAACACTGATTTGGAAAAGCTGCCAGCACTCCCTGATCTCCACCAACTCAAGGCTTCTAAATCCAAACCACCACACTGAATGTCAGAACGGGACTTGGAAGCATCAAGAGAAGATTAAGAAGTGACAGAGGTGCCTAACATGCAGCTGACAAGATTTAGCAAGTTTTCCATCCAGAGACTCTCTTTGCCAATCTCTCGACTGGAAGCTTCAGGGCACACCCACACTGAGAGCTCTACAGGGCCAGACTTTCACAGCAGCCCCGCAGGGCAAACACGAGTGCAGGTTAAAGCTCCTGGCAAAAGAAAAGGTCCCACGTTTCCCCAGGATCTACCAGGATGACCTCCAACACGTGTAAATGGAACATCATCCTCGTTCAACAGACTGAGCTACATATGAGTATCCATTAATATGAATAATTCATCGTAAAAGACTTGGGGATTTTGAAAATCTTATTTCCATGTAATGATTTGAATTCTATACAAGACACCAAGTTTACACAAAAATGTGTTGTTTAGTAAGTTACTGGTATCACCAGCATTGCATATTTTTGTGGCTTTCTGGAATTTTCCAATCTAAGAAACAGCTGATCAGCTTTGCTACTACATTTTATAACTTTTGTAAGCATAAATTCAGGAAAGAGGGCACCCATTTCTAAATAGATTCCAATTCTCACAACACCGATCTGGTCTTGTAAAATATTTTGCTATGAATATCACATATGACTTAAGTTTTTGTTGTTGAGTTTTTCCTGGAGATTTTTTTGTTTTCCACATCAAGAGGACCATACTAAATAGGAAAACTGTAGTGAATTACAGACCAGACAGATGAAGAAAGAAAATTAATTGAATCATTACAGATTTTATACTCCTTTATTAAACTTTTTTTCTTTTATTTCAGGTGATATAAAATTCTCAACAGCTGTTCTATGCAGCACAGGAAGCTGCTTTTAAACAATATATTGTTTTGTTGCTTAACCAACTCTTCCATCTTTCAGACTAATCCTTCACATCACCAAACCCCTAAGATTTACAATAATGAAGTGACAGAAGAGGAGTTTGTATCAGCAGCCAGAGGTGCACATTTCAGCCAGTACAGATACAGTTAAGAGGAAGACTTCTTTGTAAAGAAAAATAAAGTGCATAATTCAGCAGCTATGCCATTCCACACACATATAATTAACAAGTCTTCAGCTCATTAGCAGGCTGTATAAAATACATATAATATGCTGTGCAAAACTGATTGAGAATAGAAAGCTCCTCATGCATTAAAATAAATTATTTAAATTGTTTTGAAAGATTGCTATCAGTAGCATTCAAGGATGTGACTCCCAAACCTACTCATGGCTCCAGCTCCTTCAGCCTGACGTTTTCACCAGGTACCTGCCATGCTCATTCCAGCAGGATACGTTTGCTCAGGGACTGCTGAGGTTCTGGACAGCCCTAAGAGGTGAACGGGACCAAGGCAGAACAAAAAGCTGCCCCAGTAGCCCCTGCACACACAAATCCACAAAGGCAGGAGGCCCCAGCACCACAGCACGTGCAGATTTCACTGTGGATGCAGAAAGGGCCTTTTTGGGGAACAACACACTCAGTACACATTAGCATCTCCTCTTTACTTGTCTATACATCAATTATCTGCACAGTTTCAGTGCTCCTCCTCCAGACATAGAATAAAGGGCTGGGCATTACTGCACCCCACGACACCAGCACCCAGAGGAGACCCTGACACCATAAAAACGGGTCTCAAGGGATGAAATAGTTACTCCTGAGCTGTAGTGACACCTCCTGGCAACAAATCGAGAAAGTCTTTTCCCACACAGCGTGCTTTCTCCAGAAAATTCTTGGGGGTTTCAGCCAAAAGGCAACAGTAATGGTGCTCCCTCTAGCCTGGCTCCAAAGGCACACTGCCCAGAACGCCAAGCACAACCTCCTGATTTACAAGGACTGCTGACATTTTAGAAAGAGAGAGGCTGAGATAGAGAAATATCAGCTCTAAGATCTCTGGATTTATTGTACCACACACTGGCCTTTCTTGAGTGGTTGGAAAAATTGCTGCAAAAGCTAATCAACTAGCAGCTATTAATTCATACCATGAATCTTGCAAAGTGTTTTCCCACTTCACTCTGAAGCCCTGTCTGTTTGCTGAGAGTTTATATCTCTGCCCTCCACGGATGCCTGACAAATATTGTAAGCATGATTTTGGTAAGAAGAATGTAAGTTAACAGTAGAAAAAGAGCTTAAGACCACCTATAACCCAAACATCATAATATCTAGAAAATACATTTCTCCCTTCTTCGGTGTAGGTAACAAAGTCAGTATAAGGTGTAAATTCAGGTAGAAAGACAGAGATGATAATTGCTTACAAGCATTCTAAAATACATTGAATGTCACAAGAGTAGAAGTGAAATTGATTATAGCAGTTTTGAACAGTGGACTTGGGAGGCAGAGGGTCACCCCTGAACCTTAGCAAGAAGCTCATACTTAAGAGTCCTGCAGAACTGACGACTCAAATATTTATATTCAAGTGAAAGCCAGAGAGTAAATGCGTTTGATAGTCTAAGTTTAGCTTGTTCAATGTTTTACACAGCAATCTGTGTTCCCCCAGTCCTGACCAATCACTACCCAGAATTCTGAAGCATTTGATTGCTGTTATTATATTATTCTTGTTGGGTTTTTTGTGCTGCCTTTATACAGTACAATTTTCTTTATACTTACATAATAGAAAGCTGAATTTTTGCTTGTTTTCTTTTGTGTTGTTCTCTCCCCCCACCCCAACTCTTCAGAGGCAATTACAACAATTTTAACTACTTTGCATGTGCTGCGAGGCAATCAAGAAAATTCATTTGACAAACTGGATTACAACTGTCTGCCAGAAAACAAAGTGGTGAAAATGTTTCCAACAACTTCTCAATGAGTATGTCTGGTAGATGCTCAGAGCACACTGAAATAATGTACAAGTAGGAAGAGTTCTACATTTACACTTTCAATAAAGCAAAAAGCCCCATGAAAATGATGTATTTCCTCTCATCATATCCAAAGTTAAACTATAAAACTCTTTTAAACAACTGAAAGCCCAACAAGGTAAATCCCCCTTTGCAACTGATTTCCATCTTCAGAAATTCCATACTCACAGACCACGAGCTGAACCACATGTGTGAACATTTCTAAAAGGCAGAGTGGTTGCAGGGCAGTGTTACTTCTCAGACTGCAGTGCTTTCAGATTTAACTGCATTTTATCTTCACTCCAGTTGATTTTCCAGCAGGTAAATACCTACACACGTACCAATCTCTTCCACTCTCTGCACCCATCCATCACCATTGTGAGTAATGCAGCCATCCCAGGCTGGATTGCTATGGAGATCTCTGCTGCCATCATTAGCAGTAATTTCTCCCCCTCACCCATACACTTGTAGACAAGCCAGCTCTGTGCCCACAGTGCAATGGCTTTTTAGTGTACAGCTCCATCCTCCAAGGCAAAGCCACTCACAGGGACACTGTGTACAGGAGTGCAATGTGGGAATTCTCAAACTGCTCCCCATGCAGGAGTCCTCACAGCAGGGGAGTGCTCCAGTTGTGTTAATTCACACTTCTCTTACTTCACTGCCTTTCAAGTACAGGCACATCCCTGGGGATGTGCACACAGAATATTCCAGGCTCCCCATGAGGAGCTGTGGGCCTGCCCAAAGCTGCCCAACATTCCCTGTTACAGGATGCTGTTAGAAGCAGGGCCAGGTTCAGTTTGTACAAATGTCATTGCACTGACATTTTACATGAAGGCTTTTTCTTCCCCTTTCTTGTGCATTTTAAATAAATTATTCATCAGTGATATATAATAAAGCAAAGGCTTTAGTTTGCTGTATGTAGGTTGCTAAGAGGAAATGCTTAGAAGTTTTAAGAGGGACAGGTAACATTTTCCTGGGAAAATCTGAAGGCTTTCCTGTATTGGTGAAAAGCCTTGACATTTGATCAAAACAAAACAGTTTTTAATATGTCTTAGTGACAGAGACTAATACTTCACATGGAAGAAGAAAAACTTGCTGCTTTATAAGTGTGGGAAATTCTCCATTGCGTTTAGAGTGAAACAGCTGTTTTCTCTGGAAATTCAGCATGTGTTCAACACATTTTATCTTACATATTCAGGGACATGGAAAAACCCTCCCCAGATTTATTTAATTATTTGGGATTTTTTAAATTTGGTGGAGCTCTCCAGGCAATGAGTAGGAAAAGCTTCTCTCCACAAACAATTTGGAGAAAGAGTTGGGCTTTGTTCATTTTCAAATAGGAAAAAGACAACTCACTATCAGAACAGAAGTGAGAGATCTAAGGAGACTGTCTACAAAACATTAAGTTCTAGTTTAGAAAAAAATTTGGATACTTGACTTTTTGACTACCATTCATACACTGGGATTTTTCACTTTTTATGTTATTTTATGAAGCAAAAAGAAACTTATTACTTCATTAAAATCTGCACTATAAACACACATTTTAATGCTAATAGTGTTTACACAATTTCTCATTTATAGCTGAAAAATCTCATCTTGATCTTTTGCTTTGTGAAACAAATGGTTGATTTCCATTCCTTCTGAAGGCAATTTTTCTTTTTAATTTTACAGCCTCAGACAGGTTCATTCACCTGCTCTTTGAATTATGGGAAAGTGAAAAAAGTAATACTTACTTGAAATGACAAAGTATAAGTGGACCTCCCTCACCTCAACCCCAATTCAAAGATGCTGAACTTTATGATCTGACATTTTCAGGTTGGCTACGTCTGATTCTCTACTGTGCATTTTCATTATATGTGAGGAACTCTTTTCCTTACCACACAGCAACAGACAAATGAGATTAAAGCATTTCTAAAGCAGACTTTAAAAATTTGGTCAGTATTGGCATTGCAATAATATTTCACATTATGAACTAGCAAGATGCCACCAGTCATGAAGAAATGCAGGGCTGGACTACTCCTTTTTAGAGCAATCACAAAAAAACCAAAACCTGTACCTCAGCCTCTCCCAAAAAGACTTGTAGCACATTTTGTAGACCAAAACTAAGCTCTGTAGAAGGAAATAGATCTCAAAGTTTTGAGCCTTGGAAGACTAGCAAGGAAAAGGGGCAAGGC
The DNA here is from genome assembly GCA_013400955.1 of Drymodes brunneopygia. NCBI lineage: Eukaryota > Metazoa > Chordata > Aves > Passeriformes > Petroicidae > Drymodes > Drymodes brunneopygia. Next base: position 780,427 of record VZTZ01048587.1, on the reverse strand, counting down.
CGTTGCTCAAGAAGACTGGCTCTTTTTGGTTTAGAAGCAAACAGAACTCATCAGCAGTTTGTCAGTTAACTTTTCAACAAAGAAAATTAGGATCACACGTGTCTCAGACATTCTGCACAATGGTTCTGCTCTCACCCACAACTCTGCTGGCTTTCAAGAACATGGATGTATCACCTGCTTTCATAGCAACACTACCTGTCAGGATGAACCCTCTTCACAGAGAAAACTTCATGTGTACTGTTAGTGGCATGAAAATTCAAGTTCAGAAACATAATAGCAGTTACAGATACATGCTACAGCTGGATACAGAAATATGTGCTGCCACATTGTCATGACTAGCTTTGAAGTGGGAGAAAAAGTTGTAGGTGTAAAGAGATCTTAGAGCTAGTGAGCAAACCAAACAGTTGGAGTAGAAGGAATTGGGCTCTTTGGATAGACTAAAAGAGATAGAAGTGGTCTATCAGCAGGAAACATAAGGATTAAGGAATACGAAATATTTCTGAGAACTGAAGGAATATGATCAAAACCAGAAGTCACAAAATAAAGGTAAAAGTGGACTTTTAAAAGGGAATTACAACCTAGCAGAACAGGCAGGGTGGATTCAGCAGAAGCTAACCTCACTGAAAAAGGTCAGAGACACTGAAAGGGGAGCTCCCACTAGCGAAACAAAGTTAAGAATATGTAATTGAAGCTGCTTAAAAGTACTACTGCAAAACTGAGAGGAACTCCTCCTGCTCTGGAAGAAAGGACTCAAAAGCTTCTCTTCCAAGTGGAGATCTTTCCTACTTAAGCTAAAGAAACAGACCCTTGGCTAACAGCAACAGAAGCACTTACTGTGTTTGCAGGCCCGCCATGGGAGCAGAACACACTGAGAAGTACAATGACTGTTCCTTGCCAAAGAGGGCTTGTCTCAAACATCTGAATTGTATGATAAAGTCAAGTGATCTTCAGCTTACAAGGGAAGAAATAGTTGCTTTATACCATCAAAAAAAGCCTCCCCAAAAACCCCTGCCTTGTTGTCTCATTGAAGAACATTCATTTCTAGCTGAGAGACACTGCACAGTAACAGCCTTCAAAAATACTTCATCTTCCTTTTCCCTTCTCTTACTTTGATTTATAATTACGTTGAAGATTTGTCTGATTTTCTAGACACCATTTACATTAGTTCACAGTTAAGGTACCCACAATATCACCATAATTTGAGACACAGACTTTTCTCCCTTAAAACTTCGTGTACCTGCCATGCTTACTGCCTGTTTCCTTCTCTGGAAAAGAGGTGAGCATTAAGTACCTCCTTGAGGGACCAACAATACTTTGCTTACTCCAGATCAAACCTAGGCCTTGCTTTATGACCTAGAGTTCCCGCAGATGTGCACTTTTGCAATTTTCTGTTCCACCACAGTGTGTTCAAGGAGAATCACCTGGAGTATCAGGCATAATCAATGTAGCTGTAGTATGGCACAGAAAACAACCAGATAAATTGGTATGTACCTGCCAGCCCCTGTGTTGTATCATCTGTCATTAACGCTGTCATTTATAAAAGGGTCTCCTGCATTGCGAATCCACTTGGGTTTGAGTTAATTTAAAAATACAGTGCCAAGGCAGGAATTAATTCCCAAGATAAAGGTTTAAGAAACAGTATTTAAAAATAAATTAAAACCAGTTGTAAAGAGCAGCAGAATTCAATAACAAATTTTCAGTGCCTCTCCTTGGTGAACAGCAGAGGATGTGATCCTCCCACTCCATTCCCATCCCCAAAGGAACCCCCCAGCTCTGTCTCAACCCTGAGCATATCAGCCCCAGTGCTGGAGCACAAAGAGACAGGAGGGGCTCCACTCCATCCACCCCTGGCTGTGACCACCACCTCTGTGTGCCCTCATGGAACCCAACAGGAGGTGGGAAGAAACTCAACTCCAAAGACCCACATGTTTCAAAGAAATCTATTTTTTGGAAATGACAATCCATTCCACTGTACAGTGCCAAGTATAGCCATGAACTGAGGCATCCAAAAGATGCAAATTTGTTTGGGCCTATAAATACAGACCCTTTCCAATGGCTCATTCTTGAGCCCACAGAGAATGAAGCAGCATTAGAAAAACAGTAACTGCGTTACAAAAACCATATTTAAGAAAGACTGAGTTGTTAAACACTTAGATAAAAACACACGCCAAGAAATATTTATTTTTTTCACATTTTAACATGTTAAGAAAAGTGGTATTTCTGCAAGTTGTCCTTTAAAATTAGCACATTGCTCTTTCTGACCTTTGAAAATTTCAGCTACCTTCTTTCTCAGACATTTGGTAAACCTGACCTTCTGCTGCAGATTATATGCCCTTAACTCTTCCAGGATCCAACAAAGAATACTCCCAGACCCCTCCTGCAGCTTTCCCACACTTTCCAATAGAAAGTTCCATAACCTGAAAACACTGAGGTATTTAAACATAAATTTCCAAGACAGAGGAAGACCAACAAAAGATCTGGAGCTAGGAGAGAACTCATTTCAGAACAATAGCTTTTAAAATTTATTTCTATTTTTACACTGATACCATAATCAGAAAACATGCAAATATGAGGATATAAATAAATCTCTATTTTGGGGTCCTGAGAAGTTTCAGCAATTGCTTGTAGCATAATGAATGTTTGTAATTCATTAGATTCTGTTTAGAAATGCAAAGCACACCACAACATCAGTGATGTTCTCTTTATCTTAACAAAAAGACTACTACACTTAATGTTTTTTCTGACAGAGCTAGCATGTTTTAAAATATGCATTTCTTTTCTACAATATAATGTTTTTATTGGTGTGTTCCTATTTGAATTAAATTAACTGTAGTAATGTCATATTTCAGGCAAGCCCATGCTCTGCTAATTATCCCAAAGAGCTTCAAAATCTTTACAGTATATTCACTGCATTTACATCTTCTCCACAAACTTACTGGTCTTGTTTATATAATTTTGCAAATGACAAGATGTGTAGGATAACGATCTAAATGAACTAAAAATTGTGTCATGGGCAGATCCTTCATAGATTTGCAATTTGTAGCTGTCAATCTTCCTACAGCTGCTAGATAACAAAACAACAGTTCTTTTCTTCATGCAGACGAGCAAATTCAATAAAGATTGGTAAGGGTTCTTTTCCAAAAGAAATCTCTGGTTCTCCACTTGTCTATCAAACCTTTTCTTACACACATCCCACTTTCTTTCTTGTTTTTCTTAGGGAAAGAAAAATATCATAGCAATTCTGTGTATTTTCGCACCACATTTAACCAAATTTGACTTATGTGAAAAATGGGCTTGCCGGTGGCTAAATATTTTGGTGAGGAGGAATAATACAAGGGAAGAAGGGGAGAAGAGATGTAGAGGCTTACAACCCACATCACGCTGTAACTGGAGAACACACAATGGCAGTAATCAAAATGATCATTAAAAGGAGCCAGTGTGTTTTTATATCACCTTCTCAGTCAAGACCTGCCTGAAACGGGCCAAGTTACATTAACATTTGAAAGACAACACCAACAAACAATAAAGGGAAAAGAAAATCTCACAGATTCAAAGTTGTGAAATTAATAGGGGTGCTGCCTACAAGATTGGTTTTTTTTCTTTTCCTTGAGATGAGGGCATAAACTGAACTGTAGTTACAAATGCTGTTAAGAATTGGTTGAAGGACCAACATCCACAGTGACAGGAAAGAAAAGGAATTCAATCAAGAGAAAAATCATTACAGAAAGAGAAGTAAAAATAGAAAATTAAAACAAATTGCTACTGTTGTAGAGAGGGACTAAATGGCTATATTGAGGGATAATGCAAGCATTTTATTCCTGCAAAAACCTCGTATTTCATTTTTAAAACCACTATAAGATTTCTTCTTTCTTTAAGGAAAATATATAGTACATTTCCATAATCACAACACCAGTTCCACATCATAGGTTTCCCTTTGAAATCAAACTCCACATTAGACAGAGGTGTTCACAGAATGTGTTGCTCCCGGGGGCTAGAAAACTCCAAGGCTCAACAGACTAATGCACTTAGCAAGTCCACCAAGGATCATCAAACAAAAAGCATTCAAGGCAGGCACGTACATTCGGCCAGTCCACTGAGATTAGCACCCAGCACCACTTGATGCACACAAGCAGTTTGGTGCCACGAGTTGTACCACTTCTTACATGAGATATTTTGAATCACAGCTGAAGAAATACACCTTTGTGGGTGCAGCGAACAAAGTGATCAGGACGCACACTTGTAAGAGGGAAGGATGCTCACAGGTGCCTGTGTTCGGCGAGTCCCTGTCAGAGAGTATTCATTCGCCTCATACATCTCACTGATTACTCGAGATGCACATGTCTTATGATGGCAAAGGGGATTCATGAATGCTGCGGAGAGAGTGCTGTAACAGCACGGCCGCTTCTACTCCAAGACAACCGAGAAGAGGTAACATCATTTAAAATAAATAAACCTTTCCTCACTCAACGAGTAAAAAGGTCTGAGGTTCCAGCTGGGAGCAAAATTGGAAAGAAGAAACACCTGAGAAGAATTAACGGGAACGGCAGCCCCGGCAGTGCCGAGCTCGCAATCGCCCCAAGTGCCGGGCGGACAGACACACGTACCCTCGGCAGCCCCTCGGCCCGGAGCTCGCGAAAACACCCGCGGAACCACCGCGGCTCAGGCTCTCAGCCGCCCCACCTCAGCCCCGGCCCTGCTCGGCCCCACCTCGCCCCCAGGCTCGGGGCGCCGCAGACAATGGGCGGGCGGCGACACCCGCCCGGCGCAGCCCCGCGCAGCCGTGGCATCCCCCGGTCNTCCCCGCTGTCCCCGCAGCCCCGGCCGTGCGGCGGCCCCGCTCCTCCGCGCTGCTCTCCCGGGCCGTGTCTGAGGAAGCGGCAGCTGCCCCAGCCACCTCCCGCCGGCCCAGCTGCGCTGCGAATGCTCCTCAGCGATCAATGCAGGAGTCATTTGACTCAGCTGCGGGGAAGGGTGGCAGGCGGACACTGTTCTCTGCACAGTAACTCTGTCACTTCTCCTGCTTTGCACCCCGGCGAACTTTCCCGTGACCCACGGGCGGCTTCCCTGGGCTCACCTGGCTCCCGGGGACTGCCAGGTCCCGTCCGGGGGAGGAGCCGCCGTTCGGAGAGAGCCTCCGCTCCTCGTTAACACCTGCGGCAGAGTTAGAGCCGACAGCTCAGGGGTCACTCCCGGTGGGGTCCAGGTTCTCCAACAAAAGCCCCAGTTTTTGACTTTGGAATGAAACAGAAATCTTTTGTTTCGGTTTGGGTTTGTGTCGCTGCAGATTTTGCACCGCTAACTTTTCAGAACACTCCCTCAGCCAACACCAGAGATAGCTGGCTTTAAATTTGAAAGAAATATAAATCTAAGCTCATTTCTTTGCAGCCTCCGGGTTTGTTATGTTTTGTTTTTTGCTACTGTTTATTAAAGACCAGCATTCGTGGAGCTGCAACCTAATGTCTAATCTGGATGCTTTACTCTCATTTTTACTGAAAAATAAAAATCATTTGGTTAGTCCTAACCTGAGTTCAGAAACCAGATATTCTCTTTGGAAAATAACGGAAGCTAAAGCATATAGATGAGAAACTATTTTCCAGTTTATCTTCAAGCCTAATCTATTAAGGAAAACATCACATCCTTCTCCATGTACAGGTTCCTCTACAAATAAGGAATAGGTTTGCTACTGGGGAAAGGGATACTTGTGTGGGGATGAGGAAACTATTATATACTGGAGCTTTTTGGGGTTTTTTTTTGCTCACAGTCCTGCAGTGCAAATTTTGTTTTTCAGATTCTGCAACAGCAGCTTGGCTTGCAGCCATAAGCAAGGGAGCTGACTTTGATATCTTCTCTGAAATCCTCTTTCTTTCCTTTCCTGTCAGTGGCAGGTGCAGGTCCAGTGTCACAGCCTTTGTCACTTGTTCTTCTGCTGAGCCCTGCCCACCAGCCCGGAGCCCGCCTGAGGGACAGCCTGTCCCACATCCCTCAGCCTGTCCCCCAGCCCTCTCAGCCTGTCCCACAGCCCTTCTCAACCTGTCCCACATCCCTTCTCAACCTGTCCCACGGTCCTTCTCCGCCTGTTTCCTCACTGTGCTGTGAAAATCCGTGTGCTGGGTCAGTCTGACACTGGCGGATTACCTGTGGGGGGAGATTTGCCCTCAGTATTTTTGCTGCTTTAATTCTTGGCAGCATTTTTCAGGTTTCCAAACCCCACTTCTTCCTGCTTTTCCAAACGAGCTGAAGCACTCAGGGTCTCTGTTCTGTCTTTGGTTTTGGAAGTGGACTCACTCCATTATTTTGCAATTGCATCTGATTTCTTTGTCACTGTGACCATGAACCAGATCTAGCCAGAAGGACTGACCCGGTGGCGGTTTTGGGTGGCTGCCGGGGGGGGGAGGAGCCCGGCTCCCTCACGCAGCCCTGGCACCTCGGCCCTGCCCCGGCTGTGCTTACCTTGTCCGGCTCCCTTGGGCACCTTGCTCCGTCCGAGTGTCCATCTCCAGGCGCGGGGGCTGCGGGGCGGCCCGTGAGGCGAGGGGGCTGTCCCGGCCGGACTCGGCCCGTGCCCCGCTCTGGGCGGGAAGGAGGTAGAAGGACCAGGGTGAGGCAGTGAAGGCTCCGCCGAGGGCGTGGGGAGGGGGAACGGAGTATTTTTAACTTTGTTTCCGACTCTGTTTTAAATTGGCAATAAATGAAATTAATTTTTCCCAACCCAATTTTTGCCTATGGTGGTAATTGGATCTTGGTTTTATCTCGGTCCATGACCATTTTCCACCTCATTGTGTCCGCTGCCCTGTCGAGGAGGGCAGGGATGGAATGGCCAGGTGGGTGGCTGGTGGGGTCACCAGGCTTTGGAAAGGATTTGTCATTTTCTGCCCATCATGCCATCACCACCCAGCTCTTGGCTGCCTTTCCCACTGACTCTGCAGAAGGCATTGAGGGCACAGCGGTCAGATTTCTAATGCTGAAATGCCCGTCTGGCAAGAAATCATCCCATTGCACTGCAGTGCAACCCTGTCTGAACAGGGCACTTTGGCAGACAGTAGCACCTTTCAGTTTTGTGATTACAATACTTGTGTGAATGTCCTGGAGCCAGGTCAGCTGCAGATTTGTATCCTGTAGCCTCCTTTGTACAGTTACACTGTGACCACATGGGGCAGAAATCGCTATTCACTGTCAATCACTGCACTCTTTGCACTTCCCTTTCTATCCCATACATGATCTCAATTGAACGTTCATTATTGGAAAAGAAAATGCTGCCCCTCTCTTGCTTCTTCTTCACAATATCTGCTTCAAGTTGTGAGCATGTGTCTGTCTTATAAAATCAGTTCTTAAATTGCCTGGATTTTACTCTTATTTCCCTTTTAACAAAATTGAAGATAAATGGTGAGTGAATTATTTTTTTACCATGCACTAAATTCAACAAAGATGCAGTCTCACTTAGTCCCCTCAAATACTTAACAGATTTGGATTATCTTTGCTGAATAGTTTTTTGGTGTCTTTTCTGGAAAAGATTCACAAAATGGTCATTTTCATCAATCTTCCCCTTTCTAGCATCTTTAAAGCTAGGTAAATTTTGAAGAATGAAGTAGATTCAGGTCTCCTTCTGTTCTCTGCCTGAGAGAATTTGAGCTCTCATTGTCATCTACTAAAGTGTTAAGTTATTTGGGGGTGCAAGGAAAGAGAAAAGAAGATTATTTTCCTGCCAATACTTTTTCAATATGTACAAATAACATTAACTAAAGCAGGAATTAGATCAGAGTCTCCTCTCAGGTAAGAACCAGGAGACTGAAGTCCTGCTCATACTTCTCAGCCAACATTTATTTCCTCATGGAGTTCAACAGTGCTCCAATGAGAGAGGCAGGAGGAACTTCGCAGCCTGCTGGAGGACACTAGTCCTGGATATGGGAACGGAGATGTGAATCACTAACAAAAAAGGGTTAAGGTGTTTTTCACTCTTGGGGTGATACTTCTGGTAGCTTTCTTAAGGTTTGGATGGACAAAGGAATTTTCTGTCCAAAGTAGGGAAACTTATTACCAGCTTTTCTCCACTCAGCCTTGTGCTCTTTCTTTTCTTAGTTAGCATTCACTGTATTTTATGTCATAGCACTGCATTACTTTTCCCTTGCCCTTTCCATTTCCTAAAATAAAACCTATTATCTGCTCTGATCTTAATGCCTCGTTCAGTTTATACCAAATTCAGAGTAAGCTAGAATTCTTCCTGGAAGCATCCGTAGTTACTTAGGTTTGGAGGTACTTACCTCCAGATGAAGGAGACTTTGTCAGGTGACAGGAGAACTTGTGTAATTTAACACAAAATAGTCACTCCTGAATGTTGGCAAAGCAGGCAAGAGCCCTCAGAGGCTGTTTGTGAGAAATGTTGTTCTTCACCATTAAGAGTTTCTGAGCCAATGCCAATGTCTAGTTTACCAGAAGACTGTCAGCACTGTTCAGAGGCAGATCCACACCGTGCTGCTCTGACACGTAACAACCCCTTTGGAGGGAGCCTGTTTCTTCTTCAATTGTTTTCCTAGCGCTGCTGGAAGAGGACGATCCCTATCAGTGCTGCTGTGCTCGCTATTTCAGTTTGGAGTACTTTTGATGGCACTTGTTGGGCAAATTGCTCTTTATGCTACACTGTTGCTCAGCAAGGTATTTCTGCCTGTCAGCTGTTACAGACTTTGAGAGATAATGTTGCTTGTTTCACAGATTTCTTATTAACAGCTTATTTTTGCTTACAGGACTCACAGTACATATACTGAATATCACCAGCTCTCAGCTACATTTCTCTAGTGTAATATTTGTAATATTATCAATGTTTCTGAGGCTCATATTGCATCTGGTCCCATGATTCAGCTGAAATTGAATTGGTTTGTGGTCTAATAACTCAATTGCAAATATAGCAACCTTTTTTTCCTTCAGAGCATTTAAATCAAGAGCTTGTGAAGCAATTCAAGTCATATGGCAGATATCCTTTCATTCCTTGGAATTCTCACTTATATTTTTTTATGGTATTTGCAGTGGAATATGAAGTCTTGTTTTGCCTCATGATTCATCTCCAATAAGCATTTTTATTTTCTTCCTCTCAACTGGAGATGCACTGAATTAGTCTTTGTGTCTCTGTCCACGTCCTCCTACCTTGACTTCTTTTGGTGGTACTGTAATTGTTTTACACTGTGCGTTGTTTTTGATGTCATCTTGTTCCTGCAAAATTTAGCTGACCTTGTTTTTGCACTGCCTATGTTTTTGTCTTTCTAGTAGTCCAAACCAATCGAAACCTCCTCTGCTTTAACCAGGAAACAGATTGTCCCATAGACAATCTAATCACGAAGTAGAAACTCTCAGGGTCTCCATACTTTCGAGTGGGAACAGCAGATTTCTTAGGCCTGTAATTTAAATATGTATTCCCTCATTACTTCTTATTGGCATTGGGAAATAGATGCATTCTCTTGAACTTTCTAGCTACACTTGCCATTTCAGTGCCTCAAATATCATTCCTTGTTATTCCAGCTCACACGTTCATCTATTATATCCCCATCTTCTTCTCTTCTGAGTTCTCTACATTTCCATGTCAGCCTCTCTGATAGTTTCCTATGAACATTATGTCTCCTAGATTCTGATCAGATTTTAGTGTCACTCATACAAATGATTTCATGTTTCAGTTGTACCTCTTTCACTGAGAATTTCTTTCGGAATCTACCCAAACAGCACAATCTGTTACACTTACCTGACACTTTAAAACAATCATAGTCAAAATAACAACCACTATTTCACAGTTAGTTATTGTTATTATGAATGGTTCATGAAAGTGTATATCCTGTAGAGTAAGACAGAAATTAGGGAGAGGTTTTGTTGTATAGTATTTGATATACAAAGAGATAAAAATACCCTATATAGTAGGAATTTGAGCTCAATTTTCAGTACAGCTCTTGCATCCATGGAACACTTCCCACTGATAGAAATAGCAATATTTTTTTCAGAATCTTTCAAAATATGTCACAGTTCAACTACTGTAAATGCAACAGATACTTTAGAAAGCGCATCACAAGGTTGTTCACTTTCAGAAAGGGGGTGATTCAATTGCTAGATGCATTTTTTCCAAGAGCAAAGAATACTATTCAGTAAAAAAGAGTAAAAGTAGGAAGCTAAGCCTGTAGAAAAAAAAGTCAGAGTCAAAATGATCCAAAAGGAACGATATTCTTCACGCAGAAGAATGCCATGTGCATCCTGTTACCTGCCCATCTATTGTGTCAGAGAAATGCCTGTGTACCATAGCAACAAGCACATTTTATAAAGCTTATATGTGTTAAATCATTAAACTAAAGATCACTTACTTTCTCTGAACTGGCAAGCAGCACTTTTGTTGTTCTTTCAAGCAATAGTTAATAAAATATTCATAAACTACTCATAAATGGTTAAACATGCTGGAGGCTTGAACTTTTACATAGTTTCTTTCATGTTTCCTAATACACGTGCAGAAAGATTTCTTTAAAGTAAATACTACTCTTAGAACATGTTTTAATGTGGTTTTTGCACACAAAACACAAAGACAAATGCAATTATGTCAAGAATTTGATTGCATAGCATAACTTATATTCCCACTTCCTCACCTTTAACCCTTCTGAGTGGACAATGGGGTTTTCTTTCTTGTTATATAAATTACTGTCTGTGGAAACACTTCCTTAAATCTCTGGACAACTATATTCGATTACCTGTAATGTTATATTTTCAAATTAAGAAAGAATACTGTGGCTTCCTATTTCTTCATGCCATCATTCTGTAATGAAATTCGAAGTGACCAGTAAGAGAGTTTAAATCATTTGCAGATTTTCAAAATATGGGATTAAGTTCCATTTAAAAATTTATTTTCCTGCCCTGCAAATGCAAATGCATTGTGTTTGTTGAAGTAATGAGCGTTAAATTAAAAACCTTGGCACACCCTCTAGGGAATTCAACTCTTCACAAACCTCAATTCAAGTAAAAGCTTGAGTGAATATATAGGTATTCAATATGACAGGAGGGACAAGAATCCATGGTTTGCTGCAATTTCAAACTTCCTTTCTTACCATCTATCTTCAACCAAAGATGTACTCACACAGTGGCCATCTGCAGAAAGCCCCATTTAATGTGATTTACCAGTGAGAATAAAGAGAGGAAGCAATACATGATATTACCAGACTGAAGATGAACAACAAGGAATAAACAAGAGCTAACAGAAGGTCCTAAATCAGCTTTAATGGCAAAGAGGTTTTTCAGGATAGGATGTACCCAGCCGTCCCTGAGTGCTGTACTCATATGGATCACTGAGACTGCCAGCCCAGCACGGATCCGATCGACTCCTGGTTGGGCACTCTCCCCATGGGAGAAACAGAGTCCCAGTGGTGAGACAGTGCAGAATCCACAGGAATTTTATTGGTATCATGAAAGTGTATATCCTGTAGAGTAAGACAGAAATTAGAGAGAGGTTATATAGTATAGTGTTTGATTGCTACGAATGTCTGTGGAAAGTGATTTTGAAGGAATGTAATTTTTTTTTGCCAAAGAAAGGTTAAGGCACAGGGAATTTAATAATATTTTCTGAAGTGATAGATCACAGAGATGGAATATAAGATTATTATATGTGCAGGAATACATTATATTTATATATATTTACAGCATCAGCAAAGAATTTGTGATCAATGAGTAGGCTCAGTTTTCTCTCCACAGTAACTGATAAAGAATAAGTGATAGCAGAGGATCTCACAACTGGTTCAAGCAATTTGCAAACTAACTTTTATAAATAGAATTTATGTGGCAAATTCTTTCCCAAGCTATTCATAGGATTAATAGTAGCTCACAAAGTATTTAGTACAGATACACAGAAACACCATAGACTGAACTTCTCAGCTTCAGCTAAAATTTGCACTTTGATAAGTGAATAACATTATAAACCT
>VZTZ01048587.1:651683-768459 GCA_013400955.1 Drymodes brunneopygia | reverse complement strand
AGATTTATTATTATTATTATTATTATTATTATTATTATTATTATTATTATTATTTCTTTTATTGTCTAAACCAGTATAAATAATTGCTTTGGAATGTGTTCTACTAAGTAACCAACTTTCTGTGGGGATAATATTTATGTGGGTATAGGGTGGTATTTATTTGAGCACAGAAAATCATTTCATGTAAAAGTGCTGTGTAAGATGAGCTGATATTCATCTGTTCTAGTGAGTTTCCATTGATAAGGGGAACAGCAACAGTAACCTGAGCTTGGACAACTAATTTGTGTGGTTGTTCCAGCCTGCAAAAGGGCTGAGACCTGCAAATCAAGGATTGATACTTAAAGTCTTCTCTTTGTCCCCAGGAGAGCTGTAGCGGTACTGGAGATCTTGAGGTCCTGCCCTCAGTTAGCTTGCCTGAGAAATTACCCTTGGATTACCTTGGATCATTGATTCCACTAATGTATGGGCAGCAGACATTATCTACTGCCAGATTTAAGATTTAGCTGAACAGTTACAAGCAAGTATGAGTCTTGCAAATGACCATACAACATTCTTTAACGAGCAGCTAATATTTCTGTTGAGCAGGAAATGTAGATTACTCTTCTCAAAGAGAAACTGCTTGTAGCTTTATCTTTTCTGCTAAGTCTTTCTTCTAAAGCAGATGTATTCAAGTTTAAGATTGGTAATAAAATGCTGGATAAAAAATAGTACCCTTAGAAGATCTGTTTTGCCTTAACTGCTTTTTAAAAATCTCATATTGGCTGTATTAATCTGCACAAAAATTTAAAAACAGCCTACTGCAGGCTCTGTTTTTGTGTGCTTGGCAGAATGAATTATGAATGATTGCATCATTTACATTCTAAGTTTAGTTTTCAAGTATGGTTGATTCTGCTTAAATGAGAATCCTGTAGCTATTTAGTAATTAGGACTGATAGTTCTATGAAGTTCTTAATTTGTCCCCAAACAGGTGTTTCCTTTTTTCTCAAAAAAAATCAGGTATATTTTTGCCCTGCTGCATGTAAGCTCATGGAAATTTCCTGAACATAAAAATATCCAATATTTATAATATATTTATATTATATTGTATTATAAAATAAAAATTATCCTTTGGTTTATGTACCTACTCTGTTAATGCATTGAATTTAAAGTTCAGTCAGGCATCATTTTGTAACAATGCTCTGCACCTTTGACCATGAACACAGTCACCAACAACTGCAATTGCTCACCACAGATGGTCTGATAATATTTTATGGCAGTCTCTATAATGAGTGTTCTAAATAATAATTATGGACAAGTTAGATATATAATGCTATTTTTCAATATAGATGTTGTCTACTAAATAGAGAGAGAAGGTTTTGGAGGTATTGAAAATAAACCTGTTACTGCCTATAAAATCAGGTATCATTTACATTGACTGAGTGTCAGGGACAACACAATACTTGAAGGGGTTGCTCCTTTGAAGTTCCTGTGAATTGTCTTAGCTGTATTATCTCAGCTCTTTGTCTCTATTTCGAAAATGGCAGCAGCTGGCAATCATTTATCATATTTGATTGTTCTCCAATGATTCGAGCTCAGACAAGTTACCATATCATCAGTGCAGGCAATTTTTATGTAAAGTACCAGTATTGACTACAAGAGATCTGATGGCAGTTTTAAAACATTTCTGCATTAACAGCCTTCTCACTGCATTGAAGCATCCTGTCTCTGGGATGCTGTGATGAATGTGACACTGCAACTATATGTTCTAAGTACCCACTTCTAATGGTGTCAACATCTATTCTTCAAAATGGTAATTGCCTAGTGCTAACTACCTTTGCAACATATGACCACCCTGGGAAAAATACTCCTTTAAAATTGCACAAGTGTTTGGTTAGAAATACCTAATTAACCAGTCACCTTGTTGGAATTAATTTAGGGTGGAATCACAGAATCATAGAGCTGTTTATGTTGGAAAAGACCTCTGAGATCATTGAGCCCATCCCTTAACTCAGCACTGCCAAGTCCACAACGGAACCATGTCCCTAAGAGCTACATGTACATGACATTTTTACACCTTCAGGGATGGTGACTCCACCACTTGCCTGGACAGCCTGTTCAAATGCTCAACAGCCCTTTCAGTGAAGAGTCTTCCTAATGTCCCATCTGAACCTCTCCTGGTGCAATTTAGGTCATTACCTCTCATCCCATCACTTGCTCTTGGGAAAAGAGACAGACCCCCACCTCTCAGGTGGTTGGAGAGAGTGAAAAGGTCTCCCCTGAGCCTCCTGGGCTGAGCCCCCCCAGCTGCCTCAGCTGCCCCTCATTCACTGCAGTGAATATTGAGACATGGAAACTCACAGAGGGAGAGAGAGTAGGGGGTGAAGTCAGAGAATTAGAAACTGGAGCTAAAAAAGCTAAAAACCACAGGCCCTTTTATCCCTGAGAAGGAGAAAGAATTGATGAAAGCTAGTCACTTGACATGAACCAAATTCATCTTTCTTTGTGAAGTGGTTTTTTGAAGAGGTTTGAGGCTCAGACCTGGCCAGCACAATACTGCACCACCTCAGAATTTAAATGAACCAGAAAACTTGGCATAACTGTTAGATTATGTTTCATTATTGAAAGTCTTTTTAATTGGAGAGTAACCATTTCAGAAAAAAATATAGGAAGCAGTTACTGTCTATGAAAAAAACAGCTTTCTGTCCTAAAAATGACAGTTCCTTTTCCACTTGTTTCATCTGAGATTTGAGTGCTTTGGATTAAAAAATAGATTTAAAAATCAAATTTTGCTACAGATAATTTTGATTTGTTGAAGCCAATTTAACAGTCACATATGGCCTTCTCTAAAATCCTTCACAGTCCCCAGAGAGGCTCCAGAGATGATTAAACTCCATCTATCTGTGCTCAGCCTTGAGTGCCACACTGCTTTTCTCCCATATTTTTTTCTGTGTTTGTGACTGATTGTTAACTAAATTGTTGGTATCTTCTCGATCAAGGCAAAATGGTGTTTGAGGCACAAATGTGTTATAGCTCTTAATATGACAAATACTTCGCTGGGACAGTATAGAAAGAGTTTTCAATATTTTGAAGGAGCAGAAGGTAGCAACATTTTTTAAACATGATTTGTGCATTGTTGCGAGATAGAGACTGAAAGCGGGAAGAGTGAAAACTCCAGATTTCAAAATTTATCAACAAGCCTTCAAACCTTCTACAACAGATCCCACTGATTTTGCAGAGCTGGAGGTGGGGTACACCCTCTTGGTCTCTGTGTCAAACTCCCAATGCTCTGGGAGAAATCTGTGCATAAATTCTGGAGGCAGTACTGCCCAACCCATCTGCAAGAGGAACAACTCCATGGTACCAGCACTAAAGTCATAAGATTTGAGAAGAGTTGACCTGAGAGGGCGTGCACAGTGCTGCAAAGGAGCTGTCACTCCAAAAACTGAGCGTGAAGGATTTGCAGCATTTCTTGGCTTTAGTATCACAGTGTGACACTACACATCCCCTCCCTTTCAAATCATGAAAATACTACTTTTAAACACACACAAAGTTTTGATGGGCTACTGAGGATTTTGGTTAAGATTTCAGTACGTGGTTCTATTAGGATTTATTATGTAAATGAGTAATTAGACAGTTCTTGCATTTTATAAGAAGAAGAAACTGCTTTTCCATTTTCAGACAAAAACAAGTGGTAGCTGGTTTACAACAAAAGTCTCTCCACATGTAACAGCAAAAAAAGAACCTATATCATCCCAGACAGTCATTCTCTATTTCCTTATAATATTTGTGAAGGAAAAACAATGTGACAGGCAAGGCTGCAAGCAGAGGAATTGCCCACAAGTTGTTTTACCAATTGAAGTAGAAAAAGCTTTTGAAAGGAAAGCAAAATACAGGAGAGCAAAAACAATTAGATATGCAGCACACTGCATTCAGAAGTGCCAGCAGGTGATGTGCAGTTCTGCAGAGTTATGGAAAAACACATTTGTCAGGTTTATTTATTTATTTATTTACTTCACAGAATAAGTTTTTTCCAAAGCAGAATTGCTTAGCAAAGCTCTTAAAAGCAACTGAGCCTTTCACTAATACCTTTCTGTACATCTAATGAAGAAACTGAAAACACGTTGGATGACAGAGATGAAGGGCACTCAAATTCAAAGAAAGTGCTCTCTTTTGTGATTACAGCCTGTGTGTTCTCTCTGTAACCTGAGACCCAGTGTCCAAACCGTTAGCAAGTGTGTAACATCCATCCTGCTGATGGACAATCCTTCCTCTACACCACCCTCTTGCCACAGCTTCCTCAACGGTTCCTCTTATCCTTCCAACTTTCAAAACAGGGAAAGGGGGAGGTAATATTTTGTATTTTTCATATGCATTGCTGGTGTCTCAAAGCCGTGAGGAGAAATGCACTTCAAAATACACATAGCAAATAAACTGGGACACACTGAACCCCTGGCTCTTCCCTGCTAGTTTCCTGTATACAATTAAAGCATTCAAGGTTTCTGACAAATTCTGTTCTCTGTGGAAAATAATAATACAAATTATTGCTGATCAGGTAGACTTGATTAGCTGCGAGTGCCAGAGACTTCAAAGTTTTAGTAGAAGATTCTGCTCACTTGAGTTAATCAAGAAATCAGCTATTTTGACCTAAGGATGTAGTCACTTCTAATGATTGCTCTCTTTGCCTTAATAACTCCTTGCCAATGTAAGTGAATGGGTCAGAACAGAGTCTTTTCTTCTCCTGCCATTTGCTGCTGTGTCCAAGTGCCCTGCAGAGCTGTGACTGCCTTGCTAATGCCTCCTGCTTGCTGATGGGTTTTCCAAGGGCCCTTCTTGCACAGCCTCTTTTCCTGACACCAGTCAGTCTGTGCTGGACAGCTCTGGGTGAGTGTCTGTGCCCTGGCATCTGAAGTACACTCTGCATCTACCAAGTGTGCTCTTCATACTGATGGAGACAGGCTGCTGGCTGGTGATTTTGATTTCTCTTCTCTTCATGTTGATTAAAGGTATATTTATCCAGAATCAGAATCTCTTCTAGACATTTAGTCTCTAGGCTGTCTGATTTTACATTTTGAGTAGCTCCAGCTCTCCAGCCATATGTTAGCACCAAGACTGCACTGGAGTTTAAAACCTTCACTCTTGTTATACTGCTGTATAACTTTCACTTTTCCATATTCTGCTACATTTCTATTTTCTGCTGCAAACATATTTCCTATTTTTAATATGATTCCTCTTGAATTCCTTGTTACTAGTATGACTGCTATGGCATGTTGCCTTCCAAAGGGACTATTTTGCCTGACATCTGAGCTTGAAGCATTTTATTTAGCATCAGTGATTTTAAGTTGCTTGAATGCCCTTTCTGACTGGCTTTTTGTGTCTTCCTCACAAATTGACCTAATGTTTGATAGTGGTTTAATGGCCATTACTTTCCTACCAACAGAGAAAAGAATCATCATCAATCAATCTCTTATAAAAGTTTGGGCCCACAACTGCTCTGGGCAGGAGAAACATTGGGTTTTCTTTAATCTGATGAAAATCCTGGTGTAACAAAATTTAGGACTTGAGGATAAGCACTCAGAGTGGAGTTTGAACACACACAGTGCAGAGAGCCCATGCAGAGACTGTTAGGGATATGCAGTTAGCTGGATGTGCTTCCTTTCTGAGCTTTCAGACCTCACTCCTACCCAGCTGTCTCTTCTGGGAAGAAATGTCAAAAGTGCTGAGAAACTGTCGAACCCTGAATAAAACTGTGCACTCTGTTCACCTGAATTCAAGCACTTTGTGGCATTCTCCCATTTGGGAGATGTATGTACTGGTCAGAAAAACCATTTAAACAACAAATCACATTAGCAGTGGAAATACAGTGTACAGTCCCAGGTTCTGGGACTTGTGCTCACCCCCTGTACTGACACCCCCACCAGCTTCATGCCAACATAGACAAGGATCCCTTCTTCATGAACAAACCTCTTGTTTTAGTTTGGTTCCCTGATAGACATTTTTTTCTGCCAGAAGTCAATCTCCTCCAGCCACAGTCAAGTCTGTTGTTATTCTGTCATGGGATTTTCCATTAAGATAAAGCAAATTTTGTAGGTTCACAGCCACAGCAAAACCAGCAAAATTTATAGTTTTGGTATTAACCTTTAACTCAGCTTTGCAGAGATGCCAATCATGAGTTATTATTTTCCTTCAGATGCAGACATTTCACTGCTAAGCTAACCGAACTCTGCAGACAGTCAATATGTGCAGTCTCAAATTCTCATAGGATGACTCCGTATCTGCTGAAATATTTTCACAATACACTACATGGCCTTTCTCAGTTCATGTCTGGACAAGTCTATGATGTGTCCCTGTATCTGTCCTTAGAAATAAGATGTATCAAAGCTTTTTACTTTCCATTGTCTGCTGAGGGAGTCCCAGCACTGATCTTTACACCAGAGCGTGCAGATTGGGCCTGGATCAGCCTCTGGCAGAGGAAGGCTCCTTGCCTGCTGTCCTCCTCATGCAGAGAAAACTGACCTGGGGCACTGCATGTCTTACACGTTCCTGTGGCTTCAGTTGCATTAAAATTCCAATATGGGACTCAATACAGTTTTACATTTAAAAAAGTGATGCTGAAAAACCAGCCAAATGTTGTAAAACAGAAGAAGGGAAAAAATGAGCTTGAACACTTGACTCATAACTAATAGGATTCTTCACCCATTGCATTTAGAGTAATTATCTTTGAAATGCCTGGGGAATTGAAGGAAGATTTTTTCCACCTGCTATGACAGATGATGTGGAAGGTGCCATAATGCTTTTTCTATAAGCTGCACGTATCTGAGGTGTCCCACAGATATTCTACCAATCATTCCTCAATCTACTTAACCTTCATTAGTGCAGTCATGACCCCTCCAGAAAGTAGAAGAGGTACAAGAAAACTGTTTAATCTTAATTTTTTGAATGAATTTAGTTGTGGAGTCTTTTATCAGACAAGAATACTTTTTTGTAAAGAGCACTGCTAGGCAGTGCTGGCACCATTAAAGAATACAGTGCTGTATTTTCAATTTTATTAGTGATTCTCTGTGAATCAATACTTTTTACAGGAAAATTAGTTAAAAAACCTGTGAAAGGTAACAACATTAGCATCTGTTGGTGAATAACATATAGAATGTTTCTTTTTTTAATAACTTGTAAAAGGAAGGTTTAGAACTTTATAGCAAGATCAGAATCTGCTGCATTAATCAAACAGTCAAAATGCAAATCTAGAATTCTGCTATGATTGCCATAAAGTACCTCAGATGTATACAGATGTAAATCAGAACAGAATCAGTTTATTATATATTATTCCTTCTTTGTTATATAATTTTCAAGCATTTTTCAAGCTCTTCTTTATAAATCTTCATAGATCCTTGGTACCTGTCAGCTCCTGTCTGTAGTGTATCCCTTGGGCATTTAAATACAACAAATGATATACCAATTTCTAGCAGGTAGAAGTCAGTACAACATTTTGTCTGGCTACATACATACATATAGAAGGCTCTTCTGTATTCCAGATGTTTAAGCATATGGGAAAAAAGACTTGGTGAATTGGAATCTTTTAATGTAATTTTTCTGTGACAAGCTCTCCAGCTGTCTACTTCACTGAGGATATTCTGGCTTCCTGAATTGTCATTCCCAGACTTGTCTACACCAACAAACCCAGTGCTGAACATGATGTTTCTGAAGTGGGTAGGAACAGGCTGGGAAATGAGCTGTGTGCTGCATCTGACCCTGCTGATGGGCAGCCTGCACATGTGGGGAACTCCCATTCAGAGAACACATCAAAGAGAGAATTGCTTGTGCTCTATTTTTGAAACAACATTAGGTTTTGAAATTTAAGATATTTATTTGATTCATGAGCTTTTTCTGATGTTCTAGAAAATGTTGGGTAAAAGGTTATTCTTATCAGTATAACTTCTATGTCTACTTTCATCAATATCAATTCAGATCTATACCTGATTTTCTGGTACTTATTATCCACAGTAATAATACTATTACCAATATTAATAATAATAGAAACAATTCTATACACAGCAGGCCTCCTAAAAGCATAGCTGTCCATTTTACCTAGATAGCTAAAGCTGTTTTCTTTAGAAAATTAAAAAGATTTTGTTAGAATTTTTCTTTTGTGCTTCCTAGAGAAATCTGCTCTAGTGTTTCTCTTGAACATTTCTGTTCTGGACCCTTATATAGTTCATGAGACCTTAGATGTCCTTGAGAGTCATGTTATCCAAACTGATACAGCTTTCATACGTTGAGTCTTGTAGAGAAAGTTTTTGAGGTAGCTTGAATTCTTCCATCTCTGTAATTTCCTCTTCATTACTGTATCCTGAGATTTTAGCTGAAAATAGTGTTTTGAAATAGAGGCTGTCTTGCTATTTCTTTTGAACACAAGAGTATTGGGATTCATATTTGAAAAAAAAAGAGCCCATGCCAAACTTGCTAAGACTCCTGTGATAATTCCATCTTCCTCACAATTAACAGCAAGCCAAGTCATTGATTCATTCAGTGCACCCTTGCCTAGCAGACAATGCACAAAACTGGCTCCTCTCTTTGTCTCTCCAAACCAGACTGTTCTGAGCAGGTTCCTTTCTCTCTTTCTGAAATGAAGTCTTTCCTTGTGAATGGTGCCTGACTGGCAGCTCTGAAAGCTCCATTTTTCTGTACACAGACACCAAATTTGCAGTAAAAGTCTGCAGGGTGAGATTTCCCTTAGGGACTTGTGCTCTGAGCCCACACTGGGTCAGGAGCACTCTCCAGTCTGGACCAAGCATTGCTTCAGTTTGCAAATCACTATTTCCCTGATGAATCTGACAGCTGAAATGCAACTAGTATAAATTCCATTAATTTTTATGATATGAAAAGAATATCCCAGGAACTATGTTGAAACTACCAGTTTATTCAAAGAGAGCTGGGGATGGCTTCTCTGTTATGCTTAAAATCCTTTCAATCTAAGCCCGATCTTTGGCATATTATTTCTATGTGAGTAATACCCCTGGAACACAAGAAACACCATTTTCCATCTCTTTGTTCTAGGTAACCAAACCCCACATTTTTACTCTATTTTGATGATTATGATACAGTATTGTATCTCAAATTAGGGCATTTATGCACCCACAGCAATTCCGGGCTCATATAGACTCATTTTCATGTCTCTCCTCAAAGCCTGTTAGACAGCCAGGAGCTCATTTTAGACCCCTGGTGGAATGGAGTTCATGTAACCAAATGTCACATCCCTTTTAAAAGTGGTCATTTTCAGGTGCCTCTGTGTGCACTAGATGCCCCAGGTTTAAATAATCTCTTTGGAGACCAACACAACCAGTCCTTTGCAAAGAGCAAAAGCACCTATGAGATTCAGTAAAATTAAATGGAAAGCAGACATCCAAATCTGACCTCAGTAGTGAGGCAAAGCAGAAAAACTTCAGAAAGAAAAAAAAGCAGGAGCTGAGAACAAGAGGAACTGTACTAAAACTTCCCTTGACCAGGTCACAGCAAGAGGCATTATGAACTTTTATTGTGTCCTGTTAGCAATGAACTAAACACGTGACTGCTTCCTACCTGCTCCTGCTGTCTCCCTGCTGGAAGGGATGGCCAGGAGCCACGAGCCCCTGGCCAGCTCCTGCGGTACCTGTGGCCTGGATCACAGCCTCTGTCTGCAGACAGTGAAAAATTGTATGCTAAAGTCAATTTACAGAGTTACCAAATCCTTAAGTAAAAATCTATACAACAGAAGTAGATCTATTATTAAATATAATGGATGGCATTATCTCATAAACTGCACAAGGAAGAATTTAAACCTCATTTTTCTGTATCCAGCTCTTCATTACCATTTTGGGAAGAGTTAAAAGCTACAAGTCTCCTACTGCCTGTAGTCTTATAATCCTCCTATTCCCAAGTCACTCACTATTGCATCAAAATACCATAAACCTAATGCTGTGAGTTTTATGTCCTTGCAGTAACAAATCCTAAAAGCAGGAGGCACACTTGTTGCTCACACACCCCTCTTAAGCTTCTTCCCAAGCCTGTTCCCCTATTCCTAAATGCACACCAGCCCTCTTCATTTTCCCACTGTTAAACTCAGCACAATGTGGGGCAGATGGTTGCAAAATTCAGCTATATTACAAAACAAACATGTCTATTGTAGCCACAGAGAGAGGAAAAGCAATGTTAAAACATTCATTCCATTTTGGGTTAAGATGGGGTTTATGAACCGAGTGGCCCAAATTAGGCTCCTGAGATGATTCAAACAGCATGGAGACTTAGAGGTGTTATGTGTATACAGGATTGTTTGAACCCCTTGGGGTGAGAACAATTACTGCAGACTGCTATTAATTTTGTAGCGTGCTTTGTGCTGAATTGTAGATGTCATAAAAAAAAAGAACTTGAGATAAAGTGCTTTGGTTTTTTTGGGGTGCACAATGCAAGGCAAAGCAGCTCCCCTGGGATGGCAGCATACCTGGGGCGTACTTTAAAACAGCTGGTTGTAACTGCTCCAAATAAAGGCCTGCAAATGTATCACCTCAAATTTACTTACTTGTTCTTCCTTCTCCTGCTGTAACCACCCCCCAATGTCCACATCCCTGCAAACAGACTATGGAGCAGATCAGACAAAGTTGTACCATCAGACATTTCCCAGAACACCAGGCTCGGTGCAGAATTTGCACTGATTGGCAAACAAGTCACTGAGGGCAATATAAAAAGAGAGCACTGCACTTCCTTCATAGTTAAACATTGCATGGAGATGTAACAAACCAATCTCAGGTAACTTCTCCCTTTAAACAAGCCCAAAGGACAAAAGCTAGGAGTACAATGTTTATCAATGTACACAGATGTGGTGGGGGAGGAGGACGCTGCAGTCATCAAAACGTTGTTATTCAGCAGGAATCAAGATGAGATCCAGGCTTTGAGACATGGTGGTCAGAAAGGAGAAAGTGGTACTACATCTTTCAGAAGGTATTTGGGAAACAAGAATCTTAAAGTTATCCTGAAGGAGCGTTAGCCTAGATGGGGAATAGACCCCTGGTGAAACTTTTAAAGAAACACTAACTTTTGAGGGAAAAATAAATATCTGGTGAGAAATGAAGATACAATCTACTGTGGTCTTTTCTCCAGTGCTGTTTTCACTCTGGCTACCCAATATTCTGTCTCTCTACAGCAATCATCATGGTCAGCTAGGTATTTTCTGTCCCAAATGACTGTGAAGTATTGCTGCTTGGTATCACTTTCATTTCAAAATCAGTTGCATTTTAGTACCAAGGAAACAAAGAGCATCACCTTAGCTTAATTTTTTTCTCCCTGATGGCTACAGAAATGATGTGATTATCATTATCTTTGAATGCACTGCATTTCCCTAATTTTCCTAAATGTGAATTTCTTTCAAATTAAAAAAAAATAAAATACTTAATTCATAATGCATAAAGAATATTTTAATGGTCACTCCTGAACATATTTTAATAAGCCAGTTTAGTCACTAGGCAGTATTATGATTATATTTCAGAGGCAATTACTAATTTACTGACCTTTTCTGTTATTAGAAAATCTTCAGATTGCTCATGATTTCCATTAATTTTTTCTATTAGCTTACTCAAAAAGTATCTTCTGTAACTTACAAAGAGTACCCTATATCTATATGACAAATGTCCTTGAGACTATTTAAGATTCCATATCCAAAAGAGGAGCTGGGTGAAGCATCATTGCTAGTCTGAATGATTTATTTTAAATCAGGAAGATGGGTTAAAGAAGTGACTGGGTGATTTCTGTTAGAATGAAATGAAAATAAGCAAAATTAAGTGAACAATAGATGCCATTAAATTTTTTCCTGAGTTGCAGAAACCTCATCCTTATTCCTAAGAGGAAAACAGGATACTGCAAAGTTTACTGGCTTGCTGAAGATTTTAAAGTTATTTCATCTTATGACAGTCGTAAAACATAACTCCAAAAGAAGTAAAAAGGTAAATAGAGAGTTTGGATTTAAATCCTTCTCTGTTTTCTTTGCCTTTATGGTTTGACTGTAGAGCAACTGGCTTGGGAACTCCCTCTCCCTTTGCTGATCTCCTAAAACATTTCTAGTTCAAATATCCAGACATATGAGCCAGACACTCAGTTTTCAGACTCATTGTGGGAGTTGAACTCAGAAGTATTTGGTGAAATCAAGCACAAACATATGTTAAAGCAGCAACATAAAGCCCAGAAAATATTTGATATTTTTTACCTAGCTCTCTGTTCCAAATGGAACAGAGCAAAAATATAAGCTGATACCTTCAGAATATTAGAGAGGTTATGAATTCTTGAGCTCTCCATATAGGTTGTTGCTAATTTTTTAACTTGCACTCTACAAATACTCATGCCCCAAGCAAGGAAAGAATGATGCAGTCAGAATTAGAATACAAATTCCCAAACATCTGTTGACCATAAAAACTAAACAACAACAAAAAATCTTCAATTAGATTCATAATATTGTAACACAGCTTCCTGCCCCTTTTGAAATTTCCTTTCATTCATAAATATACATCCTTTTTTTTTTAAGGAAAAATAAGCAGATAGACATCCCAGACATAGTGTACAAATCTGCACTTTTATCTCTGTGCTCTTTTCCACATGTTTGATCACTATTATTTTTTACTGTCTGCTATAAATACTCTATTAAATAATTAGCTAGGGAAAAAATCACTCTCTTTTTTTCTCCTTGCATGTTTTAAGCTCCTAATGAAAATCTAACAGAATGGAGAACAAGGTACTACAATTGCATGTTCATATCTTTTCTGTAACAGACATCCCATTCTTCTCTTGCATCCCACTACGAACAGTTCATCTGAGCATAAAGGAATGGCATACATTTCTCTGTTTGTCAAAGGAGCTCCATTTACATTTCCATGGTGACATACACAGCTCTGTTCTTTGTTACTCAGGAGTAAAATGTGCAGGATCTCTGCCACATACTAGAAATGCCAGTACATGCAATTTTAATTGCAAAAAGTCCTTCTCTCCTTTAATTCTATTATTTCAGTTTTGCTCACTTGCCAACTGTCTTGGCATTACTGACTGTTTCACAACACCCAACTTCTAACTGAGAGGGCAGGAAGCATAGCCTTTCCTAAGCATTTGGTACAGGTCCAAATCCTGCCATTCTCCCCTTTTACTAAGTTCTTGTTCTCACACAATTCCCATTAACTGATGTGAGAATTTTGACCGCATAAACACGGAGCCGGGTTGTTCAGCCCCAGCCCAGCATCTGTAAAGTGCAGAGCTCCAGCTCTCATCAATAGGTCTGTGTGAGTGAGCAGGAACCCCTGCACCTGAGCACAGCCTGCAGAATCAGCCTTCAGCAGCTCAGTCTGTGCCTTCCTCTGGAAAGGAAATTTTCCATGCTTTGACCTGACATGTTTGATTATGCAGAACTATGGAGTGGAAATAAGAGAGACACAGCAAATACAGAATCTATTTCTGCTTCTCAATAAGAGATCATCATATTTCTCCATTGGGGCGGTAAGATCTATGGCCAATAAAATGTTGGCTTGATTTTTCGTGCCTCCCTCAAGTTATAGACTGCAGAAAAATTCTTGGGCCAAATTCTCACCTGGCAGAGCCAGCACATCCGAAAAAGAATTCAGTCTTTTTCAAGTTCCATCATGATAATTCTTTTCAGTACAGCTTTTCTTCTTTCTTACAAGGCAAATGTGATAGTCTCTTTCTCTAATAAGGCCCCATCACTTTTCTGCAGTTTCACAGGAAGTGAAACCTGGCTCCTGTTGCCTGTCTCCAAAACCAAATCAGTCACGTGCTCATTTTAAAATGAGTTTTGAAGAAATGCCCCAGGGCAAAAGCGGAAATAATGTAAAATACCATAAAATAAATATTTAAAAGCTAAATAAGACAAATGGATTTTTCATTTTGACCTAAAAATAGAAAGCATTTTGAAGTTGGTAAATGTAGAAGAATCACATTTCACAGCTGTGGAGACCGATGAATAAATGGGTAGGGTCCATTAGGTACTGTCCATACATGTGGATGAGCTAAAAACCTTTTAGAAACTAAAAAATGTCTCTTGTTTAAGTGCTCAAAAGGCAGAACCAAGAGATGCAAACCCTTGTAAGCTGGGATCAAACTTTAAAGTCAAATCTTTTATTATAGCAGGTCAATTAGGTTCTTTTCAAACCAGGCTAATATAATAGAAAAAAATTTTCATCTGTGAAGCTATTTTCAGGACCTGATAAAGCTCTGCTCAAAGGTAACATCAAAGGCTGGATGTTGGAATATTCACAAATAAAAGAAACCCAGACACAATCAAATCAAGATTAAAGTTTCAGCAACTACTTTGAAAAAAAGTCATCTGCTTTACAGAAACTGAAATACAGCAATTTTTTTTTTTTAAAAGATAATTTCCACAGCTACTGCAGAACTCTCATCCTCTCTCCACTGTCCCTGAAAAATCAATTCAGGTCCCATAGTCTCTCTCGGGATGGGGTTCTGTCTCCCTTTCAAGATGTTTAGATTTATTTTCCCCTGAATTATGTTAAACCCATGGTCTCCTGGATATGTTGCTGGAAGTGTCTATATTAGCCAATAAAAACAGTTAAATAAAACCAGTAAGAATATCCCAGGTAATGCAGATATATCCTGGATTACCAGGTTACATTTAAAATGTACTGTAATCCTTCTCTCTGGAGCTCTGTGGCCAGTGTGGAGAAGGGATCAGTAACATTCTTAAAGCACAGTTTATTTAGCAATAGTACACAAGCACTTAGGGAGAAATACCATGAAAACACACCAAGGAGTTTATAATAATGGCTGCCTTTTCCTGAGCTTGTTTAAACCACCTGAGTCTACCAAAAAGGCAAAAATCATCAAAATGAATAGTCTCGAGATTGTTCTTTACTGTTTTTCAAGTAACTGTAAAGATGCAGTTATTTTGAACCATTCATTTTGTTGTTGCTTGCTTTTTTCTGAAAAGGAAAGCTAAACTATTAGCAGATTCCCTGCACACAAGTATGTGGGGTTTAAAATGAGAGTGGTTTTTTTGTGCTCGTGACCTTACAAGGCATTTTTTTTTAACTGTTTCTATTTGCTATAGTATTATGTAAACGTATTTCCATTTCTGTTGAATTAGGAACTTGTCCCTTTCTTTTCAGACATCAAAGGTGTTGCCACTCCTTCCTGTTCAGCTCCTGGTTCCTGCTTTTGCCTCTGGCTTAGTCCTGTGATTCCTGTGTCGAACCTTGGATCCATCCTTAGAGCTAAATCTCTGCAGAAAGTGCCAGGTCCCAAAGCAGGCCCTCTCATACAAATCACAAACTGTGCTGAACAGCTTCATCCTCTCTGTGCTCTCTCTGCCACAATTTTCACTGTCATCATCATATTAACATCATGTTAATAAAATTCTTCACCAGAGAATTTCAACTGTACAATTCCTAAAAAGCATATGTCAATGTTATGAAATTTCCTTTCTTCCTGAATCTGAAAAAGGCAAAAACTTTTGAACTTCCCATGAATTAAAAAATTTGAGAGAATATTTTTAGGGATATGTCAAATTATTTTGTGGAAACAGTTGATCTCAATGAAATGAATGTTGTTTTTAAAGATAAATTTTTCTATTATGATTGTGATTACTGATAAAGCAAATAGATTACTCTGAAATGCTCCAATAAACTTAAATCCAATAACATTTTGCAGTGGTAAAATGCTGCATCACAATTTCCCTTTTTTCACCCAGTTTTAATCTTGATCAGGTGTAGTACTGTGCTAGAATTGAGAGATATCTGATGGATGTTCTCAATTATATCCAACACCTGTGGCTACAACAGGCCATCCTGACAGTCAGGAATAATCAGCATTTAAAGATGTCTGGGTGTAGGAAAGAAATGCATTACAGCTTCTGAAGCACTCACACGATGGATGATTCTTCTTGTAGTCCCTTATTGCAGGGATCCTCAAGTGTCTGCTTAAACAGGAGCCATGCAAAGCCACCTTTATGTTGGATATTGCAAATATAAGCTCTCTATATGGACATGAATTGACTAAATATTGCAGTGTCTTAGATTTTATGGCTTGGCAAGAAGCTAAGTAGAGTGGAAAGCTGTAAAAAGAAAAGCTTTCAGCTCCACTAAGCTGAAAACTGAAATCTAAGATATCAGAAATATAGCTGTTGGCTCACATAACCCTCCCAAAGGGTTCTTCCACCTCTCCCCACCCTGACTTGACTAAAGCTGATATTATGCCAAGGGATGTGACTTTTAGGGATGTGTGTTATTAGTCTGCTGAAGTGACTCAGCTCTACATCTTTTAATCAAACCTCAATTTTTTTCAATCTCTAATTTCTTCCAGAAAAGGCTCTGAACAGCAGGTCACAGCCTCAGGCCCACTGAAGGTAGGATAGAAATAATGACTTTAGGAAAAGCACTTCTGTAGGGGTTTATCAAGGGTTGCAATTACTCTCATCATGCGAGGCGTGCACATCCTCAGCAGTTTGCAATGGTAGAGGGGTTCCTGAATATTTAGGCACTGTTGTGGCTGAAGGTTAAACCTGGTCAAGGATGTTTGCTAGGTTATATTTTCACTAGAATAATTTCTGAGGTTTGGTGTGGAATGTGTGCCCTGGAAAAACGGCAGGAAAGACCCAAGCAGTAAATAGCTGCATGGCTGAGGCACTGAGATGAGACCCAGACCATGCCTCTGCTTTGGGTTATGTAGGGCAGGGATAATATCCCAGGTAAGTACCCTAATCAGCCACATGGGACAGTTGCCAATCTTTCACTTTTTAAATATTTATTAGTTCAGAGAAAGAAGGATGGACACAACAGCTGCTGGTTAGAGCAGAAGTAAGAATGGGAATCAAATAAAACCCCTGGTCTCAGACAGTATTTTACTCTCCAGTCAGAATTAAATGTGAGCAGTGATCACCACAGCCAAAGGATCACCTGAACTGGAGCAGAACTAAAACCTGTATAGGTCTGACAGCGCAGGAAATATACAGAATGGACATAAAACTTGGTCTCTGTTGAGTCCCACATGCACAGAGACAGCCAGAAAATCCACTAAACACAAAGCCAGGGTGGTTGGATTCCCCATCTGCAAACAAATTGTACTGGGAATGACAGAGGCCAGCACAGGCAGGGGCTGAGAGGCTCCACACTGACTGTTGCTGCTTCTGGAAATCAGGGCTGAGTGCTCTGTCCTACTTTGGTCTGCAGAGAACTTGGGATGTGAGCAGCTGTAACACTGGATTACACTCTTCTTTGCTACTCTACCTGCTAAGCCAAGAGGAATTTAATAAATATAAATAAACAGCCTAACAAATTTTGGAAGTGTCCTATGTGAAAACTGGATTTAAAAAAAGAAGAAAGAAAAGGGATTTGATTACTGAGTAATGCAAGTTCCATATAATGTAGAAAGTTTTAAATAAAGAGAGAGAAAAAATATTTCAAGGCCATATTTTGGTTATCAGAACATTAGAAAATGTGAGGCCACCTACAGAAAACCTATAACAGCAGTGATCAGAATAGTTTATTGTGCACAACAATTTTAAATGTCTCTAACATTATTTAAGCCATAAAGGGAAGAGAGCTTCTAGCATCAGATAGTTGACAGCAGTAGAAGTAATAAAAAGCAGAGTCAGAAGATCATTACTGGTATAAAAAAGGGTACTTTTCAAGACTGATTCTATAGCTTTTTGATTCTGTTTTTTTTATGAACATTTAAGATAGGCTAACTCCAGCTGTATAATGAATATATCCTTCCAATTGAAAAGTCAATATTTAACATCCATTGTGTTCTGCTTTTTAGGACATGCTCCATTCAGATAATAGTGTTTTAAATCAAATTAGCCCCAGAACTGTATGGAAGAAACACTGAATATGTGTCATGAATCAAAAGCACATATTTTACAACACCAGAGGTATAACAACATTCACGTCTGCAGATTTAAGATCAGTGTATTTTCTCACTGGGTCCATGTTAAAAAGAGTGACATAAGTTCCTTTGCAATAACTCAGAAAAGCTTTTTCCCCCCCTACCTATCAAACATTTTGAAGGCTGTAATTTAATAGTTCCAGGCTACTTAATGCTCCATCAGTATGACAGGGTTTGCATTTGTTAGTTGATAGTAATTTAGCAACTGTTTAATCTCACATTTCACCCATTGTCCCTTCTCAGATTATGGAGAACAGTGGCTCCATATTTTTATTTTGTAAATTTAACCCCCTTATTAAAATTAACTATGATTTGAGTTATGATTATTAGGCCTGTAATAATACCATAGAGTCTAATGCTGCTGTTGCCCACGTGTAGGTTTTACACTGGATTTAGACTAACAGGACAAAACATTTGATTGCTGAGACGATGAAAGCATGTTCATTGAGATCTGTAACACCATATTGAGGAAGAAAATATTCTTATTCCTGTTTACACATGAGCAAGCAGACATGGGCAGACAAAAACATTCCTTGAGTCAGTCTCAGTTCTGTTCAAGCTGTTTAAAAATCAAAAAAGTTATCATGAAGTTCTTCCAGACAACATATTCAGTATGGACATTTATTATTGATTTTATGCAATTATCCTGCAGCTCCCCTTTTGCTTGTGGATATGCTGCATTCAAGCACAGACATATTTGATCAGGCCACATGTTTCTGTGATTTTTTTTCTAAATAAAATTGTATCTTTAAAATCAATAGAAGATCCTTTTCCCTCTGTACTTCAGTGTTCTTTTTAATGGAAACATGGAGAGTTTTGACCTCACTGAACAAGGGAGGAAAGAGACAAGGCAGTGGTAAGGTACAGAACTGAAGTTTTAGTCAATGCTTTCGAGGATAACAGCACAATACCGTGTGTCTAAAATAAGAGTTAGAAATATATCCTTGTTTGGTGGACTGACCTTGGCTGGATGCCAGGTACTCACCAAGCCACTCTATCACTCCCCTCCTCAGCAGGACTGGTGAGAGAAAATAATACGGAAAAAAAACCCCTTGTGAGTCAAGATAAAGGCAGTTTAATAAAGCAAAAGCAAAGGTCATGTGTGGAAGCAAATGAAAACAAAAGATTTATTCTCTACTTCCCATCAGCAGGCAATGTCCAGCCACTTCCCGGGAAGCAGGGCTTCAGTATGCACTAAATCCAAGTGATCATGAACAGACTACAGAAAGCAGAGGGAGTAAAAGAATATGAAGTCCTATATCTGTAAGTGCCTATCAGATAATTATGCAAAACATCAATTACTTTTCAAGACTGTGAAGCCTGGAAAGTGTATTTATGTATTTTCTGCATGCCAGTGACACCACAGATGATGTATATGAATAACGTTACTATGGTGTTTTGACCACAAATGGCATTCAGCAGTTGCAATAATAATTTCTCAGAGAAATGGCATGAGATAAATATTAACAGAAGACAGAAAATCAAACTTTGATAAACCAATCCAAATCCCAGGTGAGGAGGAAAAGACCACAGATACCTGAATCATGAAAAAAGAAGTTTGGTAAATGGGCAAACAGAGCCATCAGGTAGAGCCATTGTTTGGCTGCCCACCACTGGCTGCTCTGTGACTTGGTGCAAAATGAGACAATCCATTTAGTTTTACCCAGCCTGCACCAGATTTACACAATCAAACTCTCATGAATTCAGGGCAATCAAATGAAGTAACCAGGCACATGAAGCCCTCCCATGTGTATAAGTTTTGCCCAAATAATTCCTGCTTTACAGTATATTTTTATTGCAAGCATGAGAGCTGATTCTATCAAGCCAGGAGACAGTCCCAGCCTGCCAGCAGGATATGGTACATCCACACTGCAGCTGTGAGATGTGAGTCCACCAACCTGGGGGACAATCCCCAGCTGTCCCAGCTGATGTATATGGATACCTCTGGGCTTCCTTCAGTAAATCTGTTGGTGCTCCTGACATTGCCAGACAAGGGCTGCATTCTGGTTCCTTTCCACTGAGCTGCCGAAACCCTGCAGAAAGCCAGATAACCTTTAAAGGAGCATTATCTGCACCAGACCTCCAGTGCCACGCTGAACTTACTTATGACATAGGGATAAATTAAACTCCCTAGATTTAGAGAATTACTTCTGAGCTTTTCCAATGAGCAATCAGATGTGAGAACTAAGACCTACTGATAAAATCAAATATATGAAGTTGCCGCAAAAGCTATTTCACTACCACCTTCTCAGCTGCCAGTGAAATAAAAGGAATGGTATAGATTGGATTAAGAATCACTGCATTTAACCAGACTAGCCAAGCTTTCTTAATTCCAAAAGTAATTGCAGGTATGTTCTAGCAAGCTGGGAACTGACCTTGAGTGCAAAGAAATATTCAGCAGAGGTTGATAGCCTCAGGAATGGATACAGCGTACTGAAAACAAGGCAAATCACCAAAAGACAGCAAAGTAGCTTAACCTTTTTTATTTACAGAAACACAAGAAGTAAATCTTAATTTTGTGGGGGAGGGGGAAAAAAGCAATAAATATCAATATAAGCACTGTGTGCTTGACAGTATATCGAACCAAATGAATTAAGGGAAAGGAAATTTGAGCAGGAATCCCATACTGCTGAGGGAAGGAGGAGACACAGAGGAGACAACCAGAGGGGAGAAAGAAGGACCTGAGAGGGGTCTTTGGCTGGCTCTGAGAGCTGTCTTCATGCAGGGTCATTGATTTAAACGTACCACTGAGTCCTGGGCAGCTGGTGAATACCAGAGGTCAAGCAAGAAAAGGGACAAAAATCTTCAGTTTCACAATGAGAAAACAAATATGAGGGGAAGAATACTATATTGCTGTGATGAAGATTAAGTAACCTACTCAATTCTAATGTATGGCCCATTCTGCAAGAAGAAAATTAACATAATGTGATAAACTGGGGAGATTCAACAAATCATTAAACCTTTGTAAGAGTGGATCTTTCAAAGTATCTAAATAAATTTTAAAATCACCCATAATGAAAAGCATTAATGAGTGAAGGATCAAATCAGGAATCAGCTTAGGTCATTCAGTAACAAATCAGAACGAATAGCTGATTGTGATAGAAAACCAAAAGGGCATGAGCTGAAAAGTATGCCAAAGGAACAACAGTTTAAAATCAAAAGGGTGAGAAAAGCAGTAGCCAGAGCAGTTCAGACAAACAGAGGAGGAGCGTTAAATTTGAGCAGACAGATCTCCACAGAGAGCATATATCACGAGGAGTGTCTCTTTTAGCTGGAACATACAGTGCTAATTTCTTTGTACTTGGAACGGGGATGGAAAATTCAATTAAATTGGCTGAAAATTGGATGTGTCTTTAGTAGTGCTTCCAGGATGTTCCCGTTATTTCATGTACTTCAGTGACAACATTGCAGGTGTCAGACGTTAGGGGAATGCTCCGAAGAAATCACTTATTGGTTTGAATAATGGTAAAAAACAATCCTGAAGATTGAGTTATCCCCTTTATCACTGGGATTTTATTAAAATACAGTTTGTTCTGGACACGTGGCCACTTCCAACAGCAGAGGGCTCTCTGTGGCAGTCCCAGTCTGGCTGGAACTGGTGCCCTTGAGCACTAACAACCTGCACTGCTAGGGATGGGGGAACCCAAAGTAAGCTGATAATCACAAATATCTCTGAGATGGATGAAGCATTGTACAGATCTGACATTTTTCACACTCCACAGAAAATCCCCTCCTGAGCGATTAAGGACCAAATGTGCCATCGTGTTCCTAGAAGGAATATCAATCTACTGTGCTCTGTCCACACCATGGGATGAATCCCCTTCCAACACATACAATTCTATTTCCACATCCAGGGAGCTACACTTGCCTCAGGCACTGCACTAAGAATGGAGATCCATAAGACTGTTTCAAAAGTGCATGTATTTTAAAAAAGAAAAGGTAAATATTTTGGTCAAAGAATTTTCCAAAATTTTATATTTCTTTAATTTTGGTATACTTAGAGATAAAGAAGGAGCCCTTAAAAAGCTAAAGTGAGAGTTTTGCTTTGATCATCACCACAATTAAAGCCAGTAGCAGCAACTTCAGATGCATTATTTTACTGGATAATTTTACTCAAAAGCAGTTGACTGATTGAAGTTCATACTATGGAGAAATATATTCATAGTTGATGTAGTGAGTCTGAAGGTGTCTTTACCAGGGCTCTCAGTGACTACAGAGTTTTTGATTAACAACACTGGCAGATTTGGAGAAGTAATGGGACAGTTTTGCCCATGTTTGAGTAGGTATATTTGGAACTGCTAATAAAAGGAGTAAAAATCTCTCTCCTAAATATTGCTTCCAATTGATCTACTGTGGAAATATAGATTATTCTAAAGCAATCCAACCTTATACAATTGAGTCTATGGAAAAATAGAGTACTGTATGGGATAAGTGAAAGACTATAGATCCTTTCAGAAGCAGCATTTCAAACGCCATTTTTAAATTATATTTTTTGTAGTAAGTGTTGGTATTTAGTAACAAAGCCTTGCTCCAGTGATAAAAGGTTCCCTAAGAGTACCTTAATTGAAACTTTTTATCTGAATGTTCCCTGAACCTTTGCTAAATGCTACTTTCCTGCTTCAATTCAAATTTTCTTAATCTTCATTTTCACGTTGAATATTGGTACACTGTCTGCCTCATTATGCTAAAGAAAGATGAAGTGAGCTATTAACATTCTGAACAGCCTACGAGATGTTATGATATAGAATGTCATTCATTTTTATGAGTTGGCTGTCAGTGTGTGCTGCAATAAAGTTATAATTTCTCACTGACAATATGTGATGTCTGGAGTCGCTGCACAATCCTTATTAAAATTTCAATAATTGTAAATCAAAGGAAAGCAAATACGACTTTTATGAAATGGTCGCTTCTGAAAGTCAAGGAGTACAAAGTGGTGGAATTCAAACCCAGGAGATTATTCCTGTGCTGTTCCAAGCCATCACCATCATCCTGCAGTTTTCCTCCTCTTGCACAAGGCAGGGTGTGCACACAACATTCTCAGAGGTGGTAAATGCTGCATGATAGTGATGGTGGAGCACTGCTTGTTTGTTGCTCTTTAATGACTCTACCTTTATGTGGCTCTGAGTGCCATCATGTTTATTGGAACAATTTATTATTATAGCTCTTCATCAGTACAGTCAGGTGTCTTTGGAAGCAGTTAAAAGTTATAATTGCCTGACAGTGAGGAAAGCCAGAAGAGATTTATGTGCATACATGGGTGAGCAAAGGTTTCAAAGCCTGTTTTCTTGTAACTTTAAACAGCTGTGGAAAATACCAGGGATAGATTTATGGCACTGTCTTAAAAATGCTTAAACTGTCTTGGACAGTACACAGGGAAATGAATCCTGAATTCAAAATAAATGTTTTCTATATATATCAATTGCTGTGTAATGACTAAGTCTTTATTTCTATTGCTTTTAGTATTGTTTCAAATCAGAAATGTAAGAAGTTTCTATCACTGTTCAAAATCTGCTGATCTTTCATTTTGAGCTTGACATAAGCTGGATGATCAGAAGTTAAAACTGTAAAACATGCCCTCAGAATAATAGCTTTTTGGACTTATTAGATACAGACCAAAGTGTTCCAGTCACTGAACTGACTGCACGAGGTTTTAATGTTATTGGGCATTTGGAACTATTCTAGCATTTCTTCTCCCTGTTATTTTCAGTTCCTTTCAAAGTCATTATTACGTGCAAATCAGTACATGACATCCTGAATAAATGCATTCATTTAATGTATGTAATCACTGTACATGGGATAGATAATTATATGGTTATAGGTTCTGGAATTTCTGCAGCAGTTTTTAAGTACTGAGAATCAGTCAGACTCCTGGGGCTCCATAGGGTTATGCTACAAAGGTTGTGTGCCCAGGAATGTTTGCACTATGCAGGCATTATGCCAATAGGCAAAAACATACTTAGATACTCCAACACATAACATCATTCTGTTTCTATTACTTAGACTCTTTTTCATTATTCAAAAGTTAAGTCAAACATATTAATTTCATGATCGCATCTGGCATGTTTAGTAAATTTTAACTAATAACTTTATTTCTAACTCCACTCCTCTTCTAAACTGACTGACTCTACTAAAATTTACAGCATAACAGCAACACTCCCACGTCACCTGTGATGGCTATCCTTCAGTGTCAGATTTCCAGTGCAGCAACATCTCAGATGCACCTCCTCAACACAGAGCAGTCAGCAACTGTTCATGCACAAACAAAAGCAAAGCTCTGCCTAACCATGAAGTTCGGTCTTTGTTCTTGCACAGAAATACTTGTGCACAATTCAAGCCATGCTATTTGAAAAGGTGTCCCTTCATGTCAGTAGCATACAAACACACCAAATCACACGTGTCAGTTCTCCTAAACTTGATTTATCACCACAAGTGTCTTCCCTTTGCTAGAATGCTTTATAGCCAGTAGCCTAAGTCAAAAACCAGCTGTCCACATCCATCAGAAAGCTCCCTGCTGGAAAAAAATAATGATTGAGCCACGGGAAATAACCTCTGCAATTATTTACTTATTGTTATGCCTCCTCATACACCCAGATCATCATATAGTGGGATTCTGGCCCACACACCAAGACACAGTGAGAAAGAGGGATACAGAATGTTATAGTGGGACCAGACTTCCACCTGAAGGGATGAGGTACATGACTCAGGA
This sequence comes from Drymodes brunneopygia, assembly GCA_013400955.1. NCBI lineage: Eukaryota > Metazoa > Chordata > Aves > Passeriformes > Petroicidae > Drymodes > Drymodes brunneopygia. Next base: position 743,855 of record VZTZ01048587.1, on the reverse strand, counting down.
TGACTCAGTACCAGTGAGAAATAATCTATTTTAAAGAGGTCAGCTGAAGACAACTGGTCTAATGAAGGACAAGGCAACTCCAGCCTGCAGAAATATTTCAACTGATACACTAATGTTTGAAGATGTCTTTAGAAGGACAAGTTTTAGTGGCAGTCAAAGGATCAAACATCCACCTAAAACAGCTGGGAAGCTAAACACATGCTCTGATGTTCTCTGATATATCTGGTAAATCATCATGTGAAGCAATAGGCCTGCAAGCCCACTTTAATTACCAGTGAACCAGTGAATGAACAGGCAATCTCTAGTGCAGAGTGATGCACTGCTGATTGTACCGACTGATATTTTGATATCTAACTACACAGAGGCTGCGTAAGTTGTCCAAAACATCTGATACAAAAGAGCAAATAGTCATGATTTCTGTTTGTGCTGGTTCCTGAAAAATGTTTTCAGACAATATTGTAGAAACTTTATTGCTTTCATAGTACTGTTTGTCAAAGCACTTTTTAAATAGATTTGCTTATTTGCTGTGCAAAGTTATCAGTAATAACAGTTTTTTAACCATTAAAAATATCTGAAATATTTTTCCTGTTCATTAGCATGTAAGTATTTTATGGTCTGGTACTTTGTGAATAGCGAGGATTAGAAACACATGCTTCTACATGGTACATACTTCAAAATGTGTAACTGGAAATCCTGTAATTCCAGCTGTGTTATGGAATATAGGAAGTGTGTCAAACCCAGGTGTTAGGATATTCAATTTAGGATCTGTCACAGTTCTGGCAAAGGGAAAGATGTGTCTGTCTTAGATGTGTGGCATGCCTAATTTGGTGGGGAAAATTCTGTATTTTCATGTCATGGTAGGTACTGTTTCATGATTATATCATTTGTATGGAAGTCTGAAATATTAGCCATGGAAGCAGCTAAGTCAGGGGGCTTAAGGGGGAAGATTTAGTTTCAGGTCTCTATACATTATGTCATGGCTATTTGAATTAAAGCAATTATACCTGGGAAACATCTATGTATAATATATATATGCATTAATTTATTAATTTAACCAAAAGACTTCCTCTCTGCCTTCAAAATCGATCACAGCTTTAGAGTAGAATTCATTTGGTGTGGGATGACTTATTTAACTGCAAAGTCACTTGGGCATAATGGAGACATTTTACATTCACTTTGGTAAAAGCTCTCAATTTGTACAAAATTGCACATACCTAAACAGAGAGGAAACTTTTGCTTTGTAATTCTGCAGTTCTCCCAGTCCTTGGCCTGTGCCTCTCTGCTCCCTGCACAAACCATCTGCCAGCCAAAGCTTAGACAGATCTGAGTGAATACCTCAGCAAACACTACAGGACCAGCAAGAGACACCAAGAACATGGCACTGTATCATTTTTCTTTGTCCCTCAACCTATTTTGTAATAATTTATTTTATTGTCAGTCTGTAAATGTTTGTATATAAAGGCTTAACTTTTAAACCAAGCACGTGACAATGTGAATAAAAGCAGATCTAATATATTGGACTTACAGGGATATGTACATTTTGTGACTGCTCAGTTCTGCAATAAATGAGTATTTTCCAAGATATATCAGCATTTTTAGTTTTTTCTCTTAACAGAGAACACTATATCCTTGTGTGATTCTTAGCATTTAAGCTATTCAGAAGAAATGGCATAAAGAGCAGCCAAATCTTTCAAGACTGTAGTACTTAGTATTCTTCCATTTAGCAGCAAGTTATGAAGTTTCATTTAAAAAGGCTAATTCTACCAATTAGCTCATCCTGCTCAAATACACATATACTGTTGGGAAATACAAAAACGGTTTATTAAATCAAAAGATATGACTGCACTTCAACTAGCACATGGGCATTAGAGATCAAGTATTCCCTATAGATTAATCCCCATGGCATCACAGGCTGATTTGCCTTGCCAGTATTACATTAGTAAACCATCTAATCCAATTTAGAGCAGACAGGAATGTTCCATCCATTATGGTATTTCTAGTGTCATTAGAAGCAGACTGATTGAATAAGCACCCTAAATCAGCCTGCAGCACGCAAGTAAATCACTGTGACTTGTACTGCAAAATCTTTTTTCTTTTAAATAAAAATTAAGGGAAAAGAAAGAAAGAAAAGGCACCATGTAATAAGATGGAAGCTCTGTGTGACTGTGATTTCTGAACTCTTGTGGACAGCAAAATTTCTTTCTACTTCAGTATGTAAGATTCTTCTCTCTGTATGGTTTTACAGTGGATTTACAGACGTGAGAAGCTCCTTATTTGTGCCAAGCTTGTCTTCAAGGGAAGCAGTGGAATATCTTCCCCTCCTCCCCCAGTAAACAATAATAAACAAAGTAGGCTGAATGAGGGCAGAGCAGGATGCCACTCTCACAAATAAAATCTGTTGTGTAAAATTGGAGTAACCATAGTAATAAAATCTATCAATCAAATATATTACAGAGGTTGCAATAGAAAGGATGAAAAGAGAGTCCAAACTTTGTATTCGCCCAAAATGAAAAATGCACAAGTAATTACAAAAATAGTATTTTCATTCCAAACAGGCACACCTGAAAGAAAAAAACAATTCTTCAATAAAGAAGTAAATATATGAATAAAATGTTGGTGACAGCTCTTTGAAATGACACAGCTATCAGAAAGATTTCAGCAAAGGGCTAGGCTGCAGCTTTGAAAAGCTGGGAATCAAATGGAATAAAATCATCAAAATGGCACAGAACCTTTGCTGCCCTCCGAGACCTATCACGTTGCACCTGCAGGGCCAGGCAGGTCTCAGCTGCACAATTTATGCAATCAGCCATAAAAAGGAAACACTGCACCAGTGCCCAAGGCCCTGCGTGGCTGCTCCTCCTCTCTGGGAGAAGGGCGCTCATGTACGTGAAGGATTCCCATTTGTTTAATGGCAAAGTTGCTCTGCTGTCAGTCAAACAGCTCCTAATCTTGTCCAGACTCTGTAATAACTGAGTTAGGAAGGAAGTTATTGATTCTTTGTGTCCCAACTGATGGAAAAGTGAACAGCTACCCAGAAGTGCAGACATGGACCTGGCAGGAATTATTTCTACTGCAAATAGGAATATATCTGAACCAAAGACAGTTTTGCAATAGAGGAAAACATGCACAGATCCCAATCAGGGGGACTTGCTTGAAACATGCACGGATACCAGAGGTTTCCAGAAATTCCTTTCTTGGATCTTCCTCCCTGCCTCCATGAAAATACTCTACATTTGAACAATTAAATTTTGATTATTTTGGAGTGGGGGGAGTGGGGGGCATGAAATTTTAGAACCAAACCAAATATTTTAATTTTACAGGTTTTCATTTTTGTAACAAAACCAAATCTTTCCTTTTGAAGGAAAACAAACCACTTCTATGAAAACAAAAATAGACCCAACCCCAAAACAACCATAACCTTAACAAATGCTTAATTTACTTCAAGCAAAAGTTGAAAACTTTCAACACAATTTATTCCTACCCAAATTTAACTTCAAAAATGAAGTATTTTCATAGCACTGCTCTGAAAAGCTCAGTCTTAAATTAAATCCATCTGAAAGAAGTGAAATGGAAGAAATCCTGTCAAACCCCAGTACTCATTCTTAAACACAATGACAAACTTGCACAAGACTCTGCTCTTGTTTTTCCATGTCCTTTTTATCCCAACAAGCCTGTTTCTGGCAAATTCTTCTCATCAGGACATGGAAAATCACACTGAGCCAGCTAGAGCTTGGGAAATCTGTTCTATCCTTTGCTTAAACTGGCTATACTGGTGCCAAACATTATTATTGTTATTAATAGCACAAACCTAGACTGCAGCAGTAAATCACATTCCTCCCAGAGCAGATTACTTGTTAAATGTAAATGACAAATGTAGCTGATTAACAAAATCCAAAAGCTTGTTCTGAGGTGAAAAGGACTTAGCCTTGCAATTTTTCTAATGAACTTCCCTTCTGGTCTACAGTAGAACACATCAGATCTACCAAATCCAATTTCTGAATGAAAGTTCAAATGCTTTGTAGAGCTAATGAGGGAGCACTAGATTGAATTATGGACACATGTTGCTTCTCTGTGAAACAGCAGGTTGAAGAATTACACTTTGTTCTTCCCTTCCCTTTTGCAAAGCACAGAATATTTTACTTTGCTGATTTTCCCTCTGGTTTGGCTCAGCTGGGTTGGCAGGACGTTAGGTGAAGACACTGAAGAAAAGGATCAATCCTTTCTTCCTCTTTGCTGAAGAGGCAAGTACAGACTCACTGTTCCCCTGTTCACAAGAGATGCTCTAACCTATGTTTCTCCTTGTGTTTCTTTGCCACAAATCTGGTTTCCCTGACACACTGGGAATGTTGAGTCCTCTCATTAGTGTTGGGCCCTAGCCTGGGCTGCCAGCATGGAGGAGGATAGCGCAAGGGGGAGAGAGGTACTGGTGATGGACCTGCCACACTAACCTTCCCTAGAGCTGGGACTTGCTGAACAATCAACCTGATCCCTCGAGTTAAGAGTGTTAAGTGGGTGATTCCAGATCCAAATGTTCAGCCCTTCATCATTAAACTGATGGGGGAACAGCCTGTGGCTTGGAGTCTTGGCTTGTCAGGAAACAACGGAAACTCCATTTTTGAGTGCTTACCCATCAGATGGGCTCTCTCTGCCAAGTCCATCCAGCTGTCAGTGAAGTTCACAGGACTCTCCTGGCCCTTGGCATCTTCAAAATTCATTGTAAAGTGGCAAAAGGTGAGCACCTGCCAAAGGAAAGGCACAAATGCACTGATCAGCTTCATGAAGAAGGAAAGTTGTTTCTGGCACAGAAACAAATAACTCTTGGCCAACTTTATACAGTGGCCACAGTTCTGGCAAAAAAACCAAAAAAAGATGAGAGAGATAAACTTAAATTTTCTTCTGATGTGACTCCAACTAAGCAAAAAAGATGATAACAGGAAAGGATTTGACCTCATGTCTACAGTACCAAGAAAATTCTCACTCACTGGCAGATTTTATACACAGCAGGTTGAAAGGAAAACTAAATGTTACCATGACTGAGCTTGCATTTCCTGATATCTCAAAAGGCATTTGTTTCCCAAAGGAGAGCATTAAACAAAGAGGCAAAGGTTATGTTCCTACACACATCCCAAGTGCTGAATCTTAGTTGTGGTGGAGAATATTTTTGCTTACTACAGATGCAGCATTTCTAATGAGTCAAGGTGCACCAGTGAAGTGTTTCAACTGTTTGTCTACAATTTTGCTATCTCCTGAATATTGAAACTAGTGGCTGTCCTGAAAAGACTAAGCTACATATGTGCAAGGGGAGCACACACAGACACTTTTTGATCAGTGAGGCAATTTCCTGGGGCAATGTGCTGATCAACACACTGAGCTGAAACATCTGCAGGATAAAGGATTGTGTCTGAAAACCCTGTGTTTGATGCCCATAATTGTGACAAAGTCATTGCATATTCTGCTCAATGCTTTTTCTGTTTCAGCACTTTCTCACTGTACAAAGAAGCTCCAGCAGCCTCTTAAATGTGGTTGGTAACTCAAAGTACATTTGGGAAATCAGCCAGAGAGAAAGGCTTTTCTTCTGTATGTTTTGCTGCTTTTCTATGAAGTGACAGAAAAGATACACATTTGCCATGTTTGCAGGGTTTCCCCTTACAAAAAATAAGAAAAAAAAAAAAAGAAGGAAAGAACTTAAAATAACAATTTTTTTAGTATTAGTATTGTTTACTTTAGGGAGGCTTAAAGCTGCTTAGAATCTGTCATGTTCCTATCTGGGTAGGCAGGTTTTAAACCGTGTGCTATTAACTTCTTAAACTGCAGCGATGTAAAAGTCTATTGTGTCTCAAGACTGAGTTTGCAGAGCTGTCAAAGATGCTTTTCCTCTGTGCTAAACATGATGTGAAAAACGTTGCAAGCCAAAGCATTTTCTGTTACTCACAAAGCACTGTTTGCCAGAGACCACACAGGCGAGTAAGGCCCCGAGGCAGCTGACCCTGGCAGCAGAATTCCCTAACCATGGCTGCGAAGGGAATTCACTGGAGACAGAAAAGTGAGGTGCAAGACACCTAGGGGAAGGAATAGGGTTTGTTAAATAGAGAATTGTTTCTGAGACCTTGCCTTTATGAACAACTATTCCATACAGCATGGTATGAGAAAGGGCCACCCAAGCCCACCTGCAAAAAGCTGCTCAGCTGAGAAGCATCACTGCTGTGCTGCTGTTGGTACCTGAGCTGCTCTCGGTGGGGTGAGTGTTCTGCTCACAATCACCATGTCATTCATCTCTGGTTTCCCTGGGCCCAGTCTTATGAAAGTTCTCTATGCACTGGCCCAGATCTCACCTGAGTGGTGAAAGGCACCTTAACTTTGGGCAGAGCCCAGCTGTGGGTGCTGACAGTGTTTCTTTAGCTGTGAGGCTTTGACCTTCCTCACTTGAAAGGAGCATGGGAAACAGTCTCACACTTTATACAAGGGTTGGGAGCAGCCACAGCAGTATCAGAGCTCACCAGTGGATCACACCTGAGTTTGGTGTTGTCAGTGTGTGCTCATCTGTTCTGCTCAGGTCTTCATTTTGGACACCTTGTGTGTCTTTCCAGACTGGCTGCAGGGGAAAGCAGTGCTCAGCTCAGCCCAAACGGGCAGATTGCCTTTCAAAAGGGGGCCAGGGCTCCCCAGGCACTGAAGAGGCTGAGCAGGGTTTTTCTGTGATTCAGTCACTTGTGTTTCCGTGTCCTAGTACAGAAGTCTTTTTGACGGACTTAAAACACCAAAATGAATGAGCTAACTTTCCAGACACTGTAACCTGCCAGGCATTTTCCCTGGCAGCACAATCCCTCTCAGCTTTGCAGACAATGTGCAGCATCCAGGATGGTTCTCCATTGCTTTTACAAACTGGGTTGCACCACATGTACATTTGGAAGCTGTGGTGAGTAAAAGACCTTGATTTTTCATCTTGCTTACACCTTTCAGAAGCCAGAGTAGAGTCTGCTCCTCTGGATATAAGGGCAGGTGGTTGCCAGGACTCTCAGTAAATGGGGGTAAAAGCCACTTGTGCACATAGGTGAAAATACCTGCCAAAGGACCACAGACTGCTTAGCCTTTAGCAGCTTGTAAGGTTTCATTTTGAAAATAGTCATTTAAAGCACTTGTGAGAGCCAAACAATCCCTAAACCCTTAATTACAGTGATCATGTAAGCTTTGGTTTATTGGTAATTTTTTTAATAGCAGAACATATTTAGTGATGCAGATGGAGCCACACCACCATAGAAAAAAAAAAGAATGAAAGCAGGATAAAATTTTCAAACCTGATCCAGAGCCTCTGGAAATTATTAGAAAGCATTCCACTGACTCAGCACACTTTCCTATCAGAAAATGTTGCCTGGAACATACTTTAAAGCTAAATTAGAAAGCTCTGAATCACAGTCTTGTAATACAGAGTTCAAAAGATATTTTATTATGGCTAAAAAGATGCTGTTACAAACCTATTGATCTTCTTACCTTTCTGATCAAGAGGTATCAATGGGAGAAAAAAATAGCAAGGGATGCTCTATCAGGGAAAGGGAGATCCAGAGCTCCCTTATGGAAGGCCACATGTACTAATCCTGTTTGTCTCGGGTGCAAAAGAATTCTTCAAAGTTAAAGCACCCTAAGGATTTATCAAGCACTTTTCAGCCTTCAACTGGATTTAGCAAGGGAAGCAGTTCCAAAGCCTGTAGATTAGTACTGCACAATCAGGCTCATGCAAACGGGCACGACAAGGCTCAGCTTGATGTTCCAGGCAGTGACACTTTACACGTTTCTGAAGACAAAGGTGCCATTCCGCTTGCAAACCAAAGATGACACTTGGGTGAATTGCTGAGGAGGGTTTGCCCTGCTGCCTGTTGTCAGCTGACTCCTACTGCACTCGTGTTCCTCACAATGGTGTTAATAGGATTGGCAATGCTCACCAGGCTCTTCACACCTTGGATAATAGCTTGTTGAACAGTCAGCTTTTAAAAGTTTGTAAAGAAAGCCTGCCTGTACACAGCTTTGGGGTGTATTTATCATAAAAATAGATTGGTAAACTCTGTTACCAGTAAGGGCAACTGAGTTTCCTGGAGCCTTCAGTGCGGCTAGGACTTCACAGCGTGATCTGTGAGTGCCAGAGATTTTCTCTTAGCAGGAGAAGCTGAAAGAAGCTCCTGAAGCCCAGTTAACCAATGCTGTTTGTGGTCTCTATTAAATCTTGTGCTCTCATGCCTTGGGCAGAGTAACTGAAATCACATTAGAATGGAATGGATTTTTTTTCTGTAAACTTTCAAATTTGGAAAACAAGAGTGTTATAATTAATCAAAGAGGGTGGGGAGGAAGCACCAACAAAAAAGTTTGACAGTTTTCTTCAGTTTGATTATTTTTTCCTACATTTTCACATGGAAAGAAGTCCAACCAACTCTGCTTGTTACATGATGTAAGAATATTAGAATCCTACAGCTAACTGAGCCAAGTGGACCTTGAGCTATGCCAGTAACACCTTGCCTTCAGTGAATACAATCTCAAAGAACACCAGGGGAGAAGTACTGAGCCCCTCAATAATACACAAAGAAGAACATTAATGTCTATTTCAATAAATATTTCTTTAAGGAAGCAAGGAGTCCTCTGGTTTCAGCAGGAGAGTGAAGTGTGATATTGCTGAGTATCTCCAGTATTATTTACCACACACATGGCACTGGAGCCAAACTGTCCATGAGTCTGTAGGCCTGATTTTGGCCCTGCTGTTCAGCCCATACAAAAGTGATAAAATGGTTCATCCCTCACTGGGTGTGATGTTTACATCTATCCAGTCACCTTACCATTTATGCCTCTAAACATTAACAGGTTGCTAGTGTGAATTGTACATACTTTGTCTTGGCTTTTCTACAGCTCTTGAGGTTCAAAATATGTCTTTCATCTGAAAGAAACATCACTGTGAAAATGCCATCATTTGAAAGATGGAAATGATCCTACTCCAGTATTATAACACAGTGTAGCTTAACTACAATAGTTCACTGATTAGCAATCAGTTCCTTTTTTACAGGACATTTTTATGAGTCTATAAGCACACTTGACCCGTGGTTTAAGCTGATAGTTTACAGGAAGAATAATGTAGAAGAAGTCAAGTTACTAAAGGTGGGGACGTTTCTGGCACCATGAGGAATCCTTCACCTGTTTCACCAGTAAAGACTAGTAAAATTTCCAGTTATGTAAAAAGGACTGGGCTTTGTGGGTTATTCCATTTTTGGGAAGGCAGTTAGCTGAAACAGGTGCTGAAATATTAAATTATTTCAACCCTTGGGTACCTTACAAATAAAATTGTTTGGGATTATGAAGTCAGGCTGACAGAAACACCAATATGAGTGAAGCTTTTTCCTTTGGTTATACTTCTGCAATCAGCTCGATGCCAGTAGAAGTGCAGGACAAAAACATGAATTTTCATAGTCACACAGATCTCAGTGTTTTTAAATAAAAGCAGCCATTTGAAACTTTACCAATACCTGTTTGTATTTGCTCACTGTGTTACTGTGAGTCTTTGAAGAACTGAGCTGACTGGCCTGTCTTAGTTGGAGATTCACAGCTGCAATCGCATTAGAAATAAATATGATAAAAAATATGCCATCAACTTATTTTTAAAACTATCGGGTGCATTTTATATATTATTCTGAGTGGAAGGCATGAGACAATATCACTTTTGCCAGCAATTTCAAATAAAGGCTCTAGTTTTAGGTAATGTTATAAACTTACAGTGAACTAGGACAATGTAATCATATGGTATGTCAAATTTATTTCTAGCTGTAGGCAAAGAAAAACAAAGAAACAAGGATACTTTCAACATGGTATTACAGCACAATAAAAATTTGCTCATTAAGTTTCATAAAATCCATTACAAAGTTTAATGCATGTGTTTACATCCCTAACACATTCTGAGGCCTATGCTATGAGGCTTTCAGCTGGAAATTGCTTCACTTCACAAATTTTCATCTAAAGCCCTTTAAACAATTATGTCAAAATAAAGGCACTAAATGGAAGCACTCACAACATTTTCCCAGCTTCCTGAGCATATCCTTATAATTGGTAGTATGGTTTGTAAAACATCAAAATCAGATTGTCACACAGAGATTAAGGCTGGGATTTTCAGCAGGAGCTGAGGGAGTTAGGCACTCAGCTCCTGGTGAATTTCAATGAGTCAGGAGCGTACATTTCCCTTAGGCTCCTTTGAAAATCTCAGCATAAATATTAATAACCAACTTTTAACAAGCATTTGGTCATTGATTTCAATTATCTCTAATATGCCAATGGCTATGTCCTTTTCCCCACAAAGATCTTCTTCCGTGTGCAAGTTTTTTGGGGATGCTCTTACACGCACAGTATGGCAAAAAAGGATCTTACAAGTTTCTCCTGCTATGGAGGCCCAGCAGAGTTGACATGTGATAGTTGTTGCTGAGATCTTTTTGTGCCCCCTTTTGCATCTGCTTGAGATGCTCAGTACTAACAGCAACCTCTGATCACATCTTGTAGTCTGATTGCTATTATTCAGAGAAAAAAGAAACACGAAAGAAAACTCAGAAGAACGATAAAGTATAGATATACTATTCACTCCATAAAGACATATATCTTGCAAAAAGTCAAATGCTGACACTTGACGGAAGTATTTAAATAAGCTCCAGTTTCACTTTAATTATATACAAGAACTAAATTTTTTATACCTTTCATTTTTAATTCCAACATACTGCTAAGCCTTAACACATTGGAATGTGTATGATTTTACACAGCACTCGATGCAGAGAGTTATGGATTTTTATTAGAAGTCACCTCAGGGGCTGTGCTAGGCAGGACCTGACAAGGTGCTCTGCACAGGTGTACAGTGCTACATCCAGGTTGTCATGTAGTTATGAAAAGTCAAATATAAAAAAACCCAAACTTTCATGGATATTATGCAAACACAAATTATGTGTCCACTCTGCCTTCTGGGAGAGAAGGAACTTGCTCTGAGAGTGAATTTAGCCTCAATACAGAATTCATGCCAGGTGAAATGCAACAACTTTGCAAATCTGATGCTGATGGAGCCTGTTACACCATCATCTCCTTTGTTATCTGTCACTCCTCTTTCTGTCTAAGAGGCACAGTTTTCTGCAAGACATTGATACCAGTGAGAATGCTCAGATTTATAACTGTGGGATGGTGAAACTGTATGCAAATATCAACTCCTCTGACTGAGCCCTCTAGCCTCAGGTTTCACCCTGCACCGGGTAAAATGTTCATCCTGGTTCATAAAAAAATGTTCATCCTGGTTTCTGCTGCATTATGTTCCTGTTTGCTATTATTCTTCCTGTCACCCCATCAATCTATACATTTTGAGATGCAATTCTGTTTATCTCAATATTACTTCCTTTTGGTTGACCTTGTGGGTTGCAGTCAAAGCTTGAAGTTTTCACATGTGTCTTGTTAAACATGAAACTGTTTATCTACCCCACATCCTGGAAAATCCTGCAATGCTGATGCTCTAAAAATTGATTTATGACTATATGTTTGTTTTATTAACCTTGCAAACAGAAATCTGGTACCTCTTATTAATCTAACAGCCTCAGTTTATGTTCTATTATGACAATATTAACATGGAACCACATATATGTGTCCTTAAATATGTTCTGTATTTTCCCTGAATATTACTGGCAGGAGATTTGTGACTACTGCACATGCAGGGCCAATAGTGCAGTGAAAAGCCAGCTCAGACTCATGATAACTCTGCATATCCCCATTAATTCCAAAGAATTGTGTCTGCTCACACTCGGGACTAATTTTGTATTCCAGAAACTACACAAAAATCAAATATTTGCTTTGATATTTGATTCTTCCATAGGTTCTGTTTTTATCCTGTGTAAACTTGTACCTGTGACAATATCAAAACGTAATAAAAAATAAAGCGTAGCATTATGGAGAATTGTGCAGTGAAAAGTGAGAAAAGCTGATCAAACATATTTTAGGTTAATAACAGAATCAATAGATGATTTCACATTCTGTCAGCTCCAAAATTGAACAAGCTGTTCTCTGTCCCCAACATGTTTAAAACACATTTCAATGGAAATGGTGTAAATATTGAAGAACACCTTACCTGGCCATGAGACAGCAATCTGCCACTACATTCACAATTGCCACAGAGAGAAACATAATAAACTTCTCAACTTTTCTACTAGGAGAGAACAGGACAGAAAATAAATAGCTTATAATGCAACAAGAACTATTTAGAGCACACAAGCAAACCCTTCCCAGCTACCAGGACAGCTGGATGCTGAAAGAACTACTTAGGAGCGTTGCAGAGGTTTTAAGAACAGATAAGGCAAAAATCTGTGAGAAGCACTTCAGTTTTTACTTCCATCCTTGCACAGGGGTTTGGTTAGGATGCCTCTCTGTGTCCCCACTAGCCATGGTTCTATGATCAGCAAACAGATCACAAGCTAACGAGGTGTGTTACACAAGGAAACTGCAATAATGCAACATAACGAAGTGAAAAATTCTGCTTTTATACTGAGGCACGTGGAAGTTCCTCAAAGCAAACAGAATTGCCAGGACAGCATTGCCTGTGGGAGTTGAGCAGCCCTACAGGGAAGGTTTGCCATGGTGGCAGCACTGGGTGGGCTGAGCCTGCCACTCCCTGGCCTGGCAGAGCCACAGAGCTGCCCTGGAGCAGAGACACCTCCTGCTCTGCAGCTCTGAGAGTCCTGAGAGGCCTGGGCTTGGGCACGTGAAACTTCTGCTGCAGAATCCTTACAGCCTCCCCAATTCTGCTGTAGCAAAACTGTGCAAGGGAATTATTCTGGGACCTGGAACAGGGGTCTGCATCTCCCGAACTGACAGGGTGAGTCAGCCACGAGTAGGAGTCAGGTGCCTTAAATGCCAAAAAAAGGATAAGGTCTCAGAGAAGAAGGAGGTTAAATAGGTTAGAGAATATTTAGATAACTAAGGTGATTCAAACACTCTAGACCAGATGATTTTCATCATAAAATATGCAGAGAACAAGCTGAAAAAAATCTCAGAAGTGATTATGGGAACTTGGAGAGAGAAGGGTTTACTAGAATGATAAATCCAGTCCTAATACAAAAATGGATGAAAAGAGCAGCTTGAAAATTTTATTGGATAGACAGATGGATAGTTGAACTCCAGCTCATGGGGAAAAAAAAAAGATGAATGAATAAAATTATTTGTAAGCACCTGAAAGATAACAGTAAGGTAGGTAACCAGGTGACATGGAATTTGCAAGAATAAGTTGTGTCAAAAAATTGCCTTGTTTCCTTCAATGACAGGAGGAAGGGAAGAAGCTGAGCTCTATATTGGGTCTGGCTCTATTCAAAGTTTTTCAAGGAGAAATGCTTTCTGATGCAGATGACACCTAAGCAGGAAGGCCTGCAGGTGTGCTAGAGAACAGGAACGGAAATCAAAATTATTTTGCCTAACTGAAGCACTGGTGTGGAAAAAAAGAGATAAAACTAATTAAGGCCAAAGATAAGGACTTGTTCTTGCTTATGCAGAAATAGAGGCAGAAATGCAGGTCTGAGGAGAGCAAAAAAATGAGATAACAGATTAGAAAATGAGCATGGGTGAACTGTATCATGTAGCAAAAAAAAAAAAAGAAAAAGCAACTGCTACCTGGATTATAGCAGAAATCCACACAGGGAATATGACCTACCAGAGGGAGTTTGGGAGGGCAAACCCCCAGACAGAAATGATGAGGGGAGAGGGTGTTTGACACAGAGAAAAGTCTTGAAGAACACAAATGGCAGTTGCCAGGAAGAACAAAACAAAGTTTGGGTCCAGATAAACAGTGCGTATAATTGTGGGTAATTATAGGAAGGAGGATTTTTTTTCTTGGTATGAGCAATAATAAAGCTAGGAAATAGCTTGTCTGGGGCAGGCCACAAGGGCCTTCTTTTGGAAATGCAGAGCATGAAGTTAGGTCGATAAACATCTGCCAGAACTGGCAGAAGTATGCTGCACATCCTGCTTTGAAGCACGAAGATGAACTAAAAGATGTATTGAGGTATTTTTTAGCCTTATTTTTCTATATTTGAAGAAACTCTGTTGATGAGTACAATATTTCCTAAACCTCTAGACTTTGTTTTCCTGCAGTTCCACATTTGTGAATTGTCTTTTTTTTCCTCTTTACAGTTTAAATATATTTCAAATCTAGAGGAAAAAGTATATATTTCTTTCTTCTGAATGAACAGTGGGCTCTGCACTCTAAATTTGACAGAATTTTTGTGATTGTATTAGCATAAAACATTTCAAGCTGTTCACAGATTGAATTTAATCCTCCTTTCAATAATCCAAGTTTAAATCCTCATTTCAATTATCTCTACATTTTGTAGAATCCCTCAAATGATTCAGCACTAAAGTATTGCGTGCATTATAATTTAAAAGCCAAAAGTTATGAATGGAAGCAGATTATATCTTATTAAAATGTTAATTCCAAGTCCTTTGAGATAATTGTGACTAAAAGCATTGGTTAATGTGTCAGAAATAAACACTGTCAAAAATAATTGAACAAAAAGAAGCAGATGGTCATCACTCACTTCAGAAGAACAACAGTGAGGCAGAATTACAGGAGTGATTTCCAGAAGTGTGGATACAGGGGAAGACCTAATATAAATTCCAATAAGCAATCCTTTTGCATCCTGCTTTATATATGTACTTTCAAAACTCCCAGCTTAATTTTCCTTCTCTCTTGAACAGCACAACATGAATAATGCTGAGTGATGTAGAAATGCCATTTCTGAATTAGCTTCCTGTGATGGTACAACTGGCACAGTAAAGGAAGAATTCAGAGCTGGAATAACCCCCGAGCAACTGCTTGTGCAGCCCTGCTCTAAGCAGAACAGAATATTTGGTGAAGGATTTGAGCCTGTCCAGGATTATCTCTTTATGAGTAAACCTGAAAACTATTTGTAAAAGAGCTCAAATTTACTCTTAATGCTATTCTAGCCAGACAAAATGAGAAAGAAAATTACACAGAGATATGCAAGGGATAAGGTGTATTTCTCTGAAGTTATATTGTTCTTCAACATCTACATTCAGACTTACTGGAGCTATTCCCTCTCAATGTGGCATCAAATCAGGATCTCCTTTTCTCCTGAGCAGATGCTCTGCCATCAATTACATTACTCGTGTGAGTAAGCAGAGGAGAAACTGACCTTTAGAGAGATAACAATAGATACTTCCCAATTAATGTGAAAGTAGGAGTATATAAATCAATCCTAAAAAGCTCTTTAGATAATATAATATTAACTCTTCACTATACAAATCAAATCAAATGGCATTCCTTATAGAGGGGTCTGAAGTACTGCACCATTAGTGATCAAAAACCTGGTCACCCCCTCCTGGGATTTGTTCAGCTCTCTGTCTTCTATCAACAAACAAGTCAATGAGTCAATAGCTAAAGCAAAATGCAAGGGTGAAAATACATTATTGTGATGCATGCCAGCATGAGAGCAGGAGCACCAAAAAGTCAAGCAGAATATAAAACCCTCTCTCCGCCAGTATTAAAGTTCACTATTTAGAAATCCACACAGTGCTATTCCTCCTCAACCCTTGTTTTATTTTAGCATATATTTCTCCTCAAAATCTACAGTTATAAAAACAGACACACACACTGTTGTGCCTTTTCCCACTAGAAAGATAACCTTCAGAATGTAAATCAATGCACTCTTGCCCTGGTAATCCAGTCTTGCAGAAAGCTGTCTCCGGCTAAACAATATCAGCAGAAAAAGGCACAGAGGCATTCACTCTTCAGTACCGTATTCACCCCAGTGAAGTGTTTATTTCAAATCCAAGCTGCAATAATTTTAAATGCTGCTGCTCAGGGTTGTGGTTTAGCCCCACATGCCAATGAAGCACCACACAGACACTCTCTGGCTCTGCCCAGCAGTGGGGCAGGGGAGAGAATCAGAGGAGCTAAAAAAAGATGGGTTGAGGTAAGAACAGTTTAATAATTGAAACAAAGTAAAATACAATAATCCTAATAATACTAATAAATAATCCTAAGATAACAATAACAATAATAATAACTGTAATGACCAAGACAGAGAAAGAGAAAGAAACCCCAAGAAAAACAAGTGACAGACAATAGCTGCTCTCCACCCTTGACCAAAGTCCATCCCATCCCCAAGCAACCATCAGCTGCTCCTGGCCAGCTCCTCCCCGTTTATATTCCGAGCATGGAACATCCCCTTGGCCAGTTTGGGTCAGCTGTCCTGGCTGTGCTCCCTCTCTCTCCCCATTCATTGTGCAGCCCCACATGGGCAGAGCACGAGACACCAGAACATCCTGGGCTCAGAGTAAACACTGCTGAGCAGCAGCAAAACATCTCTGTGTTACCAACATCATCCTCAAACTGCATCCCACAGCACTGTACCAGCAACTGAGAGGGAAATGAACTCCACACCAGCTGAAACCAGGACACTCAGTCAAACTAGGAAACATCTCACAGTCTGTTTCAGCTCCCATGTAAATTCGGAACATGCCAATGAAGCTGTAACATTATGCCAGTACTAAGTATCAAGCCTTTAAGAAAGGCATTAAAACATCTGGGTATTTTTGCAAATGCAGTGTTCTTCCTCATCTCTCATTGCAGACTACTAGGGCTGGTGGGATGGTCCATGTAGAGATTTGGAAGCGCTGCACATTGGTCAAATGTGTATGATGGAAGAGATTACAGCAGAGCAAAAGGTGTGTTCATCCCCTGTCACCTCTGGTTAAAAGTGAGCAGCTATAGAAAATGCAGCATTTCTCAATTTGCATTCATATGAGGCCAGAAAAGGACTGAATATAGGAACATTGGTTCTCTGGCACATATTTGGTCGTTCACTTAAGTTATTACCTTGATTAAAAAACATATCTTAAAAGTTACATTTTAGAAAGAATATGTAACAAACTCTTATGTCAACAGTGAGGATTAGGTGTCCTAATAAGCATCTTGAGAGGACGTGGTTCTGAAAAAGAATAAGGGGCTCACATACTTTCAAGGTCAATTGAATTCTTGCCATACTGTGAAACACTCGATTCCCATCCCAAGCAAAGGATTTGCTACTCTTCCTACCCTTGCTCTGTCTCCTGAAACGCAAAAGCTTATTCTCTGCCACCTATAGTACACTGTGCCACCCTCGAGGATTTAATAATTGATTCCTTTGTGCTTATTGTGATCAAATCTGTTTTATATCTGATCTCATTTATGTTACAGGGTTTGAAACGGCAGTCAGTGAACCCCACATGCTCTACAGTCCCATGAGCATTGAAGCAGTGATGACTCCGTCTGATTTCCTTGAAAGCAAACTCAGTCTTCCTTTTTAAAACTTCATATAAAGCAAGTGAACTTTTCAAAATGACATTATTCTAAGAGAGCAGTGAATCCTAATACATGGAGACAAGGATTCCTGAGGTCAGAAACATCAGTTTTACAAAAATATCCTGAGGGATGCCTGAATGTATTATCTTGAGACCTTTAACCTCTCACTTAGGCCTTACTGCCCATCACTCCACTTCCAATCCATTCTAACATTTTACTTGTCTATGAACTTCTTAGGATGACAAGAGGATGATTCATAATATATAGTAAGGCTTCCAGGAAGCTTTTTCACTCCAAGCTACACAGTAAGTGAATCAGCCTTTTGCTTTCTCCCAGGAACTACTTATCTTCAATCTTTCAATTAAAGGTCAAAAAATGAAAGAAGGCAGCCCAGTCATCCATTATGTTTTTCCCCCTTTCCTATTGTAAGAGGCTCTGCTCTTCACACAGTTGTGTCTCAACCAGTTTGATATTGTTTTCATTGGCAGGAATTTGAAAAATAATTTTGCAAATTTAAAGAAGAAAAGGAAAACTGCAGAAGATGACAGCAATTGCTCTAGTGTATCTTTAGGTCATTAGTAATTTAGATCCTCCTGAAAGAACTAAATCCACAGCTTTTATCATAAGTTAGTAAAAAGTACCTTAAGAGTGTCAAACTGAGAAAAGGTTTAAAGGGAAGTATATCTCCCATTCCTGCTTTGTTAGGAAGAAAAACACAAAACCAGAACCATACAATAGCAGCATAGCTATTTTGTTTGGATTTCAGGGTAGAAAAGGGCTGAGTTTGGATTTTATTTGCAATGCACATGGTGAAAGGTAGCAGAGGATGTGAATTAGCATCCTATGCCTATTTCATCGTTGCCCTAAGGCCCTGTTGGAGCAGCTCAGTCAGAGCACAGATGGGTCACTGGGCAGACACAAGTCTCATTAAAGAATACCTGTGGCATCAAAAGTCTCTGTGCAGGTCAGAGAACCAGCTCTGCTTGCCCTGTGCCAACTCCAGGCAAAAATCTAATACAAACATGGAGTGAATTTAAGGGAAGAGTCACTGAAGAGGAAAGCATGTGTACGAAAAACAAAGATAAGAGAAAGGAAAAGCTGAGAAAATGCGATCAGTTCAAAACAATTTGAGATTTCATTTTAGGCCACATTTTCTGTGAAAAAATGTAAGACTCTAGGCAAATAAAAAAAAAATGTTTGAGGTAGAAAAATCATATTTATTTCAGTTAACCCAGCCAGTTTACTTATTCTTTTGTTAACAGAGGTTTGTGTTATCAGAAAAAGAGTTTCACCAAAAAAAGAAAGTTGAAAAGGTGTCCTTGGAAAAAAAGAAGGTGACCTTTTAAAAAATTACTCATCTTGTCCCCAGTTTTATTTTTAGGTCTCAGAAATTCTGTTCATTGCTAAAAGAAAAGAAAATCCATGCTGCTGTAACATTATACCCCCTCAGCCAGCAACTTCCAAGGAGGCAGAAGCTGGTAAAACCCTCCAGCAGGTGAAGTGGCTGTGAATTTCCACACCAGCCCTGCTTCACCCTGGCAAGCTCCCTGGTAGCCCCAGCCCCGTTTGGAGAGAAATGTGTCCTGTGCCGGTGCTACTGTGCGTGTGAGGGCAGGGATAGATCAACCCCTGCTGCTGCTGCCTGCACTAAGGGAGACCCAAACCCTGCTTTTTCCATGATTGCTTTTACCTGTGCTGCCCTGGAAGAGCCACCTCTGCCCATATCTCTGGGCCTTGGCCTGGATGGGGCGGCCCCTGCCCGATGCCGGTCGCTCTCCCAGGGAGCAGTGGCTGGGGGAAGGTTGTGAGCGAGTTCAGATTTGGTACAGACTGGGGGAAGCTGTGTTTTTCTGCAGCATTATCAGCCTGTTTGATAGAGTTCAGATTAAGGGAATGGCTCAGTGCAGCTCTGAGCCCAGCACAGCCACAGCCAGTGCTCTCTGTGCCCACAGGCCCAGCCCAGCGCCTACAGCCACACTCAGTGCAGAGCAATATCTGTGCAGGGAAAATGATTAATGGGTAAGTCTGAATTAAATTGCAAACATGAGATTAAATTTCCTTTGTGAATGACACTGTGAGTTAGTGTTAGCAGCTCTGCCACAAAGCAGCTCCTTCTCTCTTGCTCATCATGGAGCTGGTGATGGGACTACCAGAGCTTGTGCAACAAACATTTGCTCTCTGCATCTCCTCAGCTTCACATGTGCCTTTAAAAATGGGGGTGCTCAGGCACAGGCTCCCTGTTTGTCACCTGGCTACCCCTGCACACCACCACCTTCTTGAGAGATGAAACAGAGCTGCTGTTTGTTCCCTTTCAAAGAAGGAAATGCTCTTTTAAATTAGCAAATGATCCTTGGCACAGCAAAAGGAAAGGTCTTAACAAAGAAAATCAGTCATCTCCTGACCTGAAAAGAACCTCACCCCTCTAGTCTAGCTCCTCTTGTTCCCCAGAACTGCACCTTTAGTGCAAAAGGGACCTGAGTGAAGAGCAGGGCCCTGGTAAACTTCCAGCACAGATCTACCCATCACCCTAGTAACACTTCAGGATTAATTTTCAGTTAGCCTCAGCCATTCCCTCAAAGCTATGTGCTTATGGCTTGCATAGGTTTCACTGTGAGTTTTGCATGCTGATATGACTTTTTAGAGGTTAAAATGATTAATATCATTTGTTGATCATTTCCCATCGGATTTCTTGATGCAGCACAAGCCTGTTTGGTTCTCCTGAAATCAGTGGAACTGCAGAATTACATCACATACACCTCTGGCTCCTTGACAAAAACAGTCATCTTCTCTGAATTCTACAATTAGTAAAAGTTCAGACTGCTGAGCTTTTCACAGCTCATAACAACACTTTGACTGATACCCACATTTCATGGAAGGGGAACCAGAAGCAGTGTTTTGATCTAGTGTTCTTTTGCTTCTGCACGTTATAGGAATAAACCACAAAGCTCCTATTTGTGGCAGCAGTGCTAGACTGATCCTGTTCTATTTCGTGGTGTTTTCCAAGTGTGACTTGACCTCCTATTCAGTAGAGCCACAATCTCCAGCACTCCACAGGGGTCTGTGCAGGGCTGCACTTTCTACTGTGTCCCATGATCTGAAACACATCTCCCTACACCTGATTCTGCAAAATCAAAGCATGAATGTTTTTTGCCTGCTAATCCCTGGTCCCCAAACTAGAGAAATTGTCTGAGAGCTTGTGTTTGCAAGAGCTTCTAAGGATCAAAAAGAGTTAGGAAGGGGGAGAAGCAAAATTCATATTGACCTTTCTAAAATGCTCAAAATCTGAAAGCACAAGAATGGTAAAGGGAGACCTGTTCATCCTTTCTTGTTCCCAGCTGGTAACCTGGGCTCAGCTTGACAATATTCTAAAAGTAACATCTTCATGAAACAAAAGGAGTTTTAAAATCCATGACTCATATTTCTGTAAGAGACACACTAAAGAGAACAGAGCCAACTCTCTCTGGTGAGACCCTGTGGATGTCAAAGAAATGACTGCAATAAAATTATCCTAAGGACAAACGATTTTGAAATTTCAAAGGAAATACTGCCTTGAAAGAGTAAAAAAGCTCAAAGATGCACAAATATCTCAGAGAATTTATGACAGATAGGCCACAAGTAGGCCCAGTTACAACAATACAATAGACTTAACTGAATTCAGAAAAAAATAAAAATATAAAGGAGAGGCCAGGACTATGGCAGGAAAAAGGGTAAAGAGTCTTGCTGTCTCCCTGGAGTCCCCTTTTTAGTGACTTGCTTTTTTTATATATACTGAATATACTGGCAAACAGCCATGCACTCTACATATATCATCCACAGAAGAGCTTACCAGTCTATCATTCTCAACAGGCATTGAAAATCAGTAGATGCCCTGCCCTCCCCTGTCCTACCCTGAAACTCTCCCAGGTCCAGGCTATCACTTAAGCCAAAGTTTATATGATGGTTGAGGAATGGAACATTTCCAAAACAAACACTCTGAGAAATATGTGCAGACTGCAGATGCATTATCAGCTGTAACAATGCTGAGAGGATCTGGGGAGGAGAACAGGATGACATTCTATCGCAGGATATTATTGACATTTTAGTATGGGCATAAAAATGACCACGGGTCAGACACACCACTGTCTGGGGCTGTGTGTAATTACACCAGCAATTATCTTCCTCCTCGTGTAGTCCAAATCCAGACTCGGCAATTGTTGCAGTTTTCCATATGGCATTAATTTATCACATTTTGCTAAAACATTTTATTCTTTTTGATAATGAACACCAAAAATAAACACAGAAGTTCCAAAGTGTACTGTGAGTCCTTTTATGCTAATAGCTCACACAGATCCTTTAGGCATCTTGTCAAGTTTCAGAGCCCTTAAATCTAGAGAAAGGCAAGGCTGCTCCAAGAGTCAGCCTCTATTCACAGGGAAGGAACTAGCAGCATGTTTTAAGAAAGGTTTTGTTTTTGTGGAAAGAACTTCCTGTCACTTGGGAGTGAAAAGTTGGCTCTGTAGCACTTCAGTGCTGTGCAGATGACAATCACTGAGCCTTCCTCCGAGCGCACATTTGTACGGCAGGCAGCACTGGGAGGGAACAAGAACCACAGCAGTGTGGGAGTGACTCACTTTCCCAAATATGAAGTGGAAAACTCTTTGATCAGACATTTCCTGCTTTGCCATTCCATTATGAGAACACAGC
The DNA here is from genome assembly GCA_013400955.1 of Drymodes brunneopygia. Classification (NCBI taxonomy): domain Eukaryota; kingdom Metazoa; phylum Chordata; class Aves; order Passeriformes; family Petroicidae; genus Drymodes; species Drymodes brunneopygia. Next base: position 721,834 of record VZTZ01048587.1, on the reverse strand, counting down.
AAGGACTACTTGTAGCAGCATGAGCAAGCAAGGCTTTCATTGAGTTTTAATGAATTAGCATCTTTTGCTAAACAGCTTTGTATTTTGTTCTTGGCTCTAGTGCAAGATATGAATGGCAGGGACAGTATACATTTCCCCAGATCCTGAACATCAAGGAATTTTGAGGCGACAGAAAAAATGATTTGTGGAAAGCACAAGAAGAAAAATATTTAGTCCCAGGGCTGGATTTTCGTGTGTTTGTGTCTTCCCTTAAACATAAAAAGGGTAGATGAAGGTCTTTAGCTACATTTAGTACCAGCAAGCGTAAAGCAGCCCAGGCAACTGCCCTGAGATGGTTACTTGACATTTCCTGTGATGTAAGAGTCTTTTTGGGAAGTATAACCTGGGCCAGCTGTGCATCATCTGCTCCCTACCAGCCCGAGCAGGGGAACCCGCTGGCATTGCGGGGGCACGTGGTGTTCCAGGCAGCCCAGCGTGCCAGGGGAGTCCCTGCAGGGCTCGTTAGCTGGCAACACTTCCAGCAGCTTCTCCTCCTGGTGATGTCAGAAGCCTGAGAGCACATGCAAGCTGAACTCCCTCTCCATCTTTGCAAGCTGCCCTGAGATTCTGACTCACCACACCGTATTTTTAAAACATCAGTGACCTCTTTTCTCCTTTTCCCTCTTTCCGTGCGGGAGTTGCATAATGGGTGTGAGAGAAATGCTGTGCCCTGGCAGCTGTGAAGGGCCATTTCCAGGTTTTGTGTTTCAGCACACACTTGTCATCATACACTACCATTTCAGTACAGCTTTCCTGCTTTACACTTTAATTAACTTCTGCTACCAGCACTTCATACACTGCTCTGAGTTTGAGGGTATGATAGGCAAACATTACAATTGTTAAGCAGGTGAAAAATATCAACAATAAGCGGGGGATTTATTGTAATCAGTCAATATGCTCAGCCTTGCAACTGCTCGGTACTTTATGCTCCATAATTATATGGTTGCCACAGTGTAGCCATTCAACAGTGTTATAATTAGTGAGTAATTAACTGAAGCATTTGATGACATGCTGCAGAGCACAAAGCATGTGTGCCGTTGACAGGAAAAGGATATATAAAGTGTCTTTGTAACAAATTTCTGGAACCATCACAACCTCAATTGTTTCTTGCCTGTGGTGATTTTCACAGCTTTTCAGGTGCTGCACAAGATCAGAAGCATTTACAGCTGATTTTGATGCTACCACAGCATTTAGGCACTGGGCTTCTATTGATACCTTTGATACTTAGTTACCTTTGTGGATCTCAACCTTACACAAACCCACCTCCTGAGCTGCCTCAATACATATATACAATCAGAGCTATGTATCTCCCTCTATTGGTATATTAAAAAAAAAATGAAGAGTTGCTTATTCCTGTAGGGTAAAGATTAAATTCATGCTAATACAACTGAACCCCCACTAAGCAGTATATTAAAATAGCTATTCTGTTAGAAAACACAGCCCTAATTAAGAGACAATTAGAATGGTTTAACGATGTTCAGATCAGTTTTGGGTAGGTCTTGTTTTTTTTAAAAATATTTGTGCATTATTGATATTTGTCAACATACCTAATGAAGATACAGAGGCAGAAATTCAGTGCAGCACTGAAAAGGAAAGGTGTATGAACAGGCATGGTGAGGTGTGCCTGATGCCTGCAAGGAAATAAAGGATGTAAGGGGACAGTAGACAGTGTCTGCAATTTTTGCACCACATAAGGAAAAAAATCTGCATGAGAAAATTTGAGTGCCACCCTGAAAGCTGCTTTGTGTTCCTTGCATCAAATCTTGGCCTCTGCACAGGACCAGTGACGTGTTTCACTCTGATATTTTCAAACCATTTTTTTTCTAAAAAAAAAAAAATTGTGTGGGTTTGTTTGTTTGTTTGCTGCTTTTCAGCTTTTTAGCTTATCCAAGTATTGCAGGCTATTTAAAGGCCCTTTCTTTTCCCTTTGTTAGAACAGCAGCACTGCTAGCTGTGCATGTCCATGCATAATCTCCAGTAACTTCTGCCAGCACAGAGCTGCAACACCTTCCAGTTCTGTTGTTTTTAAATTAATTATTTTACATTTTCTGGTTGTGGTGTGGTGGCTGAAACATTTGGTCATAAATATATAGAAAATATGGATGTTTCTTCTGAAGTGACTGTGTCAGCTTGAAATTGATGGGACAGGCCAATGTAAACTATTTGCTCTCCTGAACCGAAAAAAAATAATCCTTATTAAGCTCTGAAACATTGCACAGCATCCACACACCTAAACACAACAGTCTGTAATTTCCCAGTGAGTGCCAGCTGCTGAGCAGTGTAGGCAGTGCTAAAATCTGCCTGTGCTTTTGTAATGAAGCCCATGTTACTGCAGCCTTAAGTTTGGATTAGCAAAGAGTGAGTTTCTGAAATGTACGGTCACGTGAAGGGAATGTGATGTGCACAACAGTGATATGGTCACAGCTCCCTGACTGCAGACACTGTGCATCTGCACCAGAACTGCATCTGCCTCTGCTGTGGGTGTGCAGCTTCAACTTGGAGGAGAAATGACTTTGAGTACTCTTGTAACACAGGTGGGAATATGTGAGGGAATAACGAAACCAACAAAATTTCTGACACTTAATCAGTGAGTGACCCTGGTATGTGTGAGGGGTATCAGTGGGACACTGGGATAAGTAGATGTCACTGTTTATTTGCAAAGCAGAATCATTTGTAAGCCAGGCTGCCCTCCTGCTGCCTGGTAACGTGCCTTAGCTTCACCTTCACGATAACCCAGCACTGAGAGAGATTTAGGCTTCATGCTCATTCACTCTTTTTCAACCTCTGCTTCTTTGCACTGACTGCCAAGTGGAGAACCAGTCTGGTAGCACTTGGCAGGATTTCTTTGTCCATTAGATACCAGAATGAGACCAAAACCTGCTGGAAAGCTGTTGCACAGCAATGACTTGTCTGTTCTAAAGGACCTGAAGCATATTTTAACCAGTGACCCAGTACCAAAACTCCCTTCAGCCATGCAGTTCCCCATCTGCCATTTACAGGGGAAGGATGAGAGATGTTTAGCAGTTTTCAGTAGTGACCGAACAGCTTTCAGCAACTTCAGGGAGAGAAAGGCCAAGTGCTTTTGAGGCCCCTATTTGAAATGCACACACAGATTGAAACACAGTCCCCTCAAACAATACAAGATTTATCACAGCTTTTCCACAAAACTACTGCCACGTGTTTCCAAGTTCATTAGCCAGCTATGCAAACAACCTAAACTTTTACAGGTACTCCCAGATTAAGGGTAAAAAATTCAGCTTAGACTTTGCTATTAGCAAGGTAATCAAACACGAGCAGAGACTCTAACCACACTGGTGCTCAGCAAGGAGGAGCAGCCTGCCATACCTAATGTTTGATTTTTGGGGACATGGTATATAAATACCATAGTATATCAATAACAGGTAAATCAATTGATACAGAATTAGATGTCATGTATGGCAACTTGGCTGTTATTGCTTTTCCAATATGGCTCATCTTACACTCTCTTCATTTCCATTAAATAATACTTGGGAAGTAGGGCCCTTTTACAGTTTCTCTATTTAAAATGTGGACTTTTATTGTACAGGGGTTTTTTTTGTTGTTCCTTACAAGAGAGTCCACTTGATCCATCTGTGTTTATTACTTTGGGTAGTAAAACATTTAGGGAAACAAATGCAGGAGGCACTACTTTAATAAAATCTGATCACAGTGAAATCCTGAGACAACACCAGTAGGATGCTGATAAAGTTCCTCTGAGGCTTTAGGCAGCTCTGCCATGCTCAGACCAAATGCAATGACTACAGAGGGCAAAGAGGCACTTCTGGAAGGCTGTTAGCATGGAATTGGCAATGCTTATGTGTTTCATTTTTGCTGAGGTAACTCATCCCCCAGTGTGAAATGTAGCACGTGTGTGTGTGTTATGGAATGAGGGGTGCCTTTCCATTGCTTTCAGATAGACAGGAAATGGTGCCCTGTTCTCCTAAATGTGGGTAAGAACTGTAGTGAGCTTGGCCACTGGGCCTTTTTCTGTCCTGTAGGTGCCCTGTATGTGTAGGGTTTCTGTCCTAAGCACACCATTTATCCTGTAGATAATGCTGACCTCTCCAGTACAGGGCAGACCTGGACAGTCCAAGTATGTCAGACATGCACCACAGTGGCTTTTCCCTCAAAGGCTCAGTTGAACAAACATGTCATCTCACAGCTCTAAGTCAGCCATGTCCCTCATCTCTGTGATTGTATTCATGTAATTCAAAACACATGATTTCTGCACTGTGTCCCCAAAACAGGCAGTGCTAAAGCCCTCAGAGTTTAGGACAGACTTGAAAAGAGGTTCAAAGCAGCATAACTGAAAGTAAAAGGGCAATGTCCCTGGGGACACATGGGCCTTGAGCTGTTCTGCAGTGAGGGAGCAAAGGGAAAAGGCTTTGTCCCATGCAGAAAGCTGAAGTGACATGCTGTTCTCAGTTGATGTGCTGATGTGACTGCGGGGGAAGAAGGCTGCCTTACACCTTCATTCCTGGGGGGATCTGGCCATCTCAGCGAAGCATCCAGTCCATCAGTTCCTATGCCAAGTTTGTTTGTTTGACAGCTAAAGACTTTTTGTCATAAGGGACCTTTTCTCTTCAAAACAGTTAAAGAACCCTAAAAGAAGCAGCAGAACAAACCAAACGCTGGATGTGCTGTCTCCACACATTTCTGTTCTCACCCACACCAAATTAAGTGAGGTCAAAAGAGTTCAGCAACATTAGCAGCCCCTATAGTTTGGTCTGTGGACCGCTTATACTTTTCCTTGCCAAAAGAAAAATTAAAAGAAATAGTGTTGAGTAACTCCTGTTAAGTAACTCAAATTATTAATTTCTTGCACAGAGATGCTCTAGTTAAGTAAAACCAGAGATACCACAAGCCTCTACAAATTTTCCTTCCCAGTCTGGAAGGATTTGAGTGAGAATAAGCACCAGACATAGTCGAAACCCATTACACCCCCAATATGTCTTCTATGGTTTCACAGGGATATGGTGCTCTAGCTTAATTAAAAATACTATGGCAATTATTAAAACAAAGCTTACAGCATACCCGTGGAGGGCCCTGACACTAGTGCAGCTCTCTGGTCTCCTGGAACACTGCAACTCTGTGCATCTTGGTAATCCCATTATGGAAATGACAAAGCAGGGAAAATCATCCCTCTGCTGAAGTCAATGACGATTGTAGTGACAGCTTTTCAGCAGAGCCACCTTGTCTGGGCCTGGCAAGCAGAGAAGAGTTATAGGACAAGGACATGACCTCCAAGAAAGGAGACTGCACAGGCAACCAGAATGACTGCACTCATTTTGCTACTTAAAGAGAAATCTGAGATGTAACCAAAGGATTTTCAAGGACTAAAAATACATGAAGAAACACAACTGAAAGTTTCTGTATATGAGGCAACCTGTGAAACTTACTGAAATGCAAATCATGCTATTTGAATAGGATCTAATAATTTCACCTTTTCATATGGATTTGTCCTGTGGTTGCTAAGTCAACTACAAGGCCATATGAAGAACAGGGCAATGTGCTATTCAGTGCAGACCAGAAAGACATGGATAAAATTGCATTTAGATGTGTTAGATCTCATCTGAAAGCTCTTGAATACTTTACACATGCTTGAACCCATCTGTGAAACAATTAATTTCTCCCTATTTTTCAGTGAAATATTTATGAGCATGCTGAATGATTAAAGACAGGGGGTACCTGTGGATTCTCTTCTCAGACTAGAAACCTTTTTTTTTTTTTTAACTATCTCCTTCAAAAGAAATATAGCAGCAGGTACAGAGAAGAAACCAAATATCTGCTGAAAATACCAAGAGCCATCTGTCCTGATTCTTTTGACTAAATTGTATGCAGCAAAGTAAATCAGATGGATGTCCCACCCAAGACAACCAAAAAGGGCATTTTTTGAACTATATGAACAGTTCAAATGAGTTTCAAAATGGTGAGGGAGAAGTGTAAAAGGCTATTAGAAAATAATGGGATTTCTGTGCCTTCCATGCCTCAGAAGAAGAAAGCTCCTGTACTTCATTTCCTTGCCATTCGTTTTATCTTAAGCAATCCCTGAACCCTTTCTGATGTTCTGTTAGGTGGGAGCTGATCTCATTTAGTCATTTTAGCTGTCAGAGCACTGGCAGTGCTGGAGCTCCAACTCTGTGCACTCCCTCTACATACTTACTCCAGGACAGTTGTAAAAATAATTTATTTCAGCTCAAGCTCATTATTTCCTTTCTCTTAGAAAGTGATGCAGCCTAGTGAGACTCATTCCTCCCTCCCTACATCCTCAAAAGGTCATTGCTCATTTGCTTTTATCTGATCTGGAAGCAAATCTACAAGTTCACATAAGCAAATTGTACTTTCAGAGCCAGCTATACATGCACACCATGTTTAATATCTTAGCTGTGAGTTCTACAAGCTCTATATGATGACATATTCAAGAGCAGACAACTTTGTAGCTCATCAGAAAGTGGCACAGATTGCAATTAGGATTACTGTACTACTGCATGGCCTGGCCTGGTCTCTGATCCAAGGATGTTATCTGCCCTCAGAATGCTGACTCATCACAGCAGGTCTTCCAAGAATGGTGACCTGAGATCAGCAAGCAATTGTGTTTTGTTATCTCTGTACCTTGGGCAAAAACCCTGCCTATGAAATGAGAACAGTGAGAGGTAAATGTGAGACCACTCTGCGAGCTCCAAGGGCAGTGGTACACGGTGGTGCACACATCACTCTGAGATGGCAGCTGGCTGCAGGCCACTCTTGCAGGCAGATCTGGCATGGACACTACTTAACAGAGCTAAGAGAAATTGCATTTTTACATTGCTCATAGAACTATTCTGTTGGTCAGCATCAGTGCTGTCTAGATGCTTGTACACACAGTATGCATTAAAGACACATGGCAACCGTCATAAGCTTGCCCAGAGCAGAGAAGGAAACAATCTTGCTTGTAACAAATGAAATTTCACCACAGATCATTTCTCATAGATATTCCATTTCTGTAGCTTCAACATTTGAAAGACATTAGGATCAACAATGTCTATCACCTGTGGCAAGATACTTACATGCAGATGACACCCAGTAATGACACAGCTGGGTGTGAGATCTACTGGCACTTGCAACACAGGAACAAAACCACCACAGGGGATTATCACTAACCTGGGAATGGCTCTATGCTTCCAAATCTGATACCAAGGTCATTTGTAATACAGGAAAGGCACATCCCTGGCTTCTACTGACAAAGGTCTCTACACACACACACATGCCTGTGGTGATGTGTCCTGTCAAGGAGTGTATGAGAACACAGCATTCCACTCCTCCACTGCCTGTCACACATCCTGTGTGTCACCCAAGGCAGACTTCACACATCTGAGGCTTACCTACGAGCTGTTTGTTCATAAGGGAGTTTGTCACTGTGCAAACCTAATTCTGCTAAAAAGACTGGTTGGGAGAAAAAGCCCAAACTGCTCCCTGCTGTAGTCTGGATCAGGAGAAGTTGCCTGGAGGAGGGGGTGGCAGTAAACCTTGCTGAAGAGAAATTAGGAATACCTTCTGGAGTACAGGGGCGGCTAGGCTGTGAAAGGAAAAGAACCAATATACAAGAAACCTTGAGCATGAGGAAGACTAAGACTGCTCCTAGGAAACTCTGACAGGACTGCTTAGACACAGCCCCAGAAGTGCCTGGAAAAGTCACTGGTAGACAGAAACTTCCTGAGGCAACCAAAGGTCTACAAAGGTCTCTCCAAAGAGATGTCAGAATTTTTGCAGTCGTTAAAAAAAAAATGGAAGTTCAGAGACAAAAAACAAAGATGGAGAAGAGGGCTCACTCTTGTCCTCAGCAAGGACAGAGCAGGTTCAGGGGAAGTTTTGCCTGCAAGCTTTTTATTTAGTCTCTCACCAGGCACATCTCAGTTTTCTGTGTTTCCCTGTTGCCATGTATCACTTTGGTTTTCTAATAATTTGCAGTTTTAAAGCCTAAGAATCCTTTTGGACATTCTCAGTTCCAAGAAACAGTTGGGTAGGACGACCTCCGTGCTCTGTCCATGCTGGGTCCTGTCAGAACTGGCATGGTTTGTTCTGAACCCTGAGCAAGCTGGGATGAACTGAAGGAGACTGACCAAGATCACGTGGCTGTGGCTGTGCTTTGGCTCACCCTGAAACACTCATTTTGAACACTGCAGCTCTCACACCCTGCTACTAATGGAAATTTGCTTGACTAACACTGTGTTGCTTCAACTCTTTTGAGGCCTAATCCAGTGCCCACTGAGATGAGATAATGCCCACTGATTTCAATGGGCTGTGAATTATATCCTTTATTCCTGACTTAAGAACTCTTTTAATGTTCTTCCCTCTCTTTATCGCAAGGTTTCAATCTGCATTTCCCCCTCCCCCTCCAAATTACAAATTCTGTAACCAGTGCCCATCCCTCAGCTGGATTCCTGTTCTGAGGAGCAGCACCCACAGCAGCCACTCTGGACACCCACCCAGTCACTCTTCATCCCTCCTCCTGCACTATCTCTTTCACTAATAAAAACTGGCATTTCACATTTCAGTTGTAACATACCTAACAAGCTACTTATTACACATACAGAATAGCAAATGTGGCAACCTCTGACTCCTGCTCCACAGTGTGGGCTTTCCTGACAATAAGACATTTTGTTATTCTTTCCAAACATGAGTGTGCTGAACCTATTTTACATCCTCTTGAGCATGCTAATTCCAAGTGGGCTTTATTAGTATGCAGAAATGAAATCTCAGGAAATATCAGCAGATGACATGATCAGTAATGTGTGATCAATGCTTCACCTTTTGCCCTGAATTTGATTAAGTACTATATAGCTCAACAACAAAAAAAAGTAGTTTATTAAAAAAAAAAAAAAAGCTTAATAGTACATGTAACAATACCATAGTGATTCTCTGTTCCAGGGCATGTTTGGTACTTCTGATGTCCTGCATTCCAAAATCCACGTTGCCTCAATTACCAGGTTTCTGGGAACGCATGCCCAGATCCAGTAAAAAATACAACTACATGCTCAGGCTTCTGTTATAGTAATAAAATATGCACAGGATAAAAAGTCTGAAAAAGACCTATCAAAGCCACAAAATCTGACATCACAGACAATGAAATCTGCCTCATGCTCAAAGTCAGCACAACTCTGTGCCCATCCTGAGTCCTGCTCAGCCTCCCAGGGCTGAACCAGTGGGTGCTCCCTGACAGGGGCTACCTGAGGATGAACAGGATGGAGGTCTGTGGCATTCCCCCACAGTTTCCCAGCAGCAGAAGCACTGGAAGTGCTTCACAGGTGGGAATAGCTTAGGCCAGGTCTAACGTGGCCACTTCCTAGAAAGAAGCCTGGCTGCCAGCACAGGTCGTGCCCAGGGGCAGGGAGCAAAGCTCCTACAGGCCCAAATGCTCCAGCCACAGAAATGGGCTGGGGAAAAGGAGGAATTATGGCAAGCCACGCTCTTGCCTTTAGCCAAGTACAGCATTTTAGGGACAGGTCTGTGTGGCCTCACAATGGGAGGTTTGTCTCCCCGTGTATATTTTCTGACTGCCAGAGTTATTGCTCAGTAAAACCTAAAGTTTGGCTTAGTTTCAACCCAAACCAAAGACCTTGCCAAGCTTCCAGGTCCACCCAAACCAATAAATGAAATCAGGTTCACCTGAAATTTGACTGAGCACTTTGTTTTGTAGTGTTTGGTGGTTTATTTACTTTTTTTTTTTAGTGGGGGAGGGTTCTGTGGCAGTGTTTGGTTTTTTCTTTCTCTTTAAACGTAGTCACTGTATTACTCCAGGTGTTAGAGTCCCCAGTTGCAATGAGCTTAATCACTTCAAGTCACTCTACAGGCCTGAGCTGCCAAAGCAAACCCTTTCTGAAAACCCCTCTTGTCTTGCAGCAGCTAGCAGTATGCATTGGCAAAATCCCAGAGCCCCTAAAGCCCATGATATTGTAAAAACCCAAAAATGTTAGCAAAGCTGCACAGACAAAAGAAAAATATTTTTTAAAAAGGGATGTGGGACCCCAAGTGGATTCAATGTCATTTGAAAAAAAGAAAAGGAAATAAATCTCTACTTCTATTTTTCAAATGTAATAAAAAGAACCAGGGTTGTTACAAGACTCTCACCCTCCAGAGCTGAGTACCTGGGGCTCTGCAGCACTCCATGGGCTCCTGGGTGTCCCAGGGGAGTCACCCAGACCTCACTGCGTGTCTGTGCTCCCCTCAGCAGAGCCTGGGTGCAGAGACTGCCACATTTCCTTGCTTTCTGCCTTCAGATTAATGCAAGGCTCTTTCTGCTGCCTTTTAAGGGCCATCATCTGAGTGCACTGAATCAATTTCAACCAGTAAACTGCATTATGTGTTTGGACCCAGCCACACTCAGGTTTTGTTTTCTACATTCTTTTAAATCCATACACAGTATTTAAGCAATGAGCTACACCAGGCAGTGGTGAGTGAGTGATTACTGTACTCTTCAGGTGTCATTCTACAATGGGAATTTGGAAACCAGAACACTACCACGTGAGAAGTGCAGTATTCCTGTAGAAATGCACAGAGTGGGATATCTTCTTCTTAAACAGAATTTATGATCATAAATAAAAGAAGCAGGTAACATTTGATATGGGTAGAATGTCACTGTCAGTCAGCCAGAAATGCTACTCTTAAGCACTTCTCACAACATAAAAGTAAGTCCAAATAATTATGAGATTATTGTGCAAAGTTTGTCAGTGGAGCTCAATTTATTAAAAGCAGCCACACAGCATCCCATTGGCAGAAAGATCATCAAACCACCCTAAAGATGGAGAAAATAGTCCAGAGTGGTGGTAGGAGCTGTGGGCAGAGAAGATTCTCCATGGTTCTGCACTGTCACTGACCACCAAGAATAGATAATTAAGCTCCTGTCCTTCTTTGCCCATTACAGTCCTATAAGAACAATAGATATGCAAAGAAATCAGCAGTTTTCAGCCAGGATCCAGCTTGGCTTGACATCAAACGTGACAGAGAGGCTGCTGCTGTCAGAGACACCCCGGGCTCTCAGCACGCAACGCAGGCCCATCAGCAGGCAGCTGCTTGCAACAGCTTTGGTGGTCTTCTGCATCATATGCTGCAAATTAAACAGTACAGTTCTTCCCATTTTGTCTTTAAATTCTAAAGATAATTCCTTGTGCAACTTATTTTATCAATGGTCAAATGAATAAGCAATCATTTTGCAGTTGGCTAAGACTCAGTGAATCAGGATAGCACTGTCTGAATCACACTGTATATACTTCAATATCTTTCATTATCTCAAGTACCTTCTAATCAATAGAATTCAGAGAAAGAATAACTAACTTAGCTGTTTATCTAAACCCTTGTATTTGTAGCTACTACTACCAACAGTCCAATTCCAGTGTGAGAACTAGATGCATTTGAAAATTTGCATTTGATATCTAATTGAAAGAGCAGTCACAGCCTACAGGTATTCTATGGATCCAGGAGACACTTGTGAAAACAGGGCCTTAGGTTTACCTGATTTAGAGATGTGTCCAAAAGATGCTCTTGCTTTTTTTGGCTGCTCAGGGCAGAGGGAGTCTGTTTAATTTAATGGAGCACCTTGATAATCCTGCTACACAACAGAGAGGGGAATTTACCCCAGTAAACAGTTTTCAAAGCTGAGAGGCATGCTTAGCCATTTTAACATCGTGTCTTTTAACGGTCTCCTTGTCCATACTGAAAGCCAAAGGTGCAAAATCTCTAATGCTAAGCTTCTGCTCTGTTTCTGAGCTCAGTTTTAGCTCCTGCCAATACATATAGGTTGAACAGATGCTGATTTTCCTAAGCCCAAATTAGTACAGACAGTAATACAAGCACCATGTCCTCATTCCCCTTTTCCCCTAAGACTCCTAATAAAGAGTCTATTGCTTGGCTACTGATTGTACCACGTGCTCTAATTACTTGTTTCAATGATGGCAAACACATTAAACAAGTATTAAACAGCATTTAAATCAGTGCTCTTTGAAGAGGGAAAGACAAGCAGTGGAGGCATTTATTAATCACTAAATTAGTATCCAAATTAGCACGACTTTTGAGAATTTTCATTTTGCAAAAATGTCCTCCTGGGTTAAAACAGAACCTCAGAAAAGCTTTTAGAGCATTGAGCTCTAAACAGGTCTGTTTACATCCCCTAGAGCCCAGGGGACTTTTAAGGGGAAAGCTAATGTGAGAAGCATTGACTGTAATGACCCAAGAAAAACATAGATCTTCCTGCCCCTGGGCTGACACATCACATATAAGCATCCAAGTAAGTACACATATAAGCATCCAATGTAAACTGGTTTACTTTTTTTCAAATGCCACCGTGAAGTACACTGGTGCCATACAGCATGACTACATCAGACATATAAATGTCACAGGATTAAAGCCTTGTCCCAAACAGCCAAGAAACCCCAAGCACAGTGTTTGCGTGGCCTGACCCGTGGGAGTAGCGCCAGCACTGCTGACCCTTCTGCAGGAACCAGTGGCCAAAAGCCCAGGCCCTTCCCCTCTGTGCGACAGTTCCCTCCGCAGAGCAGCACAGGCAGCTTTTATCTCATGCTGCTAACAGGGATGATAACATGCGACTCGCTCCTGGCAGTGCCCCGGTGGGAATGGCAGCGAACTCAAATGCTTTCTGTCTGCACCGGCCCCACAGATTCTTGTTGCCACTGCTGTGCCCCAGGACACGGGGACAGCCAGCTCCCGTGGCCACCTAACAAAGAGTGCTGCCAACAGCCTTGTGCCACCCACATTCCCATATGGACCGGGGAGTGTGGCCTAAAGGATTTTATATTTCATTTAATGCTATGTTCAAATCAAAGAACGAGTGATTTGTAACCCCTTGAGACCTGCTCTGAAAACCACATGCTCCAGGAGAATGCGACATATACAATAACACACTTGTAATCTCGTTACCAAATCCTGACACAGCACAGCGCACACACAATAGGGTGTGTTAGAAACGTGGCAGCGTGCCTGCTAATTAGTAAACAGTGTCAGTCATTTGTCAATTAACGGGTTTTATTTTCTTGTGGGAAGGAAATTTCTAGAATACCGTGAAGCACACACACTCCCTCCATTGTTCTCAGCTGATAGAGGTAGATTTGGATGATTGCTTTTTTCCTGTTGCCTCTTAACATTGCAAATCAAACTGCAATCAGAATAATGAGGTGTCAGTGGTTGAAACCATAGCTGGTACTACATATTGTCAAAGATTGTTCACACTAATCAACTAATAATGACATCGCTTCCTCCACTGAACTAAATAAAATTCCCCTGGTTTTGCAACACAATTACTACTAATAACCATAGAAACCTCAGTGTGTTTAAGGAGACTGTTTCAGAGATTATCTGGAGACTTATTTTAAAATGAACTGGGAGGACAGATCTTCCAGGTGGAGCTTATTCTTTAGTAATTAAGTAGACATAGTTCCTGTGGGTGTATAGCATTTTCCAGTAGAATGAAGTATTTTTCTGCTAATGATGCACATGAATTAAAATGGTAGTTATTATGCTGATGAAGAATGTATTAAATATTTAAACATTTTACTAAATACATTACAGTAATAGCCATTATTTAGTCTCAGAAAGAAAACTATAGGAAATGATAGTCAATAAACAATTTTTAAAAATAATTTACTATTAAAGAAGGGATGATGAATACATATTTCTTTTTTAAAAAACATGCATTGATTCCTCAGGAGAGAGATATCTCGTGATCATCAAATTTTTTAAAAACTATGGTGGCATAAATGCGGGAATTACTCTGTGTTCTCTAAGTCAATAACTAAGTCACTTTGAAGGCTTAAGAAATGATTTGCTTATTGAGCTAAATTTCATCCAGATGCAGCAACATTTTTATACAGAGATGACAAGTGAGAAGACATAATTGTTGCAACACAAATGTTGGATGACTTCGTTTCAAAAACATTAATCAGAAAGGAAAAAGAAAAGAGAGCAAGATCTGAAAAAGCAAGTTGAAGTCTCAAGATTAAATAAAGATACCCCACATAAAAACCATAGGAAAAGGGGGAAATTCAACTCTTAGTTACAGAAAAAAAAAATCCCAGTGATGTGACTGGCAGTTTTATTCCTGAGTTTATAAATGCAGGATACCTAGGGGCACAATTTTATCACTTTGTCAAGTACTTTAGAACCACTGTTACCACCAGATTTCTTTAAAAAGACTGAGAACAACAACAAAGAACAGAGCAAACTGCATCATGAAGCCAGATTTGAGAGGAGATTAATGAATACTTCAGTAAAAATAAGAGCCATACTAAAAGAAAACACTGGCCCAGATTCTCCAATCCAAAGATATTTGAGATGTCCTTTACAACAATGCAGAGTGTCATCGTTGTACACGTTGCTTTCAAAATTCAACTCAGAATGCAATTTATTTTTAATAAAAAATCCACAAAAATGAAAACAAAAATTCATGTATTTTATGTAACTACATTTCTTTCCTGGTATGGATGAGGGGAAACTGAGGTTGCAGATTCAGATTGCATTACATAGCAACCTGAGAAAAACTCTTAAGCACCTGATTAAACCTCTTTCTTTTTGGCAAAACAAATAAAATTGTGCTTAACTTGAAATATTTTGCTGAATACAGTATTTTGCTGAATCAGACCTTTTCCAATTGCAAACTTTTTAACAGCATCAGCTGCAGGCCTCCAGACTTTTGCAGGCTTATCTGAACTGAAACCAAACTGAAAGCCTTCCAAGTTTTGCCCATTTCCTAATGCTTTGTGAGTTGTGCCAGTGACTCCTGGGATCCAGATTTGGAATGCATTTTGAATATTTTAAATCACAAATTTCCCCTTAAAGAAAACAGATGTATGCACATATTCACTTGAGTTCTTTATAATTTGAAACAGTATCATTTTAAACCAATCTTATTAGATACAGATGAACAAGTTTGTTTTTATCCTGGCAAACTGCTGTTTCTATTATTCTTCTAGAAATCTTTTGCATAGCATTTTTTTTTCTTGCAGTGAGTAATTACTCTTACTCTGCCATCTTGAGACAGACCCAGAAAACAGGCCCATTACTGCATCTAAATGAACCTTTTAAATATAAGGCACACACTGTAAACAATACACTCCTGAAGGCTGGCACTCATTTACATGTTTTCTTTTTGATGTGACTACAGGTATCTAATTCCATTATCCTCAGTATTTCACAGAATTGCCTCATTTTTTCTTTACTCACTGCCTCCATTCCCAAACTTGGGATGAATAATGCTCATGACATGTAGGATAGCTTGAGGTGCTTTGTGTGCATCAAAACAGGCCATTTTAATAGTAATTTATTCCCACATCTGGAGGACTGCTTGGAAGCATTTTCAGATGCGGATATATTTTCCTTGCATTATCAGGAATTGAGTAAAACACTGGATCAGAATCCATGATCTCCAGCAATGCACAGATGAATGCCCATAGCAAACTAAGCCTTCAAATTATCAGCTTGCAGAGCAGTTCTTCTTGTTCATTTTCTTCAGTGTCTGTCTGCAGTTAACATCTGTTTCCAGTTATGGCACTACCAAAGGCTTCTCCTTTGACTGTTATTAACACACAGGCTCATGGGGCACTGGGGTGTGCTTATGTGCAAGAGCTGGAAAGGGAAGTCTGACAGGGCTGTCACAGGAAAGGCAGTTGGAGTTGCATCTGCCTATTTACCCAGTTGAATTTTCCTTCTTACAGCTTCAGTCTGATGAACTGAGAGCATAAGCACTTATGTAGAAAACTCTGGGAACAGGAACATCCCACAAAAAGAAAAAAAAATTATCCTGAGAAAAATACCCCCTCCCCAATGTTTAGAGAACTTCACTGTAGAATTAAGAGTTTGGGTATTTAAACTGCTGATTCCCAAGGATGTCAACAGTTTCCAAATGCCTAGAGGCTTCTGAAAACCTGTGTCCCAGTACAGTCTGAACATCACTGGTCACATGTTGTCTTTATCTTGATTTCTAATCGCTTGGATCTATTTTAACTTTTTTTATTACCCACCTTCCTAAAATGCCTGTCATCATGCTGGGATCTTAAACACTGGGGCAAGAGCCAACTCTTTTCATGTCCAATAATGACTAATACAGCTAAGGATTTATCCCAACAGAGGGAGGAAAACAACAGTGGAGAAGAGAAAGCTCAACTCAGCAGCCAGGACTCATATGCTTCTTTCGAATGCACTGCAAGGAACGCACCACTGATCTGTTGGAAGGGAATATGACAGATGAGAAAATGGAGCAGGGAAAATCTGTTCTCATGGGACATGTTCACAACCACACAGCTGCCTGCTCCATTCCCAGAACTGTTACATGTGCCCAGTGGGATTCTGACTCCCTTCCTACCAGTTACAGCAGCATTTGGTATATCCCTCTTTCCAACATACCTGCACAAGAGCAAACGTCCCAGAGGTCCCCACTGACATGAGGAAAGCTGAGCAGATGAAGCCCATACCATTTTTTTCCCTAATCTTTTACCCTTTTTCTTAGGTTGATTCAGTAAGTTGTCAGTGACACCAATAATACAGGTTTATCAACCCTATTGGCTGAATGACTCTTCCTTGTTCTCTGGTTTCCAACATCACTGAATGCTTGAAAAAATGAATTCTAAAGAGGTGTCACAATGATGGGACATTAATGGCAGCCTACACAGAGTTAGAAAGTGAAGAACCATGACAAACTGCATGCCCAAACATTTAGAATGAAACAAGTTGAACCAGGAGTTTTATTTTCATTCCCAAGAGAACACATGAGTTGGACAGCAGATGACAATGGTGAGGAAAGTGAAAATAGGTGCATCTCTATGTCCGTGGCAGCATTTCAAGATCATTTTGATGAGAGAACTGCACAGACTTGTATTTTTGTAACAAAACTAGCAGAAAGACCAAGGACAGAGACTAATTCTGGGCAGTAGTAGTAGAGTTAACAATGCACAAACAAGGCATCTGAGCGGAAGAAGATGCTATTTCCACACAAGGGAATAAAGAGGATGAGAAGAATGGGAAGTGGAAATAGGGTGGTATTAAACAGAATCTGTGTAATTAAAAATGCTAATAGCCTCTTGGAGGCTGTTTCCAAAACAAGCTATTTCCTTTAAACAATCAAAACATCATCAAGTTAACTATGTGCAGAGCCTGATTTCTCCTTATTGCAGACAATGGACTAGAACGCTCCTGCCTCGGGATGGATGGCAGACAAGAGAAAGGAGCTTCTTGTTCCTCTCCAATTCTGGTATCAGAGTCAATGATGAAGAATTTAGACTTTGACATCCTATCAAAAAGTACATCCCCAAGTTCTTCCTTATTCAGTTTGATCCTGTGGCAATTTTAGCAAAGACCCAACTTTAACTTGCCTTAATGAGTCTGTCACTATTACGTACTGGGATCTGGTTCTGACCCCTCTTATACCCCTGTCAAATTGATGCCACATTTCATAGACTTAAGGTCAACATAAGCTTTTGCTGCTGAGTGGATCAGCTTTTATTTATTTATTTATTTAAAACATCGCATTTTACATAGGTTTTTTGTTGTTGTTTTTTCATCATGGTCCTGGAGAGACATGCCAGTGAATTTTAATTTCAAGCAGTCTTTCAGATCCATGAGTCTCTTCCATGAATATGACACTGTGTGCATGCACTGACTGCAGCTTCAATAAAAAAACACATGGTAGGATGGATGTTTCTATTAGATTAGACGTCGGTGAAAATGCCACATCAACAGCAGTGTAACCTCAAGGACCTGCTCCAAATGAGATGATGTACTGAGAAGGTGGCAGCATCCTCTCTAAATCATATTGCTTCACTTGAATGGCTGGCAACAGTGTCTGGAAGTAGAGACTGGAACTAGATGATTTTGAACTTTAGCATTAAATCAAAGGACTTGATTTATTTCAGTGATAACTCTTAGGATTATTCTATTCAGTGAAGTGCTATGTGTGCTAGGAAGGAAAAAATTACAAAAAAATAATTTTGGCTGCTTCACAAATGCTAAACAAAACTGCACTGAATTTTTGGAAGATTTGGGTAAGCAGATACAAGCACATTATAACCAACACAGCAGAGGTCTGTGTTACAATGAAAACAGTAACTTTTCTATTTTGTCATCTAGGAAAAAAGGTGTAATTATTTTCACAATTTCATTCCTCTTCTCTCATCTGTATAACTCAGATCCTTGTCTCATTCTACCCAAAGTCTTGCCCAGGCTACCACTCAGAGCTATCTGGGCTTCTCAGACGGATGAATGACTGCTTCCCTCAGAGAAGCCTGGCTGCATTTCCTTTCCTCTTCAAGCTGTTTCCTTCTCAAACACTTTCCAGCCCTGACTATATGTAATTCTCAAAAGACAACAAATTAAAAAATTCTGGGTTTTTTTCATTCCCAATAAAATTTGTATATTTTTGCTCCATTCTTCATGCTGCCTAGAAAAACAGAAGGACAAAATGTAGCCTCTAATACCTCACTGTTATAATCAAAGTAGGATAATTGGATGAGCTTTTTTACATATCTGTTGGCATAACATCAATATGGATGGTCTGGTTTAAATACAGTTGCCTCTAAAATGTGATTAAAGGAAATGCCTGGTCTGAGGAAAATAGTCTAATACATTTAACTGTGAAAAGCACCATGTATTTTCATGAATGAACTTTAAAAAGTAATCATTCATTTCATCAAAGCAGAAAATAGTCTGACAAAAATAATGACACTAAAGAACTCACAAGTCAGTGAGTTCTATCAAACTATCAGAATATAAGCTGTCCTTTTAGTTAAACTCCTGCAAACTTGCAGTCATTCATTATGAAATAAAAAGAAACATTCCATTTCAGACACCTGTCCATCACCAGGAATATTTAAACATCCTCACTCAGATTGTTCTGTAGATATATCATAAAAACTGAGCTTTTGAACCACCAGAAAAGTTTTTATTGGGCAAACCTACCCTTGTCACACTTGCTCTCCTCCAGATTCATGTACATCCTGATAAAACATTCTGAGGGGAAAATAAAGGCTGGTGACTCATCTTGTAGAAAAAGGGAGAAACATTTTGCATAAAATAGACAAGAAATATGTTTATTTCAAAATTAGTTTCATGGGAAACCTGGCTTTTGCCCTGATTCAAAATTCAGCATGTTTGGAGATTCCAAGAGCCCCAGTGCAGCCTAGGAAATGTGTGCTTTTTTCATTGGAGTCATTTCTCCTTAGGCAATTAGCAGTCATTATGGAGATTATGAGAAATCTGGGGACCCCCATTTGTGCACGAGAGCTGCTGCAGCAGGTACTGTACAAACACAGGCCATGAGGAATTTTCTTGCCACATCTGCTTTGCAGAACAATCATCTGCAGTGTTTGTTCTGACTCTGAGGGCAATACTCCACCTGCCAAATTTGCTTTCAGGAGTGGGTGGTGTAGACTTAGTACTGGTGTTACTCAGAAAGAAGCACAAGGGAACCCTGGCTCTGGAGTGCACAAACTAAAACTAAAATAGGTAACAAGCTTATTCTATTAGAGCCATAATAAAACAATAAGCTCACCAAATACAGGATAAAACTTCTAATAAGAAAGCTTTTAATCTTCCTTTGATCTTGTTGGCTCTGATTCAAATTAGGAGCAATTTCATGGATGTCAATGGAGTTACTCAGGTAGAAATCTGGATTGAGAGGACAGTCTGGCTTATCATTCAAGCATATTTAATAGAGATAGAGGGAAAATTGTCAAATGCTGTTCATAATGTTCTTTTAATTGAATTAATACTGCAATTCGACTTGCTCAAAATGAAGAGTCTCTTTATGTTTTTATACTGAGCTAAATTCCTGCTTGCTACCAACGCTTGTCTATCTTATTACGGAGAAAGAACTGCAATTGACTCTTCTGGCTGTAAAGATTCTCTCACAAATATAAGAATCTGAATCTGGTGCCTGATGCACCCTCTGTTTGAGCAATCCAAACAGCTGGAAATGTCCACATGCTGCATAAGTAAAGTCTAGTCACATAAACAGGAACTGACAGACCAAAGTGATTTTTAAATTCCAGAATCAAAGTAGCTTTACCCTTGTGACAAAATGTGTTTATAAGAATTTGGTCAAAGTCACTTCCATTAGGAACCTATTAAAAGAAGCTTAAAAATCACCTTTCATACACCTTTTTGTCTCCTTTCACCTGCATTTTATACTCCGTTGTCAATTACAGCAATGCAAATCCAAACTCACTTAGCAGACTCTACAGAATAACCTGAGATTTAAAAGAGAAACTGGGACCATTTTTTTCTGTCTGAATTTATGTTCTACTCCAAAGTTTAGGAAATGGGCCATGTAGGACTTTTATATCTGCGTTGTCCTCAGCAGAACTTTGAACATCGTTAAATCATCTTGACTGTTTTTATGGGAAAAGAGGACCACAATACTTATTTTAAGAGATACTGACTCTATGGTATTAATGCCTTGAAAAGATGCCAGAAAATTGTATTCTACAGGGCCTCGGTAGTGCTCAGGAGTGTAGATGGCTTGTGGAATTTTAATGCCCATACATCACTCTGTGAGGGCCATAATCCTGGCATGAATAAGCTCTGTGAGGACATCTCATTAAAGATAAGTTCCTGCTCTCAAAGGTGTAGCTCTGATTTTCATGTCCAGGGGGCTTGCTGTGGCTTCTTTTCCTCCTCTGCTAATTTATTAATGAATTAAATAATTAATTATTTATTAATATTGACATATGGTTGTTAAGACAACACGACTTCATCTGTTCCACATGAGAAGATCAAGAAGTTCTGCAGGGATTTCAGAAACGGCATTTCCTGATTTCATTGGGCTAAAGCTCCCCGTGAGGTCAGAGTGACCCTCAGAGGAAGAACAGTGGCATGTAAAGAGGCAAAAGCAGCTTACTCTGGGTAAATAAAATAAATCATGATGAAGACACTGCAAATGGACCCTTCCAAAGGATTAACTGTGTGTTCTGTGCATACACTGTGCTCTCACTGTAGAAAGCTATTGAATGAGCCTGGTATGGAAATCAACTCCTTCATTCAAAATCTTAATTTCCCCAGATTTTGGGCTTTCTGTGAAGTTCTTTTAGCTGATCTTCCAGTATCTACCTGAGGTTACATAAACTAACAGTAAAATGCAATCAAAATGGTGAAAATCCTTGAAACTGTGTAACCCACCATGAATGCTCAGCTTTAAATATTCTTTCTGAATTTTCAGGTATGTAGCATCTTCTCTGGTCTGTTATTCTTTCCTCTCTGGAACCCACGCAAAGACATGATATTCATAGCCAAAGAATCTCTTATCCAAGTTAGCATGATAATTATGAGTATTGCACTTCCATGATCTTTCAGACTTTTCAGACAAATCCACTTAGCTACTTGCTAAAGTATTTTGCCTGCCCAGGGGAAAACTCAGCGAGAGTTGAACCAGAGGGATTTGCAGTACTCTATGCCTTTTTGCATTCCTTGGTGACCAAACCCACTTCTAACTGATGTAAGCTGCAAAGAAGCTTGTTTACAATGTCATATTTGGGTTTCTAGGATATTTAGGTTTTTCAGGTTTACTGTCACGTTGTCCATTGGGAATTCCTTCTATCAGTTAAAAGCAGTTTTCCCAGGTGAAAATATGTAAAAATAATACTATCAATATATGTCAAGGGGGTCAATATGGTATCATTGGTGTGTACTATACTCTTATGCTGTGTTGTAGAATTCCATGATGTTCTTTCCCTAAGTGACAAAATGGTGGTTGTCGTGTTGGAGGGAAAAAGAAGAAATATCATTTTAGCTAAAACTATACTTTGACCAAATGTAGATATTTTCATAATCCAAAACCACATTAAACAAGCAAAGACACTGAAGGGTAACTTCCATGTAATTCAGATGTGTTCTTGCATACTAATGTTCATTGAACTTTTGCACTGAACAAACTTATATAGCTTTTTCCCAGAAGACAAAACCTAAAAATGTCTGTAATATTACACAAACAACAAGTCAAAACATCACACGAAAATCCTGTGTCCCCAATTCAAACACATCTCTCTTCAAGGTCCTGTTATTTTCCATAGAGAGATGGTTAAAAAAAAATCTTTATACAAGATGTGAACTTGATTATTATTAAGTGCTTTTTAGCTAGAGTTATGGAGTGCTCATGTTTTGATCTCTGCCTTAGTTAAAATTCAGAGACACTAAATGAAAAACAAAAAACAACATTTGCAGTTGTCAACTAATAAATAAAAGATGTCTTTTGTGTAAAAGACTTTGTACATATTGCTTGAAAATATCTTCCAAAAGCTGCTAAGGGTCAGATTTTCCACCATGATGTTCACATCCTTTGTAAAGGGACCCAAAAGGGAAAGCAGTTCTCAGATGCAATTTTTCTAGTGTATTTTAGGCTACTCCTCCCCCAGCTCACTCAGAGTGGCATCACGAGGCAAATGGAATTTTTACATAAGCTTTTATTCAGTTCCAGAAGTAATGAAACAATTTGGAGAAAATTGCAAATCGTATAGTAAAGTTAATGTCTGCAGTGCCTAAAGGAGATGCAAAGATCTTACAAGGACTGTTAGAAGACAGGCGTAAATCTGAGGTTAACAGGGAGCTTTACTAGAACTGGGAATAATTGAGATGTTTGGATTTGAACTTGTGTTCCTCCTCCCATTCTCTGACGTCTGCCATCTGTAGCTAATGTTGCACATCCCTCTAATAATGGCAGATGTTTATGAGTGACCCAGGTACTGCATGTTCTATGTAGATGACTAAGAGAAGCTATTCAATCCCATATTATTATTTATTAGTAATATAAAATCATCCAGCCACTTCTAGCAGGGAACTAAGCTCCTGTGCTGAACAATCCATACATAAAACATGCACTAATGCTTTGAGGACCACTCAGAAACCAGTGCCAAGCTGCCTTAGGTGCTTCATAAGAGGGTACCTTCCCCAAAAGAACACACTCAGCACACAGATGGGTAGGAAGAGCAAGGGCACGTTGCTAGAAACAATTTGCTATGTAAGAATAAAGTGATCCTGACTTGATAACAGGTAGATAGCATTACAAATATGCTTTATAGCTTCCAAACACCAATCAAACACATGGTGGTCACAGTTCATCAATCCTGTTTAACTTGTGTTGCTTTTCCACAGAGCTACAGATGCATGGAGGATGATGATTTTTTTGTTTTGGACAGATTTTTAAAATGGTTTTAACCACAAACAAAATCTGAGAAGATTTAAACAGACGTCAAAATAAATTTCCACTTAAATTCCCTATCCAAGCATGATTTGTATACAGCTTAATTTGAATAGCACCTGGGTTGCTGAGGAAAATTTTTAACTTTAAAGGAAAAAACCCAAAGCAAATACAGATAATATATGAATGGAAAAACAGCCATATTCAAAGAAACTGTTTGCATTCTGTTCCAGAGGAGCAGAAAAGAGGGCACAGAGACGTGGTATCTTAGCAATTCAACCCAAGCAAATACTTGAAAAAAAGGCAAGTACAATTGGACCACATTAGGCTTGATCAGTGCCAAAAAACTCTAGTTTGTTTCAGGAGACTTATGAATGGCTTGTATCCCAGCAACTCTAGAATGTGTAATAGGAAAACCAGGTAGTGGCTGTTAAGAGATAGAGCTGCAAGAAGAAAGCGGAAATGACTGGGAGGACAAAAGCTTATTCATTTACATGATACTCTAACTTATATCCAATTTCAGTGCAGTAGGAAGCAAAGGATTAAGCCCTAAATCACCAGAATTTTTTTAATAACCATGCTGAACCAAGTGAGTCGGGCTCTGCTGTCAGGCTGTAAATGAGGCACTCTCTTGGTCTGTACTTTCTGCTGCTAGGAGAGGAGCTGGGAGAAATACAAAGAACACTTTACTTCTCTTCTCCTGGGACTGTATGATTCCCAGAGATGACAAAGATACAAACTGTTCCTTGCCTCTGACACAGAGGAGGAAATGCCCATCCCTGAAGAAATCATAAAATAGTTTAGCAGAGACTATTCCAGCTACAATATACATGAGCCATGGAAGAAGGAGATGCAGATTGCTCTGAATTACTGAAGTTCAGGGAATGTTTTCCAGCTTGACAATCACTCTGAGCATTTATTGTAAGAGCAGTTTGTTCTGGGATGCTGGGGAGTACTTTATGGCTACAGCAAGCAGAGACTCTGGTAATTTAGGAGTCTTCTGCAATATTACTTATGATTATAGGAAATTAGACTTGATGACTACATTGAACCTTCCAACCTTATGTCTGGGAAGCCTGTGCTTTTCTTTTTCTGTTGTGCTGCCAAACAGGAAACTCAGCAAGTAAGAAGGACGGAGTGATTTGGCCCTGATGGATGAATATTGGCAGTTCTCTTCTACAATGAAAAGGAAAAATATTTGAAGGATCTGTTACAGTCTGATCAATGAGTTTATCCAGTCTGTGCATGAGCTATTACATGTTTCATAAATTCCCAAGCAGCTTGGGGATACAAATGCTAGAACCAAATCTAATTTTAATGTAAATATTCATAGGCATAATCAAATAATATCTGCATGCCAGTATGATATTTATTTGTATAAGTTTTTTCCCTGCACCAAAATGAGGCCTCCACTTGTTGCGTAAATTCACAAGCAGTGGAAATAAAAGCATCAAAGCATCCTTCCTCCTCAAGGAACAACAGGAATTTTCCCTTGTAACAGACCGATCTATTCATGCACCATGTCTCCATATGGGAAACATATCACAGTATATTAAAAATATGTGTGGTGACCTTCGTGCATGTTTAGGACTCATGAGCCATATTTAAGACTCAAAGCACATTTTGTTCATTACCTCACTCCAAAAGACTAGAATTCCAACAAAACACAAGGATTATTCATGCCCACCACCAAGCTGAGAGATAGACAGCTTCACACTTGTATCCCAGCAATGGTGGCATCCTGTTGCAGGCAGTTAGCATGCAGATTGCATGTAATTAATTTTAGCTTCAGGATCCCTAATTGAGATGTAGCACAATGTGCTATTGTATGGTGAAATAAAATGATCCCGAGAACTTTTTATCAGCTGGAAATGGAACAAAAACTCATACTAGTTATTTAGGGAAAGCAAACACTTAACTGATTCTATACTTATGTAATATTTTTTCATTGCTGTTTACTTAAAAAATAGAAGTAAATGTTATTTTTAAAAAAGAAAATAAATTAGCTCACTGAGGACTTAATTATCATTTCTTTTCCAATGGGAATCAATGCTACTGGCAGCTTGCAGGCCTGTTCTCTTGACAAATCAAGTTGTTGTCTGAGGCGTGAAGTGTTAAGATTATGATCGACTCAGCGTGACATTGTGATTCATGGCTACTATATTACAGAGGGAAAAAGGGGATTTATGCTTCATATCCACTTTGAATTCATAGTGAAACAAGTGAATCATTCTATTCAACCTCAGGAGTTCATGTTCCACACCTGGGGGTTGAGCAATATAACAGACTTGAACATTTTAAGGCACAAGTGCAATAAAACATCACTGTGAAATATTCTCTCTTTCCTCTCATGCTATAAGTTTAAAGAATCACCTGGAGTAAAGATTTAATAAATACATTTCATTAAAAGAAGAAGGAAGAAGGATGATTATGAATGGTGGATATTGGTCAACTGGAAAAAAGACACTCCCAGATAGATAAATGTAACTAAAGGAATAATTATGCAGTCTCTGTAAGGCCTGAATTCTAACTTGTAGATCTGAATGATGTACACCATCTTTCTTTTTTCCCCTCCAAAAAAGCCATTGATGAGAAAATTCTGTTGCACTGCCATGTTTAAGCAAAGGTATAACATTTAGTATGTTTGTTTTATTTCTTATATTTTAAGATGAACATCTGGAAACAGCCGCAGACAGCTGGGGTCACTGTAGCTGCTATAACGAAGGAGGGCATCAGCACAATTCTCCAGAGAAACATGGCAAAACATGCATTTCACTGGACATCATTAATAGGGTCTACAGTGCCATCTACTCCTCCTGGAAGCACCACCCACCTCGCAATTCATGTACAACAATTTAACCATGTACAAAATCTGCAGTCACAGCATCAAAAGCAGGAGGAAAACCTAGCCAATCCCTGTAGCACTCCATTTCAATTAAGTTCAAGATCCCCTATTTTAAAAAATATGGAATTCATGCTACTTTTCCTATAGTGTTAGGAAATGCATGTCAAATTGAATTTCACCCTTGCAAAGACAGCTTGACTGCAAAAGCAGAACCAAAGTCCGACTGCAAAATGTCAGCACTGAATTCCTCTTTCAGCCTTATCTTTATAATGAGCAGAACCAAGGCATGGAAGGTGGCACAATGAAATTAAAGAAAACCAAGACTCTTGGTCCTTTTTGGGGAAAAATTATTCCCTCTTTTCTAATTAAGTAAAAGAGTCTTTTCAGCTTTTAAGCAAAACCCTCTTGGTTATTGTTTTTACAAAGAGGGACCAATCGTTTGAAGGACTTGGAGAAAGTCCAGCAAAGATAAGGCTGAATAATCTCTCTCCAGTTTAGAGGAAATGGTTTTCTTTTGTGTATTTATGATTTTCAAGAGACAAGGGTTTGGGTTTTTATTCTGATATTGCTTCATAGAAATAGCAATGAGAAGAGCTAATTGTTATTAGCTATTATTTGTTCAGCACACAGAGTGACAAACATACTCTGTGGACAAGCCTTTGCTAAATGACGTCCAGCATTTAATGAATTTTCTTGCAAATAGAAGCCTCTCTTCTTTAGTCTGGCTTTGTTGAGGAAAATGGGATGCCTTGCTAACCTCATACTGTGCTCAAACCTGGACTGCTGGCTGTTCTCAAGAGATATTCTTCTACCTGCAGGCAGCCCTGTGACTTCTGTTTCCGAGTTCACTATTGATGTACAGTATCGAGGATTCTACCTAAGTTATGGTTTTCTACTGTGGCATTCCAATAAGATGGGCTCTGGCTCCTAACCTGACACAGGGGTGCTAGTTAGTTATATACCATCCATAAATATGGAATCATCTGCTCCTGTGAGAAGCAGATTTAATGATAAAATATCTTTCTACAGCACAAAATGCACCGCCTTGTTCATAAACCATCATACATTTGCCAAAACAATTCAAGTATTTCTCTGATAATGCCTGAACTTCCAAAGCTTTGTAAAATCATCAGCCCCTTCGTGGCACAACTCCTGTAAAATTTAATTACTGGGAAATTTTTTCCAATGATAACATGTCAAAACTATGTCAGAAAATGAATCAAGGCTAGAACTTCAGCTGAAGTGCATCAGCTTAGACAGGCCATCGATTTTAAAGTAGCTGCAGAGATTGCTATCAATTCAGAATCCTCCTTTCCCATACCTAAGTTGTGGTGCTGAGCATGTATGAGACTCCCATGATATCACTGGCTAGCAGGTAAAGTACAGTGTGAAATGCTCTGCAGCAAGGAGAATAAGATACGAAAATGGCATAGATGCACTAGTTGCCAGATGGGAGTACAGAATAATAACGTTTGTAACTGGTAAAGCTCTCTGCAGTAGTTAACTCATACACCAGCTGAGCTCCTATTCCTCTGTCCAGTTACAGATGTAGAGATTTAATAGCAGCTTGGGTATCTCCAAAATTTCTAATACTGATCAAAAAGAGAAAATACTTTTGACTATTTTATATAATCTGAAGATTAATGTCTGATCCTAGAGATCTCCAGAAGAAAGGTGCATGAATACACACTCATCTCATTGTCTACCTCTGAGTTAATACCCACAGTTAAAAAATGTAAGCCCAAAGCATCTACCTCTATTTACACTGCACTTCTGGATGTGCTTGAATTCCACTGTCACTTTAGAGTTGGGATCTCTGTGAACTTTCAGCTGGCTGCACTAACAGACAGAATGTTTATATCAGTCCTCTGGCATAATGAAGTGTATCTTCAGCTCTGTAAAATATCAGGTCAACTTGATTGACTGGTACAGTCAGTGTTGAGTTATTTTTAGAACAATTCCCCAAAGTTACAATCTGTAGAAGTCTTAATATTACTTTTTTTTTCTATTAAGTGTATTATTTAGTAAAATTATGCATCTTACTATAGCACCCAGTGACCTCAAACTGAATGGCTTCCTGTGGAGTTCTGTACATTATGTACCCATGGACCATCCCTATTTCACAGAATTTAAACCCCATAAACCAGGAAAGCCATCAAAGAAAGCGATTTAGCCCTATTTGCTGATGATGATGAAACCAAGGCAAATAGAAATGAGACACATCTGAAGGTCACAGGGATTTTTGCAGGAGCAGCAAGATTTGAAACAACTTCAGAGGGCACATGTGTGGTGTGTAACTCAACACAGAGCACAGGTACCTCCAGCTTAAATGAACAGACTCAGGAGCACTTGGGATGCCAGGTGAGCACAGCAATCACACCCTGGTGCTCAGCTCTGTGGCACTCCAGTGGGTGTGATGCTCCTTAGCTCGTATTTCAAGGCAAGAAGCAAGGCTCAGACAGCTGCCCAAGTCAGAGCTGGCTCCCTGACCAGCATCATGAAGGATCAGGGCTCTGCTTTGGGCACTAACTAGTTCCCTTACTCAGTTTACTTATGCATTGCTTGAGCTAATGGGAGTTTTATCAACTTCTTTCAGTTCTAAGACTGAGTTTGACTTGTTTCACATAGGACAGTGGGTAGAACAAAGCACTGCTAGCAGAAAACCCACTGCTGGAGCTGGCAAGCTATATAGATCCAGAGCTCTGATCCCAGCCACAAAAGAATACAGCATAATATGCAAATAAATCATTAGATATTGCTATTAGTTTCTCTATTTTGTCTTTTTCAGCACTAAATACATTAAGGAATTTTTGATAAATTTTCCAATTATATTTGTTCAGAAGCATTGGCAAAACAATCTGTGCTATTAATGAGTTGTTTAGTGCAAATTAATCATTAAACTGGACGCTCTATGCCCTGAGAAGTGATTTGTTTTGCAGGGTGTTTTTACTAGCACAGTCAGTCTTTGGAAATTATCATGTTTCTTGAAAGATCTTCATCATTACTTTGATTTTAATTTATTAGAAAGGTAGCAATCCAAAAAGTCCTCAACTGGAATGTAGTCTGTCAACCTGCCCTTGCACATCCCAAGAATACACGGAGAAGAGATCTATAATTTCATACAAATGGCACAAAGTTCCATTGAACTTGGGTGCCCTGTGATACTGAGGAAGGAAGTGGGAGAGACACTGGAGACAGACAGCATATTGTAAGTGAAGGGAAGTCTAAGGTCAGTGGAAGTCTACTGGAAATGAGCTCTTCCTAAAAACCTCCCAAGCTACCTAGGGAGTTACCAAGTTTTCTTTCCTACATTCCATAACATGGGTGGGGTAGAGAATTTGCAGGGGGTTTTTAACCTCAGTTTAAAAAGCTGCAATAAAGAAGTCTAGAGCAGCAATAAATGCATTGGAGGAGCAGCAGCAGCTGTGAGCACATTCTGCAAAGAGCATTTACACGTGCACTGGGTCTACCCAACAGCAGCACATGGGTGAAGGTTGGGGTTTCATTAGGCAGCACAAACACACACTATTGCTGCTTCCAGTACTGCACATATGGCAGTGTCTCCTAGCAGGAAGAGCAGTTCCTGCCTAACAGAAATACAGTTCATCTAAATATACAAACTGCAAGGCAATTATGAAATCAGAAGCAGCCATCAGATTCTCTTAGCATCACTGCATTGTCTGGAGCTAATTGCTACATCCCATAATTATGTTGTTTCCCCAGACATTTGCCTATTTCTTGCAATGACTATTCATCTGATTGCCTTATTTTTAATGCAGCATGGCTACACTGTGCACAGACACACTGTACTCGCATTCCTTTAGGATTTGACCCTTTCTTGGCTTTAGTTCATGCCTCTTGTTCTTGTGTTTGACATAAATTCAAATCATCTTGTAGGATCTATCCTTTCAAATCTCTTTGGAGTTCTATATACTTCTGAAAGGTCATCACTTTCTCTCTACTCATGCATTTTAGCCTTAAAGTTTGAGAGGTTGGCTGTGGGTATTTTTCTTTTTTTAGGTAGAGAAGTCTTATTTTGAAAAAAGCACCTCATATTTAGTAACATTATGACTGCCATCCACTTTGTGTATTTTCCTGGTAGCCTTCAGCAAACTGACCTATAATTGCTTTCTTTTACATGTTTCCTCTTAAGTTGCTTGTACTGTCAAGTCTCCTACTCAGCAAATACAGATATAATGAGTTCCTTTAAACAAAAAAAGTTTGATTCCTTTTTAACAGCTATTGTGTTCAATGTGACAGTGTGTTTATACTGGCCTTGTATTTAAGACAAAGTCCTAATAGAGATGGTGGATTTCAGTTGAGATAAAACCCTTCAGGAAGCTAAAATCACCTTATCTCTTCAGTCAGCTTGAGCACTACAGGCAGATTTGCCCTCAGCAGAAAGTGTAACAGACCTTTGGTTATTCTTGTCATGGGCCTCTCACTGTGGGATCTCATGAGCAGTCTTTTTCCCTCTCCAATGTTTAAAGAATGAATTGTATTTATTAAACATAAGCTGCCATATAGAAGCTTTTTACTGGAACCCCTGTATGCTTTGTCTTTTGTTTTGTGTTGTTTGGAGAAAAGGAAACTGAAGGGCGACCTCACCGTTCCTTGCAGCTTCCTGAGGAGCAGAAAAGGAGAAAAAGGTGCTGAGCTCTTCTCCCTGGTGTGACAGGCCACAAAGGAGTGGTTCAAAGCTGCATCAGGGGAGATTTAGGCTGGACATTAGGAAAATTTGCTTTACCAAGAGGTTGTTCAGACACTGCAACAGGCTTCCTCGAGAGGATATCCTTTCCCCAAGCCTGGCAGTGTTCAAGAGGCATTTGGACAATGCAGTAAATAATACACTTTAACTTTGGGTCAGTCATGGAGTGGTCAGGCAGTTGGACTAAATGATCACTCCGGATCACTTGAATTATTCTAAGTATAATCTTGTATTAACACATTTTTAGGAGTCAGACCATGAAAAGGCCTCTAGTTCTTCTGGTTTTGTACAAATACATTTCTCTGCAGATACAACATCTATTTAGGTGGCTACATTCACATATGTATATGTTGATTTTATATTAAGAGGCTAAGATGTTTTCATGTGACCATACATTAAAAAAAACCAAAACACCAACTCTAAGTTGTCAGAATTACAGAATTTTGTAAAGTGCACTTGTAAATTCAAGGCTATGCTGCAAAAATATATGCTTGTTAAAATTCAGTGGGTCAGCAATTTATGTCTGAATTCAAAGAATGAAGTTATGGTAGCAATCCTTACAATGAAACAAGAATGAATGTGGGAGGGGGTAAACAATGCAGATATTTTCTTTGGTCAGCACATTGCGTGTATTTTATTATAGAAGCATTTTGACCCAAACTGTGACTGTTTAAGACACTGGAAGCTTTGACAGGGCTATGCTGACTTATTAACTCTGCTGTGCACAGATACAAGGGACAGAAATATCTTCATTGTGGGACACAATGGGTGACTTCAACTCCTTCAACACGTGGCTGCAATTACCATTTTGTAAACATTTTCATTGAGTCTGGGTCCACAACATTTTGTAGCTTTTTTTTGGCCAAGAGTAATAGCTCTGGGAATGACAGAGTGTCATCTCCAAAATATGTGTGTAACATAAAAAAAGGAGAAAATGATCACCCTAGAAAATCTTAATGTGAATAGCCTATACAAGACATCCTCTTGTAAAACCTGTGAAAGTCATATTGGCACTTTAGTACTGTTTGCTGCCCCTCCTTCCCAGCTCTCAGCATAACAAACCTAGAACTGGACCAGACTCTGTTGTCCTCTAGTGATTACCAGGCAGGGCAGTGGCTTTCAGAGCCATTAATACACAGGCATGTGGAAAACAATACATCAGGAAGTCAGAGGGATGTCCACTGATCTTTTCCAGCTCTCTTCTCTCCTCCTTTCCAAATGTTTTAAGCAAGTTAGAAATGAATAAAGAGCAGGTGTTTAGGTTTCATAGAATCATAGATTACCTTCAGGTGTTCCATCTTTGGTGTTATTTAGGCTGTAGCAGAGTTTCCCAAGTGATCATCTTTATCTATTCCTCTATCAGTACATTAGAGCCTTGGCAGATGCTATAGGATTGCAATTCTCTAGATCAGAATAAATATATCGGGAAAAACACCACAAGAGTGGCTGACAACCAGTCTTTGGAGGACTCATGACTGTGCACCACAGAATACAGAGCAGCTTGTAATAAGAATGAAGAGAATTTTATACCATCTGTAAAATCCTCAGGACAGAAAAGCCCTTAGCAATGGAGCTCTGATCTTCACAGGGGTCTCTGGACAGTGTTTTCATAATGATCATTAATCAATAGTGATGCTAATCCTAGCCACAGGGAAAAGGAAAAGGGGCAGAAGAGAATCAATTCTTCACTTGGTGAAGAGTCTGGTGGAGACTGTGCAACACTGATAGAGCCTTCTCTGATTAGCATAAGGTCACATTGTCTCTTATGGCATCCACCTCCATGAAAATATTACAACGGGATTTTATTGTCTTCCCTTTCTAGCAGAGAGAGCCCATGATGAATGGTGTATGGGATTCTCAGTGTGTTACATACCAGCTCCTGAAGGAACAATATTTTGCATTCTGCATTTGCTCAGGAAATACTTCCCTGATCTTTCCTTTCTGTGCTGCAAAGGCCCCATTGGAAGGACAGATTGCTGTGTCATCCCCCCTGCACCGGCTGTTTGTGGCCATATTGGCCCTCACCATGAGCATATGGGAGCATTTTTCAAATGCCACAAAACCTCGCCGTCCTAAGGATTAATATTAAACACCTTTTACCATACGGAGGCACATGAGAGAGAGTCCTTGCAGATTTTAGCTACGTCCTGCATGATTTGCTGGAGTTGGCTGTGCTGTAAGCATCTTTAGTGACTGCAGATAATAGATATTCATGTGTTAAAACCAGTATATCTCTCCACAAACGTAGCTTAATTAGGTTTGCTGCAATTTTCTGTGATAATTTAGTTCTGCCTTTGCCTTTTGGCTGGCAGATTGTCCCTGGAAACCTCTTACAGAAATTCCCATTGACTGCAATGATTCTCAGTTAGGGCAAAACTGATCACTGCTGCCTTCCCTGCTGTTGAACTCAATCAACAAGCCATACATAACTCTCTACAAATAAAAAAAACATCGGTAAGGTCAGAAAATCTGAACACTGACTGTTTGACACCAGAAAGATAATGATAATGTAACTAGTTCTGCCAGGACTTGCATCAGAGCATAACAGATGAATCCGTCTCCATCCACTGAGTCACCTTGCCAACTTTTTTCAATTAAATTCTCCTTATAAATCAACAGTGAGAGATTACTTTTCAGCTAGAAGGTATTCAGTCAAACAGCAATATACCATCAGCAGCCATGAGGCAAAAATATAAGGAAAACGAGAAAACTAACACTTTTTTTTCTTCCTGCTCATGAGATATGAAGCTTCTACTCCCTAAGTCCCAAGATTATGTTCCATTTTAGTAATGGCTCCTCCTCCCTGCCCTTCCTACTTCACGAGGATCACTGCTCTACAGGAGGTAGAAATACACATCTCTTCAACTTTAATTTAGCTGTGTTTGTGAAATTACATGATCTCTCCCCTTTGTTTTTCAGACTGGTCTCAAATTCATACCTTATAAAGAGCCCTCTTATGCCTCAGTCAACGAGGCTGAGTTTTGATTCAGCCAGCTTCCTTTCCAGTTACAAGGATTGCTGTTCTTGCACTACTCTTCCTTACATGTAATTCCTTCACATTTAACTGGAGCTCCAGGAGGATTTAACTTGGGTGAAGCTCTTGTGACACTACCAGGTTGCTCATGTGCAATCTACACTCACAGTTTGTTCAGGTCTGGGTTCAAGCCTGGTCAAGATTTTTGCCCATGCTTGATGTGTAGACTGTACAATAAAACAAATAAGCACCAGTACTGGCATTCTCAGTGTCCCTGTGGATTTGTATCCCACACACTCTCACACTCCTCCTCCCTTGCAGTTTCCCACTGTGTTGTGCACAGCACAAGGGCCCCGTGGCTTGTCCTGGCAGTGCAGGTGGCCAGGCTGGGCTGACAGTGCCCAGCACCACCCCCAGTGTCTGACACCTGCCAGCTGCCTTTGGAGGGAGCTCCCATCAGCATCAGTGCCTCTTCTATTTGGCTGCTGATTTTCGGGACATGTATAAGAACCTAATGGCCTTTTAGAGAGACTTTGGCTCTTCCTCCAGTGTTGGTCAAAACTGACCAGCAAATTCAAAAGTTATCAAGCAGAGATGAGCAGCTTGCACATGGAAATCTCACTCCTCTTCAGCCTACACAGTGCCTCCAGCCAGATCTTGTTCTAACAATTTATGCACAGTCTTGCTGTTTGGCTGCTGCAGCTCACATCAACCTGTCTCCTGATGTGCTTCATCAACAAGCATTTACCTCAACTCACTGAATGCCACCATTCTCCTGCAGTTTGTAGGAAGCGATTATACAGCCCGTCTTATTAAAGCAGAATTCTTTGGTACAAAGGAAATGACACCTCTATTTTCAAGTGAATGCATATTTTTGGTAACAAAACAATGACAGAAGAAAAAGTATTACTTTCTGTAATCATGAATTTGTACTGCCTTAGCTTATATTTGAAGAAAATAGTGAGATGTGTCACAGATCAGTAAATCCACTGAATGGAGAGAGCCAAACACAACTTAGAGACCAGCAAATGCCCAATAATGGTATGGAAAATGCAGCTATTGAAGAGACATTGTATATTATGTTTGAGCATCTTAAGCTGCATAATGTCAAAGAGAAAAAAAGGTGTGCAAATTATTTTTTCACTCAGCCTACTCAAGTTCTATATAACATTCTAATAACAATTGCCAGGACTATGGACTAAATTGCACACATTTTCTTCATTTAACTGTTACCTGATGAATAGGAGTATTATGGGGATTATTCCTCTTAATGACAAAGCTAATCTCCTATGTAACAGTTGATGATGATGGGTGCTTGTGCTATTCAAGGTAAAAATGAATTTTTCTGTGTGCTCAACTTCAAAGGATTTTATTTGACTAAAAGAAAGAGAAAGCAACATAAAGGAGGAGACAGGAGCATGAACTCTGGATTGAAAAGGAGGATAAACTCTGATTATTTCAGTGGTTTGTACAATCCAAAGTTGCTAGAAAAACAGAAAGCATTTCTTATATTAAACGATTGACTTGAGAGGAAAATGAAAATGCTCACATGTTTCCTAATGTGCAGATGGACAAGTGCAAAGCTTCAGTAATGATAGCTCATGGAAATAAAACAAAAATATCACAAATCCGGATGTCAAGCCAAGCCTGCTGAATTGCCATTGTTAGGCGCCTATAATACTGCAGGATTTATTTTTCATTTGAAGAAATACTGTTTTGTGTCCACGGCCAGATCTGTTCAGAGGGATAGCGCATTACACAAAGTGCTATGATTCATACCTCCTCCTGCCCAGCCTTGCTCTTCTCTGTGGATAAAGTCCCTGACAAATGATTTATCTTTAGCCAGGAACAGCAATGCCACAAAGAGTGTCTGAGGAACTTCCTGCCTCAGGAGTGCAATGCAAGGCAGTAAAATAACGCAAATCTGGACATGGACCTGTTTGAGGACATCACCACATAAAGATACAGGAAATATTAACACAGGGAGAAGAAACACAACAAATAAATAAATAAATAAATAAATAATTTAGGTACCTCCTTAGATTCTTTTGACTCACAAGCTCTGACACCTTGGAAAAAGGAAGGGGAGGGTAGTGAGAGGAAAAAAAACCCCAACAAACTGAAAACCAGAAATGCGCTTGCGAAGTAGGGTTTTATAAAATATTGCAGCTCTCAGTCTTAAAATGTCTAAAATGAAAATGTGTTGCAAGGACATAATAAAAATAAAGCTGATAATGTGCTCCCCCAGGAAGAAGGAGCACATGCTGCTCCCCAGTACCCAGAAGGCAGCATTCCACTGAGAACAAAAACAACTTACACAGTGAGATGCATTCCCAGCTTCCAGATTTGATTTAGAGATATCAGAAAACTTTCAATGTCGGCCTGGCTTAGCATGAAATTAGTGCATGGAAAAGGCCTCTCCTGAAATAGTGCCCTCTTCTATCATCTACCTGCTCACCCAGGAGGACTCCTGTCTGATCCCCCAGCCCTGCAGTGCCTCATTCAGTCACGGCATTAACAGAGCACAGCAATCAATACTGTCTCACTACAGGTGACACTCAATGAGCATCAGGAAACAAGGCCCTGCTACATGGATATAAATCCATATTCCAGTTAACTGTCTTTCCTTGGATACAGTAATCTAACAACCTCAAAGAAAGAGCCCAACAACACAGTAAAATTCTCCATCAGATACCCGAATTTTGTAATTTATATGAATGTACTTATATGGAATAAAATCCACAAAACCTGTAATTAAATTCAACAGCGATGCCCGTACATAAACATGCACATTCCAGCATTTAGAAGACAGTATGGGATTCACTTATTAATTGAATATTTCTCATGAAACTTGAAATAGATTATCAGGTACTGTGACCAAGTTTCAGGGTCAACATAATATTGTGATTAATTGGCCAATGACTCTTCAGCATTATCATGTCCCATTTTGCTTCTCCCATACTCACATTAATTAAAAAACAATGATCTCATATCTAATGTTCCAGTTAACATGTAGGGATCACTACAGAGAAATAACCCCACATGAAATTTCAGCCTCTGCCTACTTAGGCAGGGAAGAATATTGGAAACCCAAAAATTATGAAAAGTTCCTAGGATCCATCTTTGCTCTCATTTGCACCAAGGACTGTGATTGTCAGAGGTTTTCTTACAGGAAGGCAAGAATCTGGTGTGGGAAATAAAAGTATTGCTCCCATTTTACCACCTTCCCCCAGAGATTCTTCCTGAAGTATCAGAACAATGAGGATTTGAGCTTTGCTGTGATTACAGATAGTAATTTTGTTTTCAAAAAGAAGACATAACTAAAAGTGTATAAAACTCCAATAAAGTAAAACTAACCAGGAACCCTTTCCAGGACATTTTAAAACAAGCAGCAAAATTAAAAACTGCAAACATGCTCATCACAACATGCTTACACTTCAGTACAAGACAGTACTCCTTGCACAGCACTTTTGGGTGGTTTATGAGAATTTTCTACAACCTGAACTTCTTTAAAGTTAAATTGCACTTCGAAGTTTCATTTACACACTGTAAAAATGATATAGTTAAGTTTTCAACAGGGAATGAATTATTCATTAAAGAAGATAATGGTGTTAAACTCGTCCAAGGAGCTATAACATTAGCATAAAGAATGCCTTATGTCACATTAATTTTAAAAACAGAAAACATACAACACAAAAAATATTGAACCATGGATTTGGTTTTTGGCTGCATTAAACAAAAAGCAATTATTCTTACTGCAACCTTTTCCTAGCATTTTAATCATACTGGTAGGTATTTTACAAGCCATTTGTTCTTAATTATTAATTGCATCAGGGTAGGCTGGGTAAAACATGCCTCTATTCTGATTTTATTATTTTTGCTTTTCCTTTTATGCAAAGATGCAAACAGAAGTGCTTAGAAAGGAAAAAAATCTTTTTTAAAATTTATATCTCAATGATATAGGAAACCAGGTATAAGAATATACAAAATCTCATTTTTTAAAAAAATAAGGCCATCTATGGAAAAAAATGCCCACCTCCAATAAAAAAATCCATCCCCCAAAAAAGAAGATAATTTCTTTCTTAAATAATAGTCAGCTATAATAAAACAAACAAACTAGACTTCCCCAAGCCCTTCCACATCTATATATATATTTATCAATAAAGAATAACTTCGAGGAATTAAATCAGTATCTGTAAAACAGATCCTCTTAAATTCAATTGCAGCTGATTTTATTTACTGACAGAACAGTCCAATTCCTTAGCTCCTTCTTGACATAATTTCTGTAAAATAGAATCACTGCTGCTTGCTAGTGATTTTTTAGTTTGTTAAAACTAGTTATCTTAAATGCTTTGGGTAAATAAACTTCAGGATTAAAATAACTATTTTCTCCTATACCATCTGTCTTCTCAACTTACTCATTCCTTCCATTGTACAAAGTAGCTGCTTCATCAGTTTGCTAATAGAGTTTAATGAATAGCTCTTGCCCTATTTTGGAAGTAAAACTAGTTTTAGAGGCCTTTTCCCTGTTTCTTTTAACTTGTTTTAGAATTCATTAGGGTCAAACCAAAGACAGATTTTCCAGTCAGGCAAAGAAACTCTTGCACTAGAAAGACAGGGGGCAATGGTTGTAGCAGTCAGAGAATTCTGATGGATTTTCCTTACATTTTTGAATTTATTTATTATTTTTACTTATTTATTTTATTTGCTTTATTGGACTTTGCCTTTACCAATCAATCTACTCAGAATTAGGAAAAACTCAGATGATTTAGATTTTGCACAGTTGATGACACAAATTCAAGATACCCCTGTGAAATACTGGCTTTATACTAAGGAGTGAGGGATGTGGACAGCATCCTAAAAGCAGGTTTTTGTTATTCCAGTGCTTGATTCACTCTTGCAGTCTGACAGAAGTGAATGTTTGCTCCCAAAACCTTCTTGAGGGAAGGTCTAGCAGCACTTGCCCTCGTTGCAGTGCAAGGTGACTGGACAAACCGAGCTCCCTTCTAGCCTAAGTTCCTAAAGGTTTTCTCACCCTGTAAATCCTTCACAGAGGGTTGAGAAGCTACTCCTTCATTCCCAGTCTCTGATTGTAATGTTTATGTAGCTGTTCCCTTGAGTTATTTCGTAAGCAACAGAGTACAGGACAATAAAAGCTGGTACCTTCCAGCTATGAAAAAAAATTGGCACCATGGAAGAGCATCTTATGTACTCACCGTGGCATAATCCCAGGGCCCATGGAAGTGACACAGTGAACAAAACCAGGATTAAGAGAGTTGTATTGCTTCCTTCTATTCACTGGAACTTGTGGGCAAAGTTCATCTCATGCCACAAAACTACTTATTTATTTTAGGCATATTCCAGATCCTGCAGCTCTAAGAGTAACCTCAAAAACTTGAAATACATGTAAACTCACTCAGCTTTCTTCTTCAGAGCCTGCTTGAAATGATAGCCCTGGGAAGGAGAAAATAGTCTGTTTTTCTAAATATTTGTTAACTGGAACCCTGAGGTTCCCATCCCTACACAGTTAACTCTTTCAGTGCTGATGGTATTAAGACATGTGGCCTGTGTTCTTGCTTACAGTCTCATGGCAATTCAGCATCCCCTCAGATACCACCCTCCCCCGTCACTGATCTCTCCTCAGCAGCTTTTGTAAAAGAAAATTTGTTTGCAGATGCCCAAAATGCACCGGCATCAAAAACGGGGACAGATAAAACCGATTCTCTTTAGCAGCTCTAAAAAGG
Organism: Drymodes brunneopygia; assembly: GCA_013400955.1. Taxonomy (NCBI): domain Eukaryota; kingdom Metazoa; phylum Chordata; class Aves; order Passeriformes; family Petroicidae; genus Drymodes; species Drymodes brunneopygia. The sequence goes on along the minus strand of VZTZ01048587.1, from coordinate 682,342 downwards.
GCCCAGCAGTCACTGTGCCAAGTGCAGTAAGCTCTTGCTCACTTAATTATGAACTTCGTGCATTTACAGGAATCTGCTGCACAATTCCAAACATCAAAGACTTCATCAAACACTGAAGTCTGTGTGCCTGTATCTTGGGGAGGATAGACCTTCTCCTCAACAAGTGAGGAATGTTCCTGTAGCTCCAGATGAACCCCAGGTGTTTCTGCCCAGCCCTCAGCCATCACAATTCCTCCTCAGAAATTACTGCTCACAGGCATCTCCACTCAGGCAGTATCTTTTAGCAGCATTAAAGGCCTTATGTGAATCCCAGTTCCATGGAGACTTTCATGGGTTTGAACTGGCTTTAGATCAGGCACTAAATATACAGATTTGGAATTATGTTAGGATATAAAATGCTGTTTAATGCAGCATGGAAGTCACAAATAACATATCATGGTGGTAGAATTTAATATTTTTTCCCCATGGAAGTTTAATACCTTGAAAGAAAATAATAAAAGCATCCAGTGTCAGAGTAAGGCATACAGCAATCTGACAGAGTAATATAGATGCTAGTTGAAATAATAAAGTGATAGAAATCATAGATAGATAAAACCTCTGTGTCTAGATACCTGTCACAGCCAGCTGGTTTGCAGAGGCTCTGATAATTCTCTACTTTAGTGACTGTAGGTCTACTATACAAATTAATGGCTTTTTAGATACAACTGCTGTAATCTGATGTACAGCAATGCCAGGGAGGAAGAGTCCCACACTCTGTCCTGGAATGACTATAGAGTTATGACCTGAAATTTACCTCCGTTTAAAGAACAATCATATTCTAGGGGGTGCAGGATCATAAACAGAGTAATTTAGACTCTGACTCAGGTTTTGGGGCCTGAATTTCTGAAACCAGGGAAACTTTGGGTATAAATAGCTGTTGGTACAACTTATTACATTTAGATGACCCCAGCATATCCACAAGACTATGACCTTTAGGACACTGAATCCCAAAGGTAAATGAAGCAGGCCATTGGCTGTGTAGAAGCTCACAATGCAGAGTGTGGGATGCAACAGGTGAAAGCTGGAGAGATTTGTAGGCTGGGGTTAGATAAACATCTTTTAAATACTTTTGGGTCAGATTTACTTTAAGTCACCTAAATCTCTCTAGGCTGAAAATCTGGCTTCTTTGTGAAAATTCTTGACTACAACAGAACCCAGAACACCAGGATAATAGCCTGTCTCATAGTCCATGGAATGGTAACAAAGAAGAGGAAAATAAAGGAAGAAAAAAATCACAAGAAACTATCCAAATACATATAAAGATGGCATCTGGCATCTCTCTCTTTCTCCTCCCACTTCCATATGTGTGGATACTTTTTTTTTTCCATATCCCTCACAATATTCACTTGCTTCCAATTTAATTTTCTACTCCCAGAAGCCAATTATCCGTGAACAGGTAAAAGGGAAGTAGAGACAAAGGAGGTGTAGCAGTTTAATTAACACACAGGCAAGCAGAATTTTACTTTGGTACTCTGGTCTCTCCTGAAGAGACAATGCTCTGCTTTCAGACCCTATTAAAAATGCATTTATTTCATATTCTCTCATAATACTCTCCATAAGGAAAGGAACGAACCACGGTGCATATTTTGTGAATGATTTATAAAGTGGTACTGCAGATTTATGATCTGAATCACAGGTTCTTGTGGAAGTGCAGCAGTGCTTCTGTTACAGGGAAACTGAAATGGTTAAAACTCTCTTTACTCCTTAGTATTTGACACTGAGGAACAGCCCTTCCACTTCTCCCAGGTACCTCCACACATCAGCACTGTGAGCACCAAAACTTTTCTCCCTCCAGCCCTGGGGAGAAAGGACATTTCCAGTTTTGGAACAACTGTTGAATAAGAATGTCCCAATGCTTTCTGAAAGGTATAAACCAGCATTTAAGCAGCAAGAACTATGAAACATAGTTCTATGAACATAGAACTATGTAAAAAAAAAACCCAAATCATAGCACTTTACTCTCTGGGATTCTCCAGCCCCAAAGATAGCTAACTTATTTTGTTTCTAACCAAGTCATCCTGAGGAAGTAGAAAAAGCAGCAAGAAAGAATGGGGATAGCTTATGATAGGAGAAACTTGCATTTTCCTGAAAAAGCATCAACAGGTTTTTCCTTCAAGGTAAACAGCTTGAAAAGGGTTTTCTGGGGGCAAAGGGTTTTCAGGGGCATTTTGGGATCACCTTACTGAAATCTGCTCAGATGCAATAAAAAAACCCAAAACAAAGCTGAAAGCCCACACCCCCTGAAAGAAACTACCACCTCCAAAAAAGCATAACCTTTGTGAAGTCCATGGTGAATATCTGCCTTTGTGCACTTACATACACTTTTTTTCCTATACAGACCAATTTTGCAGTTGATGTGTAATTTAAAAACTTTCTGTAGTGATGCTTCCATAGTCAGGCATCAGGACAGACTGTAAATCATATGATACAAATAAAATATGTGAGCAAAACAAGAAAAAACACCACCACAAACCCATCAGCAATATCTGTTTCTCTGTGATGGGTGAGAAGGTGGTAGACAGACATGCTTGGTGCTCTGCTTGGTTTGAAGCAGGGAAAAGGGATATTGAATAGTTGATCTAAGCTTGCACTTGGATGCATCCCCAGAAGCTACATCCTAAATACAAGCTCATTTCTAGTCTTTGCAAATTGCTTTGTGTTCCCAAGATGCACATGCTAAACTCAGCCAACATTTCCTCGCTGGCCATGGATTTGCTAGGAAAAAAACTACTGACTCATACTTCCTTTGTGGTGTTTGTTTAAGGAAAAAATAGTGCTGTCCCAGACACTCTTCCCAGATAAATGCAGCAAGGATCAATTCCACATCATACAAATAACATGGCATGGAAGTTGAGGCAAACTGTAGGTAACCCTCCAGTGTCTAGAGGAATTTCTACAGTGAAATGCCTACAGGTCTTCTGAATGGTTTTCAGATGTGTTTCTGAACCATATAGAAACACGGGGCTTTTGGTCACAAGCTACAAACTCACAGGAGGAAGAGAAAGGCACCTCCTAGAGCTTGCACTTAGACAGTACAACAGTAACCCCAGACTGTGAGTCTTGTGGTTTCATGGGAACTCAGACTTTCCTTGTGAGTCCAGGGAGCTGCACAAAGCTCATCCCTGGGGGCCACTGAAAACCAAGTCTGCATTTTCTTCTCCTTTATTAAATATAAGCAAGTTTCCATGCAAAAAAAAAAATCACTGTTAAATGAGAGCTATATATCAGAGAGAGAGCAATCACAAATTGCTTTATTTCTACTGGGAATTACTGTGTTGATTGAATTCTGTCTTCCCTAACTTCTATTTTTCATGTAACTTTTCATCTTTGAAGGCAAGAGATGTAGAAAGAAACAGGTGCTGACAGAAAAAAAAATGAATAGATATTGCTTGGCTGGGGTCTACAGTTCAGCCACTGTGTATCAGAAGTAATCAAAACCAGTATGTATCTGCTACCAATTAGGAGTGAGAGATGCAGGTAATGTATATGATGCATGAATTAAGAACTTTTGTTTTCATTTAGTCATATAACTTATGAAAAACTGAATATAATTCTACCACAATCATTCTTTCTGCTACATTTCCTCTTCCTCTTATCTGAAATTATTTTTTTATACAGTCGCCCTCTCAAAAGTCTCTTTCAAAAACCTAAAGAAAATTGAGTTCATTTGGGCATAATTTCCTTGGCTATTTTTGCTTCTATTCCTAATGTCCCTGGCTGTCTATGCATCTGCCCTTCAGTGCATATTGCCAGGGTGAAAATCTGTGTCCTCCTGAGCTCCTGCAGGAATCAGCCAGCACTCGGAAAGAAACAATTTCATTTCACTCAGGATCAGGAGAGTTCACTGTGAGTGTCCTGGACAACAGTGTCTGTTCCTGAATGCCTGAAATTTCCCTGCATCTGAGGTGCATTATAACATGAACATGACTCAAATAATACCTATATCACTTGAAATTTCCCAAAGCCACACACTTGTACATGTGGTCGTCATGTTATACACATTACCTATCAGGGCCCAACACTGTGCTAACGTGGGCACTGGAAGCAGCAGAGCTGGAATAACTGGGGATTCACACTCCTGGAATTATCCTGTTTTGGTTCTACAGCTACCTCAGATAGGTCTGCATGGGCTTAACCAGACCCTTGCAAATTAGAAAGATAAGGAAATAATAATATTCTGTAAATACTCTGGGGATTAAAACTGCTAAAGAAGTTTTGATTTGAGAAGGAAATGCTGGTAGAACCATAGGCAGATTTAAATTTCTTGCAAACATGTAACTTAGAAATTAGAAGACAGTATCAGAGATGTGACAGTCCCATAGCCAGCAATCCAATAACAGGACTATGCAAAACCTCATTAGTTTTAAGTTAGAGCTTAATACACGTATGGATTTCATGACAACTGACTTGTAGGCAGAACCTGAAAATGCAGGAGATCTTTCTAGTCCCATGCTTTGTATCTTGCAGATCTGATGACTCAATATGCTTATTTTTCATTGATCAGCAGTAATTGTTTTTTATGGACACCATGACTGTACCATCTGTAGGTTATTGAGTTTTTAAGTGTAATTCCAGCCTTGACACTCATGTCTCTCTCAGCAGTTTCATCCAGGAAGAATCTGATCATCCTAGAGTGCTCTGATGTAGAAACTGGAGCCATTGTCCCATTAAACAATCCTAACCTATGTCTGGTTCTTAAATAACTACCAACTTCAGCCCATGATCTTTTTGGGATATATAGCAAAGACATTTACGGAATTTTCATCTCTCTCTATTTGTTACAAGATCTCTGTCACAGACAACTAACTTTGAATCACACCTTGCCAATTTAAGGAAGTATTATTAACAGGAATTGCATATTAGGAGAGGTGTAAATTACATGATTAGAGTACATTTATAGCAATGAAAACTTTCTAATATTTTATGAATACATTCTAAACCAAACTAAAGTTTCCTAGAAATAAAATATTCTTGGTAATGACAATGCTCTTATTAATGTTAGCATGATAGACTTAGGGAATAGACTTAGTAGGACTAGGAGGGTCAAGCACTTCATTACCATATGAAGTCTTAATTTCCTCGTACTTTACAAATAGAGGCATTATCTTCATGTAAGGCCTTATTCTAACTTAACTGCTCTTTCCAGCTTTGCCATTGACATGCTTAAAATCCAATAAGTTTTAATAATAATAAAGGGTCAAGTGTTTTCATGCAGAGTTTAATGGAGACTTTTAGGCAATTTAACATACTGCCACGAAAGACAGCCCAGCCATCACTGCTCTGCTTTTTCTATTAACCATATTTCTAACAGGCAGCATTCTTCTGGCTGCACAAGAAAATTACTCTGATGTCTCCTTTTATGGCATCAGGTGAACACAGACCTTGTACATTTTTAAACATCCCTGTGTGCAGAAGATTAATGAAAATTCCTGAAAAATGTAGTGTTTTGGCCCTTCACTAGGCTTGTAAATATTTACATGTAAATTGATACAGCATTCCTATTAAAACCCATAGCAATGAGTAGACACTAAGTTAGGATATTTATGTATTTGAAGCCATTTATGGCAGATGAGAACTTTTTAATGCCACAGTTCTGGACAATCTGTCAAAATACATATTCTGAAGAATGACATCATTATTCTCCTGCTGAATGCTATGGATGTAGCAGTTGGTGGTCCCCAGCCAGCTGAGGCATCCTGAATTTTTTTAATATCATGCTGCATCAAGAAATCATGGCACTGCAAACCATTATAACATTCAGAGCTCCTAAAAATATGTACTTCTACCTTCAAATGGAATATTACTTTATGCTTATATCAAAACACCAGGGTAAGCAAAGAAAGAGGAAAGAGGAATGCACAGTAACATGAGGAATGCTAAGAACCACACTATCAATGTTTGCAAAGTTACATTGTGACTCCAGCACAAGAGAGAACCATTCAGAAGGGATTGTTGAGACGAATTCCTGACCCTCTGAAAATCAGCTTGGCTGATGCCAAGATTTCATCTGTGTTGTGTTTCTTACTCTTTTTTGGTCCTTAAACGAAAGGAATGGAATATGCCTGGACTGCTCAGTTGATTGAACGTCCCTCTCCAAGCTGTGGTTATTTACACAAGCTAGTATTAGAAACATGTATAGTGGCTTTTTAAAGCAATGGTATGAAAATGCAGCCCTACTGCTTCCCCACTGAAGTGCCATGGAAGAACACCTGGATTACAGAGTGTGCATACTCCTGTACAGGAGTGCACACCTGGAGTAAATGAGAGAGATTAAAATATCCCTTTATCAGTTTCTAGCAGGATGATGTCTGCACTGGTATAATGAATTAAACAAAAGCTCAGTGCATGTACACAACAATTTTTGGCATCTGCTACCATTTCTTTTATTGTTGGTTCTGTTCCTGCACTGTAATTCTTGTAGCCTTTCCCCCCCACCCCATAATCAACTGTATTATAACTTGGCTCACCTCTGAGCCACACAGAAGCAACTGCAAAATCAATAAGATGACCTCAAAACAGAGGAGAAGAAATTATATCTGTTTGCTTTAGCTTCCCATCTACTAAGAACAAACAGGCATTTCCAATACCATCAGCAAATCCTGATGTTTCATAAACACACTTTCTCCAACCCCATTTCTGCTCTGACAGCAGTGAAAAGGTTAAGATGAGATCATGTCAGCTTAGCTGACTATTCAAGGTTTTGCCAGTTTGGATCACAACCTTAACATTATTATTTAAATGTGGCTTTTGTATTTCATTACATACAAAGCAATTATGTTTGCATTTACGATGCACATAATTGTAAGACTATGACATTGTTCTGATGATAATGTTCATTGATCATTCATAATGCAGTTGGCTCATGCCATGAATCATGACACTCTTATCACCTTTCTCATTTTACTTGCTATTAGATGGCTATATTTGCATATTGATGCTTTAAACGCACACTTTTAATCTCTAGATGATGTAAAATGCCTTTTACCATCCTTTAATGTACACCACTCTTTACTTTCCTGAAAGTGAGCTCTTGTCAAAGTCCTCATAACATCAATGGCTCTTTCCTGAAATGTGTCAGTTTTAGTGAAGCTAACTAACACCAAAGGCAGCCAGATATCTTGTCCAACAATATGTATTTTCAACATGCTTGTCACAGAGCTTGATGAAAGTATAACATTTTGCATTATGGTATATTTCTATATTCTAGTACAATTTTTCTTTTAAATTGGGTATAATGCTCATAATATCTACTTTTTTCTTTTTTTTTTTTGGGGTGGGGGAGGTGGCGGGGAGAAAGTTAGAAGATTCTGAGGACCAAGCAGAAAAATGAAAAAGCAATACCAAAATACTGATTGCTCTAGTGTGGGCTAGAACTGTATAGTATTTCCTTTCAAATTAGACTACAGTTAAATTGCATTTTCCAGCATGCTGCAATGATGACTGTGACTCAGACAATCCTTAGCCCCAGAATACTAAAGAGCTCAGCCAGCTTCAGATTTTTTTTTTTTAAATTTCAATTTATTTCTTCCATGTTTGGGTCCTGGGTCATTGTGCTGGGGAGTGTTTGCTACATGAATGTTCAGCACAGTAAACCTCAAACCAGTGCTCAGTGGCACCTGGCCTGGCTGCATGGCTGTGGCTTTTGGTCAGCTGGGATGTGCTGGGGAAGTGCAGACCTTGCCAGATCATGGAAGAACCAAACTAGCAAGGAACCCAGAATGAGCTGCACCAACCACATCTGCCTTCAGGTGTCACATGCACATGGATTGCAATGCCAATGTGCCCTACAGTAAGATGGCAAATGGGAATGTATTCTAAGTGAAACACTATTTATGGGAAAAATTATTATTAATAGTACGCCCCACCCTACCCAAAAAAGATCCAACTTTCAAATTTTACGTTTTGCAGGAAATTTATCTTCAGTCCAAAAGTAAACTTGACCAGCTCTACATCTAATGATTGCCTAGGCTATGCATTAACAAACATCAGTAGTTTTAAGCCCTCCATTTATCATGAACTTCAGCTGCTCAAGGGAAGCTTGTTAAAGAGAAAATTGCTGCAATATTTTCCTGTAAACAAAAAACAGCGTACATTTGATGAAACAGAAGACTAAGTTCAACCACCATGAATGAAACAACATACAATGGTTATCCCATAAAGAGGAAAAGATGGTAAATATATTGAAGAAATTATCACCTATGAGAGATTGCTTCAGCTCTTTTTATTCTTACTTATACAAATATCCTCACCGAGTTTGATGAGCATCTGATTTTAAATTAGGAATGAGCTGTGTATTCTTGGACACACTTGGTTTGCCAGCAATAGCTTCCAGGTTAATGGGATCAAGCACAGCTAGAAAGATGCAGTTCTCTATTTTTATCTGCATTTTTCAAAATCAGTCTTGGTACACTCCAGAAATTACATTATTTCCTCATACTGTGCAATTTACTCGAAAGGCTCATTTTTTTTAGAAAGTCTGCAATACAAAGCTTTTGAAATATTCAGAAGTGCAGTGTTTGGATTTTTGCCTTTAAATGAGTGGTTGACAGAGGGGCAATACAAACCCTCCAGTGGCTGCAAGAAGGAAGAAAAATGAAAAGAAATTAGATTCTAAAGCTATACATACAACTTACTGATTTATACAGTGTGGTTTGAATTAGAGTCTATAAAGTCCAAAATTCTTTTGCTTGGGAGTTCAATTTTGTTTGCATTTGAGGACAGCAGGGGGAAGGTAGTGTGGCAGCATCAGAGTGATACATCTTGCAAAGGGAAAGGCGATGCAGAACCTCAGTTGTGGAAATCTATAAATAAGACTTTCAGATGAACTCAGGATGGGTTGCAAATCTTCCCAAAGCTCTCCATTAGCACTCTGCAGTTGCAATTAGAGGTCTGATCTCACCTACAGAATATCTGTGGCTCTGGGCTCACTGCTGATATAAGCCAAATGCATTTGCAAAAACCACTGTTTTATAGCCTGCAAAATCCATCGGTTTTCTTTCTGTCTCTATCAATTCCAGATATGCAGAGCCCACTGAGGGAGCTCTTCCAAATGTAGGATTGTTTTCTTTAATGTCAGAATGATAGGTTGGCAGTTAAAGAGCTGCTCCTAGCTTTCTGTATTATTCTTGTAGAATAATATTGCTCCTTTTAGAAGCAGGAATGTTCCTGGGAACAGCATGGAAGTAAGCCAGTGCTTCAGATCTGTGTGATAGCAAAGCCAACAGATGAAATTGGAAGGTGTCCTTGTCATAGGAAAAGGATGACACTGTGCAGTGCTGTGGACATCCAGGTAGTTGGTCCCTGTTAATAAAGTTTCTCTTTATTTATGATGCCTTTTGATGAAAGGAGTAAGAAAAGATGAGTGCCCACAAGCTTTCATGCAAATCCGATGCAGTTAAAGTTCACATTAATGTTTTGATGGTGAGCATAAAAGAAAGCTCATTTGAAACCACTTTTTAGAGCAAATACATACATTATAAAATGATGGGAGTTTACATAGGCCCTTATGCCATTGGATTACTTGTCCCATACCATATTTATATTTATTTTTTTATCACACTGAGGCTATGTCTGGAGTTCTATGAACTTCTAGAAGATGAAAAGAGTCTTCTTTTGTACTTCTTCAGTAGCATTATTTACTTAACAAAATTCCCAGAGACTCCAGGATAATCCAAGTCATAGGTATCTGACTATCATAGCAACAGACAGAGGCAATCCCATTAATGAAGAATCTAAAATTTAAAGCTTTCAGGTTAAGCTAAGGTGAGAAATTATGCAATCTGTCAAAGTTCTTGTCCTGGGTTCATGTGAGACCACACATTCCCTGGTCTCCAGTGTCACTCCATAACCACCAGCCCCTGCTGTCTCTCAGGCTGTGCACACAAACAATGCCAAGCCACGTTTCTCATCCCGCTTGGTTCCCTCTGAACTGCCCAATCCTATACTGGATAAACAACCCTGAGCCTGTTTGTACCATGAGATAAATGTTCATCACCTTTCCTAATCCAAACACTCTCTGAGTCAGCAATCCAAAAAAGCTTCCTTAAATAAACAAAGCCATGAGCCTGAGGCAATATTAATGCAGTCACATCGAAAGACATTTTCTTTTTAAAGATTTGTGTTTTTGCAGCAGGAGATTTGGGTGCAGGGTGTGGGATCATATTTAGGAGAAGTCTAGAAAGGAAGAAAGAGATTTAGTGGCAATAGGACCAGCTGTTCAGTAGAAAGTGTTGTATCTGTTTACATCTATTTTTCAAATAATAACAGTGGGAAAAACATTGCAGTTGAGGATTTACGTTTGCAATATGGTTTCTTTTCTCCGACCATAAGACTCACTGAATTGTACCACAGAGGCTTAATTTTTCACTGTGATTTTCTTCTTCACAGTTCGCAAATTGTCTATTTATAATTACTTTCAATTAACTCAGCTTTAGCCAATCAACACACCACAAACTGAACTTAAGCAGTTATGAGCTGTGTTTTGTGATGAGAATTTATCTTTACATTAAGTGTTAGTTTATTAGAAAATCTGAGCTCTGGGAATTACAGGAGCTAAATACAAATTTTAAATTCATAGCAAGATAGTTCCATTAAAAACATTTAGAGTTCTCCCCAGCAATTACCAGTTTAACTGCAAGGCCACTGATTGTAACTTCTCAGTGTGGTTGCCATTTGGGTCCCTGGTACATTAATCACACACTAAAAAAAGACAACAAGGGACATGGTGAAAAATGTTCCTACAGAGTTGGCCATAACACAGACACGTGGCTTAGCATCAGCTTCATTCCATGGTAGGCTTCAGGAAATGGTCATCTTTCAAATATATATCCTTCTAAACCTGAAAAACATACTCAAATGTATGCCAAAATATTAAGCTCATCTGTGAGTTTGTATAAAGTTTTGAGATTTTAATCTGACTCCCAGGAAATCAGAAATTTTTCATGCCTTGAGTCAAGCCAATGACCAGAATGATAAGTATTTTAAAATGTTGACCTTCTCCTATCTTAGAGAACAGGGGAGAAAAAGGAAGCACCTTACAAATATGATAAATTGAGTACAACTGGATCCTGGCTTCCCTGTGAGGAGGCAGATATTAAAATGAAACAGTTTTAGGATTTTAGAAAGGAACTTTACTTTAAGATATTGGATTACGAGTATTTAATCAGGAAAATGCAAAACACTTATAAATATCTAACAGCCTACACTGCTGAGACTGTGGGAGTAGAAGGAGATTTATTCACATCAGACAGGAGTGTCTGGAACCACAGCACAACCAGCACAGCAGTGTCGCCCAGAACTGGTCACCTCTTGAGGGACTGGATTTCAAGTCACTGTTCTATCCATTTTGGATTCACCATTAATGAGGTTGCCTTTGGGGAACCCAGATCCTTCGCATCTCATTGACTATTTGCAGCATCATTCTCCATTCTTATTTGCTCAGAAATCACAGTAGAAAATATTCCCCCTTGGTACCACAAGAGCTACACATATAGTGATAATGAAAAATTAACACGCTCAATGAAAAGCACACCAGGGCACAAAAAGCTCTTCCAACAAATTAAAAATACATCCCTTTTATCAATAATAGACGATTTATCTGCTCTAGAGCCTGAAGAACAGACCTCTTCTGCATCAACAGCACTCTAGGAAATGTAAAATAACTTTGTTTTTTCCTTTTATGTCTTGTTTCTGCAGAAATCAGTGATAATTCTGTAGTTCTCCCATCCCTTTTCCTGGGCACCTTGGGATTCACCATGGAAGCCACTTCCTACACAGACACAAGCCAATGGTGGGTGTGGGCATATTTGATCCATTCTTCATATTGTTGTCTTACCTAAAAGTTCTCCAAAGAGTTTTTTGTTTAGTACCAATAACTTAAAATATTCTACTTCTGTGAAGATACTCAAGCAGTTGAGTTAAGAAATTCAATTTCAAAACTTGGATAATTGTCTTAATTCATTTCTTGGTAACTACCACAAGCCAAGATTTAACAGAAGTCCATTAAATATTATGGCAAAAGCAGGCAATTGTTTTATGGACTTTGCCCTCTTTAAAATACAAGCTTCTAAATTTGACAGAATGATCAAACATATCCCTGAGACTAACAAAGGTAAATTCTTCTTAAATATTCCAGTGTTAAATACGTTTGCAAAAATAATGTATCCTTCAATGATTGGTATGATTGGTAAAAATGCAATATTAATATCTCAAAATTTGGAGAACATTGTCATTTACTGTTTTCTATAGTGTATGAAATTATACTTCATTTAAAGGCAATAACAGTAATTAGAGCTCATTACCTGATATAAGGACAATATAGAACAGAAGACAAAAGGATGGGCCTACACTGCACTTTCTGAAAAGGAGAGTCTTCTGCAATGGTAATGTCTATTGTTTCAAAATGTACTTTCACCATAAAGATTTTCATGTTCTCCAGCAGCCACAGGCAGATTATCTAATCTTCCTTTCTTACTTTTTGGTTCTTTTTCTTTTGTAAAAACAAAAGGGACACTCTTTGGTGCTTCCAATTCAGTTAAAATAATGGTAAAACTTCCACAAATTTACTAAGCCACGAGTCACGCTTCAATTTCTAGGGAACAAGAAGTTACTGAAGCCTGCCATTCACCACTGCATGTGGTGTCACAGAGAAACTTTAAAAGCAAAAGGAAGACCCAGAGCAAAAGCAGCAGCAGGTCCTAAACCAGCAGTGGTTTTACCAGTGAAAGCCACAGCACTGAGAGACGCTGGAGCTCTATTAACAGGTCATACCCAAGATTTTCCCTTTGGAAAGAGAGTATTTTCTACAGAACAGATTTACCACACCTTATTGCATCAAACAATTCATTAGAAAAGTCAACTCTTCAGATATCAGTATTGAAAAATGTATAAACTTGCACCCAATTGTGTAAAGCTTTGCCCTATGGTTACTACAGAATGCAACGGAAACTTGCTGTCAAACTCCTTGTGCAATAGGATTTGTGAATGTAAATTCCAGGCAAAACTTTCAAATTGCAGAAAAATCTAATCTGTTATAGACAAAACATCTGCAAAGTAATTCAGCCCCTCTACCAAGGGCTACTCAAAATCAGGAAGATGACCTGAAATGCTTTTGATGTTTTGGCTGCATCATAATTTCATTTTTTCAAAGATTTGGAACTACCTTGCTTATACTAAATAAACACACACCCCCCAAAAAACCCTCAAGAAATCTCCAAAACAAAACATCAACACAAATCCCCTTCATACTACCTCCTAATCATTCTTTCCCACCATGTTTTCCTAAAACCAATGAAGAAAAATATACTTCTGGTCATTTCAGGACGTATTTCATTTCACTGAATGGAAAGCACTGTCTGCATGTCCATAAACGGCTTTTATGAAATTGATTGACTACTTGTGAAAATCTTTGCAATATTAATCTATTGACAAAAATTTAGAAGTTTCCTTTAAAGGCTAAGGATTACTAATATATTTTCAAGTTTAGCTGACTCCTTAAGTAGATAGTGATATAAAAATTGCCTCTCATTACTTGAGATAAAATGAATATTTTTACTTCAGGTCGTAATGTTTAAATGCTCTAACTGGGATCCAGCTGCAGAAACAAAAGGGCTGCCACAAACATATCATCAGATCTCTTGCATCTTCCTGGCAAAGCTTTGTGCTTGAAACAAAAGCTCTGCTGAATTCATTGTCAGAAGATACTGCAAAAAAAAATCACTTGTTCTGTAGCACATTCCCTCTTGTTAACACCTGCCCTTTTCCTTTGTTGTCGCTTTGACCTAAAGCAATTGAAAAATGAATGACAACTTTGCATTTTCAAAGGAAGAAATCAAGGTTTCGTGTGAGTTTCAGTGAGTTCAGTGGAGCATCTCTTAACACTGTGAGGATACACTGCAAATAAAATAATGTAACAACTGACTTGGATACTGGTGGATGCTGTGCTAAATGCATATCTGTACATCTGTATGGACACATGTATGTGCACACAAGTATAAAAGTGCTGGGGGGTGTGTATACATGTGCATTTATCTATAGTTACAAATATATATGGAGAAGACAAAAGAAGAAAAAGATGCCTTAGAAACATCAATCCACTTTTTTGGCTAAGAATGTCCAAAAATCCATCTACCAGTGCAACACTCTGGATCTGGGAGCATAATGTGACGAATACTCAATGCATGTGTTTATAGTTTACATCTGCAGTCAGTGCTTTTGAGATGGGGCTTTTGAGTGCAACAAGACAAACTTGTATTCAGGAGTAGTCTTAAAAATTATTGGAATATATTAAAAATTATTAATTTACAAACATGATCAGCTCTGAGACTTAGACACACATTTTGCCCCGGACTTCATACTCTCTATGGATTCACTTAATTTTATGTACATAAAGAGAATCAAGAAAAAAAAAAAAGCTTCTTTTCTAATAGAGAGAATGTGCCACCATGGGGAACCTTTGGGAAGTTTCAGTAGATGAAGCTGCTTCCATTTCCTGGTGCTCATCTGCTGTGAATGTGAGGATAGAAGATATTCCTCTACATTCATTCATGAACTGTTTTATGAATGACTCCACAGTATTTGTGGTGACAGCTGGAGATGCAAAATGCTTGCCAGAAGAATTCTTCCTTTGAATACAATTTACAAAGGCAGCCATATGCAACCCTGTAAGAGAGGGCAGGGCAAACCCCAGTCTTCTTAAGAAAGCAGACATTTCTTCATCTGCACAAAAAACCCCCCAAAACCAAACAGAAAAACCACAGCAAAAAACCAAACACACAAAAAAATGCACAAAAAATGAAAGAATCTTAGGCACAGGATTAATTTTTTTTTTTTCAGAGAGATTTTTCAGAAAACATTCCAAGAAAATCAAGATTAATTTATGCTGAATGCTCAGTGAATGTAATTATTGGTGAAGTCTTTCTCTGTATTTAGCTAATTATTTCATCACCTTTAGGCAAGCTGGGGAACTCATTGCTCAGGAAAACTCTTGAAATTTTAAATGTTTTTGTCTGCAGCACATCATGGAGAAAAACAAGACAGAGTTTGCCCCTTCTGCAAGGAGACAAGATGCATGCTGCATGTGGCACCAGCTAATTTTTACCACAGAGTACCACAAAATCATTCACAGTTATATGGTGAGTCCTAAACATGAATTCATTCAATTTGTAGGAGGCTGCTGCCTGCACACTGCACTGCAGCTCACACTCAGTTATCCCAGAAAAAAAATCCATTTGTACTTTCTTAGATTGGCCATTTTGTTAAAAGAGCAATGATTAAAAAACTTTTATATTTTGTAGTTAAAACCATTTACTAAGGCTTCTTATAGAATCATGGAATTGTTCGGGTTGGAATAAATCTTATAGACCATCCAATCCCAAGCCCCTGCTGTGGACAGGGACACCTTGCACCAGACCAGGTTGCTCCAAGCCCCATCCAGACTGGCCTTGAACACTTCCTGGGATCCAGGGGCAGCCACAGCTTCTCTGGGCACCCTGTGCCTGGTCGCACCACCCTCAGGTAAAAATAACAAATTTGTTTATTAGCAAAGGATTAGGGAAAACAGAGAAACAACACAGTTTCTATCTTTCTGTTTCAGTTATACAATCATCAATACTTGCATTTTCATTGCTACTCTTCAATTTATTCAGCTGAATTAAAATGTTTTTCTTTTCATTTATGGGAAATATAAACAGCTATTTCCTAGGTGGTTAAAAGCTCAAGTTCATCCCTGTGACTCCCCAGGACTTTCAAATGGCATCTCTCAGTGGTTGCTATTCCTGATTAAAGCAGGTCAGTTTATTTTGCATGGAACACTATGAGTGGGGCATACTTCCTGACCTATTTATGGATTTATTACATCCTGATCCATTTGTGAAAAACAATGAACCAAACAGTTGGTTCAAGAGATGAGCCTCTCAAGAATGGCGCCCATGGGAAACTTTTCACTGTTTCAAGTTAGAAAAGGAAGATTCATTAAATCAACACATGAAGGATGATTTTTCCATAAGTTATTAATTCCTGACTGACTTAAACTAACCCTAGCCGGAAAATAACACAGTAGTTGCAAGAGGCCAGTGAGGTCAACAGGAAAGAAGATGCCAAGGCAGAATCTGAGGACCAGAACATCCAGGTGTTACAAGGACTGAAGGGGTCCAGGTAGAACTACTCTGCAAACAAGGCTCATCTTAATACATCAGGTGCAATAGGACAAGCAGAAAGGTGACTCCATTTGAAATGCACAGATTTATTCTTCAGCAGGAGCTTTTGAAAGTTGAAATATGACAAAATGAGAGCAGACAGATAAGGCTCTGCTAAACCCTCCCGAGCCCAGAGCAGTGTTCAACTGCTGTCATCTGCCATTGTTCAATACAGCAGAAATCAGTTGAAAATGCAATTATTTGTGTCAACAGCTATGCTTGGGTGAAAGGAAAAAGTCCATGATAGACAAGGATTTTAAATAGCCTGTTGCATTGTAATAATGGGAATGTATTCACATGCATGTATGTACACAGACTTTAAGTGATCCACTGGAAGAACCAGAAGTCATAAGTCATCCACTATAGTATTGTGTTACATACAATGGAGTACTATCAGCTCAGTTAAAGTGTTACTGACGTGACTTGAGAAAGTCTTTCAATTCAAAGCTGTCCATTACACCAATTTGAACCCAAGTCTGAAGCAGAGCTCACTGGAAGCTTTGCTTGTGCATGTGGAGTGAGCCAAAGTGCAGCTCTCGATACACGGTGACACTGCAGGTGACTGGAGCTAAGCAATGGGGATTTTGAACTGAGTTACAGAAACGAAAGCAGCTTTGTTATTTTAAAGTCATGCAGTACTGTGTGTGTGCTTTTACTGGTGATGTTAATGAAGTCAGCTCGAGCTCAGTAGGCAAGCTGGTCGTTTATCATGCATGTGAAGCCATCCTATACACACATCAAACAAATGAGCCACATAAGTTTAATGCAGCACTTCTTCACGAGAGGAATTTTTTTGTTCTGTTTTGTCTTCATTTAGCCATTGATAGAAGCACAGGATTTCTTAATATTTGTCTTCTATTTTGATAAGCTCACTAATCTCTGTGAACAGCAATGTCATACAGTCACACACCACATCTTTCACACCACAGTCAAATACACATCGAATGGCTGTTGTTTTCCTGGTACTGTACTTAATATGTGGACTTCTATTTTCCTCATAAACTTCTTTCTCCCATTTGAATGTACTACTTGCACATATATATTGTATAGCCTTCCTCAGCTTGAGAATTCTTGAAAAAGATCCTATATCAGTCCAAACTCTTAAGCATCCTTTGAAGGTAAAGCCAAACAGGCCAATTGTATAAGCAACCTCAAATTGTAATGGTACCCTCTCATATTTCTGACATGTCTTTCCAGTTTTAGCCTACATCCCTCATTCCACAGGGCTTGCAAGAAACTGTGGGAAAATGCATGTGCAGTGGCCCAATCCGACTTTTGCCTTGGGAGGACTCTTATTTCCTGCATACACCACTGGGGACCCATCTAAGTGAGGACATGAGACAGATCCACAGAAATTCACATCAGAGCTCACACAGGCATTAGCTAAATCAAGCCCCCTCATTATGGCCTTACCTTTATCCTAAAATGGATCCTTTTCTCTGAACAGGAGATTACTATTTCAAGGAGACCTCTGTGCAAAACTCTCACTGACCTTGGCCTATCAATTTTGGCAGTAACATGTCCACAGCTGAAATGGGAGCTTATCTCTGGGCATTTAAACAGAGAACAAATGATTTTTTTTCTCTTAATTATTTATAGATCATTGTCCTTTTTCCCTTTCTAGTGTCAGCGTGGATGTTTGGATTATTGTAGTCGAAATAACAGTTCTAGTAACGTTGTCTCAGAGCGATGCAAGAACCTGGGGATATCAGTTTATTGTGTGCTTGTTTGATCTCTGCATACAGTGCAGCTTCTTCCACCATTATAAAGAAAAATAAAGAGGGAGTGGGGAGAAGATTTGCTTATACCAGGAAAACACAGCCTCTTTTTTGGACATAAACACAGGGTAATGACCCCAGACCAAAAGAAATGGAAGAAAATGGCAAAAGCCTTTTGTGTTACTATTGTTTAGGAGACAGTAAAAGAAGAGGGTTACAATATTAGAAACCTAAATCACATGAGAAATATATTACAACTGTCCATTCTCTACTTCCATTACAGTCATGGAGCTCTATAATAATTTCATAGTGTCCTGTATTTACAGAGACATCTTGATTTAGTCTGTGTTGGAGAGTCAAGAAATCACTACAAAGGAGCAAGCATCAGAAATTAATGAAGAACATGCATAAACCTGACAGAATAAATAGATGCTTAACTACAATTTGGTGAGAGCTTGGGGACATATTAAGGGAGATCTGGGGAGCGACTCATCAGCAGGAAAGGATTCAAGCATATGGTGACTTTGCACTGAAACAAGCACCAAAATGCCGAATGGTGTCAGGAGCAAGAGGATTATTTTGTCAGTTTAACTGACTACGCACTATCTCCTCAGAAAGAAACAGCACAAGAACAGCTTTAAGGACAACGCCAGAGCAGTATAGATGAGCACAAGGATGGAAAATAGGATGTGGGAAAGCTGAATAATCAAGCCTGTGGCAGTCCCACAGTTCTCTTCTGCAGGTGGGCAGACAGAGTTGACAGCTACAGGGAAAGGGCTCCGGGGTGCAGTGGGGGTAGTAGCTCCGGGTAGTAGTGGGGGTAGGAAATCTCCATTCTCAGGTAAACTGTTCTGTTTCTTGCCACACTTTCCTCTCTCTACTACCCCTGGTGTCTTATCATAAATAGGGATGGATTACACAAAAGAGACAAGGTCAATTGGGTTGGGCCAATTTTTGACCCAAACTATATTCCAGCACAATTGGGACATACTGTGGGCAGCCTAATCCCTTGTCCCCACATAACCATCAGATCTCCCCTCCTCAGCCACGTGATCCATTTTTCAGAATAGTAACAGGCTTCCACAACCTCAACCAGCCTGGCCTAGTCCTGTCCTTCCCCTTTAAGGTCCAGCTTGTCTCTCATGTCCTCTTGTTAAAGCACAAAGGAGTTAAAAACAACCCCAAATCATGACACCTTATACCAGTGCATCAGTAGAGGTAGAGGGGCCGTAGAGGACTGACATTTTTGGGAGCCTGTTCTACACTCATGCTTCCCTCAGATGTGCACAGGTTGTGTCCCCAGGACACTCTGTGGCAGCCAGGTGATGACTGCAGTGGGTTCCTGCTGCCCTTCCAGCAGCTCCATGGCACTCCTGCTCCAGTCAGAGGAGAGGCAGGAGCTGGCTTGCAGCTGCAGCACACTTTCAGATGAGAGCACTTCAGAAACTTTTTGGAAATATCAATAAGCATTTTGGGAAGCACTAACAAGTGCTCAATGAAGCTGACAGTGGATCTTCCTCCATTTCATGAGTGAAAGAAATAAAAGTTCATCTAATATTGCTTAAGATTACACAAAATCTCATCTTTGCTATCCAATACTTCCTCTTCACCCTCACATCCATAAAAAGGTTATTTCTTAAATAAAAACATCATATTTGTCCATCAAAAAGGAAAAATGCAACAAGAATGGTGCTTTTTAGAAGAGCCTGTATCCTAAAATCTTGCTATATCCTCAAAGAAAAAGGAAAAAGAAATTAAGTAACAGGAGTTAACGAGCAGGTGTTTTTTTCTTTCAGCAAAGGTCAGCAATCCCACAGCAGGAAATTAATCCCAATTAGTAATGATATTTTGTCTTGATATATCATGACACTTTTGATTTACTGTGTTTCCAGGATGCAGGCAGCAAATGTTAATGATTCAGTTTGCTGGGAATTTATACTCCTGCTCATTTCCCATTTGCTGATCTGTTGCAGCTCGTCAAGACTTGGCTGCTTCAACAAACGAACTGACAGCCTCACAGGAATAATGGTGTGTTCTGCAAGCTTCATTTTTTTTTCCATGCCATCTGCAAAAATGCAGGTTCCTCTCTGAAAAAAAATATTCCTGGCAGCCAGAAAGGAGTGATTATGATCATATAAATGTCACTTGTAATTTGTGTTTCACTTGTTTAATAGTGTTACTACTAAATGACAGTTTCTGTAGAGAACAAAACTAATTATAGTAAATTCAGCATTTTTAGGGGAAATTCATGAAGGGAAGCATACCTAGTTTTGTTAATTTCTTCAAAATATTCTAATAGAAATGATGTATTTTTACATCATGATTTATCTGCCCAGCTGGTGTAGTTTGAATTAGAGCTATACAGAATGTTTCTCTGGAGGCTTGTGCAGGCAGTAAACATCACTTTTCTTACACACAGTAAATGCAAACCCCACTCAGACCTACTAAAAATGTTGTACCAAATGTGTGGGGAAATCTTCAAAACTTATAGCAGTAAGAGTTTTATGACATATTATTCTGTGAAATGGTTTGTTACCTAATTGCTGTTTACAGAGAAAGTTTGATAAACACCTTGCTGAACCTATTAAAAGAAAGGTCATTGCAATTTTCACATATGCTCCATACCACATAATGCTTGCATTTAAGCAATGTTTAAATCAGCAATAACAATGAAATTTAGGCACCTACCATCCCTGAAAAACTATTTTAAGTGAAACAGCAAACCTCCAAGTATGTGATGTTACAAAAAGACCAAGTTTTTTACTGCTACTGAAGAACTCAGTTCTTAGAGGTCCCACCAGTACAAAACTTGCTCTGAGCTCCAGAAGTAGCCTTCAGTCTTTCTTGAAGTCTAAATTGTTTATTTGGGTATTACACAGATTTCACCTCAAAGCACAACTAAGGAGGCACTTTCCCAAAGGTATTCATGGCATTTCTATTTCATAAATTAAGAAGCCTTTAAACTGTTAAAACTAATTTCTTCATGTTTTAACAAATATGATCGAAACTTCGTATGGAGAGTAAATCAAAAGTACTGTCTTTTTAAAGCTTATCTGAAAGGAGGAAGGTAAAAAACAGCTGAAGAGGCTTTTTTTCTCCCTTCTCAAATAAAAAAGAAAACTGTTTTCCCGAATTCAGCCAAAACCAATACAGTGCTGCTGCTCTGCTGTAAACAACTAATTACAGAGCACTAATCTGCACAGTCCGTGTCCTGAAGCTGATCAGAGCCCAAACACCAGTTTGTCTGCATTAGGCAAAGCAACTGCTGGTTGCTGGTGCACAGAGTTCCTGTGGCCCTGCAGTGACACTTGGCTGAAGGCTCTCTGGGTTTATGGAGAGGCAGGGACAGGAGATGTTCCTTGCCTCCCTACCTCACCTTGCAAGCAAAGGCAGGAAATGTCAGAAACACAGCACCTGCTCCAAAGCCAACTTTAAACCTCTGTAATGTGGCACTGACACCAAGACAGTAGCAAAAGTATAAACAATAACTACAAGTAATTCAAGCCATGAAGCAGCTTGAGCTGCTGGGATCCCCTGAGCAGGTGGGCTGTCATGTTCAAAATGAGCATCATACAGGGAAAGGGCAAAGATTCAGAAAAAGAGTACCTGCAATTGCAGTTTTGCTGTGGAATGATTGCTTTGACTGCTTTACTGAAGACAGATGTGCTGTGCAGAACAAGTCTGAAAAAGATGCACTTGATATGCCTTGGGATGATGTTTTCCAGGCTTCTCCATATAATGCCATGCCTGACAAAGCCCTGCATAGCACGTGATGCCCTCCAACCAGCTGTACTCACATCAACCCATTGAGGAGGCTGAACTGTTGCAAATCCTGAACCAAGGTCTGCACAAAGTTTCCTTCCTCCCTTCCCACATCAGAATTTCAGGCAATGTTAAACCACTGCAACAAGCACAGATTCTGCTAAGGCAGAACTATAGATTGTTCCAAACAATGTGCTCAGTCTCAGCACAGAGGTGGAGAAAGCATTGCTGTGGGCACTGTGTGCACATGTGTGTCAAGACGTTTTAAACCATGTAGGAGAGAATGGGGGTTTGTCAATCCCATACAGAATGAGGGCAGAGGTTTGTCTTTAAAAGAGAAGGAACACAAGATATTAAGCAATACACACACCACACCATTCAGGAAACTTTTTCCCCCAAATTATTACTACATATCCAGTCCTTCCATCATTACAAACAGAAAGCCCATGAAAGATCATACTATGTGTCAAGACATTTTATATGAAACATTCTATATTGCTTATGCAAGTACTGTTAAAATCTCTGTGAAGGGACCATGGGATGGCAGTAGTTAACACATTTTGAAAATATCCCCTCCTTTTTTCCCACATGCTGAAAGCCAGTCTGGAGCTAGTCAAAACCAAGGCCAATTATAGAACATGGTTCTCTTTCAGGACATTGCTCCCTCTACCACTTGCCCCCCNNNCTTCCTCTACCACGTGCCCCCCCCCCAAAAAAAAAAAAAAGAAAGCAAAGAACTATTTATGTATGCAAGTATTCCAGGTTTCCATATTTAGAAGCTAAGCAACAACAAAAATATGTAACTTTAGAAACTCCAGCTCTAAATATAAAAAAATTACAAATAAACGGACCATATAGACTTTGGTAGATACTGGATCTAAAGATGTCATTCATGAGCTGAAAAAAAACCCAACAACATCACCCAATGACCAAAAAACAAACAGGCCTTTGATGATTTTTTTTTCTTGGAATACTAATTAAAGGAAAGAAAAAAAATGTCAGAACATAAAATATATTCCTTTAAACTGTGTATGTTATTTACCATTTAGACATCCCCACAAATTTTTTTTAACTTGCAAAGAACCGCAAAATAAAGTGTGGGTTCTGTAATTTCTATACTGTGGAATAACAAGCTACCAATATGCCTTTTACTCTCTACCTTTGAAGAGAAAATTCAATTCAATTTTCAATGTAAAATGTTTAAAATAACCTAACAGAAATAGCAACTTAGGAGTGTGAAATACCCTTTAAAACAATTTAAATTAAATATCACTGTCCTTCCTTCAAGGCATTATCTTTAACTGATTTAATCTTAAGTTGTTTCTTCCTAGCACAGTAATTGCCATTGATTCCAATTAATATTCAGCTGGCCTTTCTCTATAAATAATTACTGGCCAATTTATTTCTTTCAGATCAGACCTTCTTGCTATGACCATTATTTGTGGGTCTGAGATAGGGCTTTTTAAGCACAGGAACACCTGCATCCCAAAGGTGGGCTAGACTTCAGCCAAGGCACTACCTGAGAGCTTTATGGGCCTACATCATGGTAGGACAGACAGGTCTGAGCCAGGTGATGAGTGGAGCCTCTCTGTGCAGTGAATCCTGAGGCCCAACCCGTGCTGAACAGCTCCAGAGCAGAAAATGAGCTCTGAAGGGAGGAGTTTTTCCAAATCCTTACCTCTCTCCACAAAGAGAGATTGGCCTTGGAGAGGTATTGGTGTCAAATTGGCATTCTGAGCCCTGAATCCTCTTACCACACCAGTACATAAACCAGCCTGCTGAAAAAGCCTGAGTAGGAGTCAGGGAAGGATTTCCTTCTCCCTTCAGTGGCACTGAGGTTCGAGCCCTTGCCAGGCCATGGTTCCAACCTGCAGGGACTCCAGGCTGTGTCTATCAAAGTGGACAGGCCACGCTCCTCAAAGAAGTGGTTTGCTTCTCAGTAGTCTCAGGGACTCTTCTCAGCTCTTCACACTCCATCCTGGCCAAATGTCCTAAAATCTGAATAATCAGTGGATTGTATTCTCCTTGTGATTAAATTTACTTCCCAAATACAGCAGTCCTTTTGCCAGTCATGTATGGGAAGACACCCCAAAACCCCTTCCCAAAGCATTACAAGGTGCCAAGCTCACCTGGCCTGTTGCTCAGAGGAAATGGTGTTTTTTCTTGTTTGGATCTGCACTGTGAATATGTGTGCAGGGTTGATAAAGTATTTAGAATTAGCCATAGAAATTATTACACATTTGGAACTTGAGCAGTTGGAACACACAGGACTGAGCTGCTTCCACCACACTCAGCATTTCTACTCCTGCCCATAAAAGCTGTTTTATTGCTAACATTTCAGTGTTTTTCTCCCTTACTCTCTTCTTACTCATCCTCTGACCCCAAATTTCTTAAGTATCCTGGCAGTAATGTATCTCACATTCTAGCTATTAATTCAGTACTTTTGCCATTACCATTAAGTTTTCAACATTTTAGCCAGTTCCTGCATTTCAGTAAAATTGAATCAACTCTCCTGGTTTGGATAATTCTGTTGTTTTTGAAACCCTCAACATAGTACATTAAAAAACCCACAAAAAAAACCCAAACAAAAACAACACATTTGTTTCCACTATGAAACATTGGTTTTGGACACAATATTATTTAGAAAAAAATCTTAACATGTGCTGCACTGCTTAGTTGTGCTTTAATGTGAATACATTGGCTTTCTAGTAAGGTTACCCAGAAAAGCTCCTCTGAATGTCAGTTCAGATTGAAGGCATAAGCATTCCCTTGTTAGTGCAAGTTCGTTGCTGTGCTTACTAATGTTTTACGCATTTGTCCCAAAAAGGACAAGATCAGTATCTTTTAAAAGAGGTTATGAGTTAAAAACCAAAACAAAATCAAATCAACCTGGATAAAGCTACTTCAGTCTTAATGCTAGCAACCAGTGGAATATTTGGAGCCTGTTTTCTGAACTCCTGGTGCAACCAAATGATCTGAGCTTTGTCATAAAGAGCAGCAGGACTCCACTTGTTCCATGCAATTTAATAGACTCTGAATACACAAAGATTTAATATCATAGATGAAAAATGCCTCTTTTTCTTGTGCTCTTGCTGACTCCAGAATATTAAAATACCTTATATAACTTCTGGCAATATGCATAATATACAGCACAGTTATAATGGCCATAGATAACTTCCTTGGTTTGAATACTGCAAGACAAAGTTCTACCGTCAGCTGGGTTTTCATAGTGCCTGGATTATGATGTGTCATAGTCCAGGTGCAAGGATAGTCCACAGCCAGACTCTCTTGTACTGGGGTCTACACTAAAAAACAGTCAAATCTCTTTACCTGAATTCAGTTCAGCTGAAGTCCTCCTTAATTGTCTCTCTAGGCAGTAATTCTCATTCCATCCTCAGATTGACACAAGATTCTCTTTTCCGCTTCTGGTCCGCTGTGTGACCTTTATCACTCTTGGCCAAGCCCATCAACATGGACATTCTGATGCCCTTACTGCCAGGGCCCAACTTTCTGTCAGGTTTGCAAAGGGCAAGTGCTTTACATGGAATTTCATGGGACATGGCATCAAGGAATTGTCAGTTCCACAAATGAAGGAGTGAATACTACTCTTTAGCCCTCTAGAATTCAGCAACAAGAAACATTTAAATCCAAGCTATCAGCAGCACTTACATCTGCAGAAACCAAGCAGTTCCAACCAATATTTCATAACTACAACATATCTATTGTTTCAGCTCAGGAATTCAGGTTGAAAGGCTATATCCAACACAAGAAATTCTAGTCTGATGACAGGTCCATCTAGCTAGAAAATGCACCTTCAAATTGACAGGTCACTTGTCACCCAAAGAAAGATAATCAGGTCAGAAAAAAAGATCCACTCCCTGTAGTAATGAACTGGAAAAAAAATGCCCAAGGATGTCTCAATTTTTAACCATAAGGGAGAAGAGAAAAATTCCTTTCCTAGTCGTGTTTTCTCATGTTATTTTCCATCTGACATGTGTAAACTCATGAAACTTTCCCAGGATTATGTTTGTGGCACTACTGAGAACAGGGAGAACAGAGATCACTGTCTGAGGCGGAAGGAACAACCAACTTCTATTTCAGTCTCATACCCCAAATGTTGTTGGGTTTTCTTTCAGTGTACCTCAATCAACCTGACCAATTTTTGAGATTACAGCTATAGTATGGGACAGAACCACAACTTGGAAAATAAATGGAAGCAATAGGGAGAGCAGAAGTTGAACAGTTGAAGAGAGCTTGCCCTGTAAAGAAAAAAATCGCACATGCATTTACATGTGCTTCAGATCTCGCTCTGAAAGCTGTGACATGAACTGAACACTTCTGTGCCAAGCCCACTGCAGATTATGAAGTGTTTTTCATGGTTCTGTACAATGTTTTTCCCTGAAAAAGAGGAAGAATGTACATCAAATTAGTCATGATTTGGGAAATTCTAAGGTCTTTCACAGATTACAACCAGCTGGGCTCGGCAAAGTCCTTTTACTACATTTCTGTTGTGAACAAGATTCTAATGAAAATAAGCAACCAAAGTATCTGCAGATTGTGTACCAGAAATACTCCATTTCCCAGCCAATTGCTCCTGCACCTGCTGAGCCTGTGGGTGGACAACTCATTGTTAATACCTGCAATTATTTAATTGTCTGATCATTCACATCTTCATTTTTGATTCTCAGGAGTGCTAATTCTTAACAAAAGGCATAAAGTGAGCTATAATGATACTTCTTCATAGCAAAACAAATGAAACAGGTGGGATTCTGGGAAACCTGAGATATCCAAGCACAATGAAATCCTATTTCAATATAGAAGGGTAGAAAGGCAACAGTGCCAGGGTCAGAACATTGCTTGCTATGAAATACATTCCACTTATTTATATAGAACAATTTCATCCCCTCCTCTCCTACCCCCAAAATAACTGATGCAAGCAAATATGAATATAAAATAAAATGATGTGATTCTTTGGAGTCATTTCAGGAAATTGCAAATGTTTCTGAAATGAAAAATCCTTGCAAAGTCAATCAGCCGTTGCTGGGAGGTCAGCAGGGAGCTGTGCTGTGTCAGCCTATTTGCTCAGTGGTGCCAGGAGATGCAATAATGCACTGATAGATCAGGTTTAATCACAAGGATCTTTATTAAAAAAAATGCAAAACAAAACCAAAAATTAAACTCCACAAGACCCAAAAACATAATGAAAAAACCAAACCATAAAAATTTCCCCAGCAACAAAAAAATCATAATTATTTCAGAATTATGACATCTTGCCTGAGATATTTTCCCATTGGAAAATTAGGCTGAGCAATGAATTCATTTCAGTTCTGTCCTCTGCTTTATATTCCATCTCATTGCATTAAAATTCTTGCTCATGCTCCTCTAGATCAATTGTAAATCTACCACTGAATTCAAGGAGGCAGGAGGAGGCACCAAATCTGCCTTTTTTTTTTCATATGTGTAGAGTGTATTCAAACTACACTTACAGGTTTCTAAATTTCAGAACTTTTCAAACATTGTAAACATTCATATAAATCGTATTTGAATCTGAGTAAGAATAGGGTCACAATTTGTTTTCTTTCAGGTACACAAAGGGCTAAATAATAATTCCAGGGGGGGAAAAGCTCAACAAAACTTTTTCAAAAGCAAAAGAGAACAGCAGTTGAAACAACATGGATGTAGAGACAAGTATAGAAAAACAAGAGAGAAGGAAAAAAAGAAAAAAGCATTACTGAAAAGCAAACATAGCTGAAAGCAGGTAAGATCTCCTGGAAAAGTAAGTTTGACTCATCACAAAAGGTAGTGTGTAGAAATCTGCCCACAGATTGCCCTGAGTTTAGACAGAGAATCCTTCGAAGCAAGAGAGGAGCAAAGAACAGAATGAACCTTGTCATCCAACTTAGTCACATTTTTACAAATTCCCATTAGAAGCACTTTTGCTGATACCTTTGACAGTGATTGAGTGACCCAAATCACTCATCCATGACAATCAGTAAACATGACTTGGACCTCATTCCATCATGGTCTGTGATGGAAGAACTTTGGAACTAGGGAGAGGAAAATCAAGAAAAATATGATTTTTTAATAAGACATAAGCAAAAAGGGCATAAGAGCATCTGAAAACTTGACAAAAATCTAATGGAAGAAGAAAGCTCTTCCCTCCAGTATTTTCACAGCTCTAAGTGAAATGGCAGATTTGGAACATCCAGCACACCACGTTCTTCCGGATATCTCCTGACACCATTACTAAAGAGGAAAGTGTTAATTCCAAGAAAATGATCATCTAGTCATTGCTTTTGGAGAAGTTATCCATGAAACTACGTTCCTCTGAAATAAGGGTGTTGTAATTTAGTTCCATACAGCCAGGAATAACCTCTCATCTGAGAAATTATTGAACAGATAAATTGACTGATCATTCTTTTCTTTACTTGAGTTGAATAGCTTTGCTTGCTTAAAAATTCACCATAACAGGCACTTTAGGAACAGAGGTCCTTGGAATCAAATTGAATTTTCAATCATGTTAGAAATTTGAAGAGCCAAAGTCATTCAATTTAGGCAAAAGAACACACAAGTGACTAAGAGAGTTATCAAATGCATATCATTTAAGAAAGTAAAAAGGTGAAAATAAATATAAAATGCAGATTAGTTTGGAAATTAAAAACAATCAAAACTTACAATGATATATGGATAAAAAAACAGGATAGAAATAATAGAGGGATATCAGAGCTCTCTAATTCTTTTTACTCACTCCTTACTGTGAAAGCTTGCGAGTAAAATTAATACTTCTAGGAAGCAGGCATTTCTCACCATGGTTTAAGGGCTTCTTTATCACCCAAAATGAGATCAAGAATGGCCTCAACTGACTGATACAAATTCTTTACCTCTTTGGAAAATATTTGTTCTCAGGCAGTTTCTGCATGATTCCTTTCACTACAGCATATACTAAGCTCACAAATAAAGAATTTATTTTCTTGTAGCAACAGGTAAGTTCAACAAGTACCAAGAGAGCAGACAGGTGAGAATAAACAAAACCCTGGAATTTTCCAAGTACACAGGACTAGCCCGCATATTTAAGATTCAATCATAATGCTGCTGAAAGGCCCGTGAATATCAACCATGTGAAAGGACAGAACCTGGAGCTCAGCCTTGCTAGTGTTAATAGGTTGGGTTTTTTCCCTGTGTAACATATTTCAATCCATGGACTACCCCTTGATTAGCAAGTTCCCTTTATGAGATGAGACTGACTTATTCTTCATGCCCTACTCCAATTCTGAGATCTTTTCCTAATATCCTACAAAGAAACATCATCTGTACTCTGATTTGAAAGCTGTAAATAAAGATGACTGTCACCTGTTCAGCTTTTAACTCTTAGTTGCTTCCCACTGTTGCAGAGGCAGCTGTGATTGGTCTGAAACTGAAGGTAGCAGGAAAGGCAGAACACACAATGCCAAGCTTGACAGAGGACAGTGAGAGATTTCCAAGCTGTCCAAATCCTGGAAGAATTAATTCTTCCTTCTTGTTATCTGCTGAACTTTGGAAGTAGCACTGGATACTGAAAATCTAGCAAAGACAAGAGACCTCCCACTATTTTTCTTCAGTCTAAACAGAAGAAAGAACATGTCACTTATTGAAAAATTACTTGAAATATTACTCCTGTGGTGGTGAGAAGAGTGTGTGGGAAGCAGGAAGAAAAATGCTAGAGCCTAAAATTGAACTTTCTCCATTGCTGGAATCTTCAAAGCCCACAGTCACACACATCAGCAGCTTGATCCTCACTTCATGTAGATGAGCACCAGCTGCAAAATTCACCCCTGATAAGGAGCTGGTGTAGTTATCTCACTTTTATAGGAAGATGGTGACCAAATCAGAGCCTGAGCACACTCCTACCCAGGTGCTGAGGGGAAGGATGTCAGTGCTGCCTCCTTGCCAGAGCACCAAACCTTTCAGACTGGTGTTGCTGAGTTTTGGGGAGCACTTGAAAGGAGAGCCAAGCCACAGTGCAGGGTGACAGCACTGAGCCTGAACATCTGGTGATTCCAGAGTCAAAGAAGAGCAGCACAAAATCCAGGCATTTCACCTGAGCAAATCTAGTGCTGGAGGGGGCTGCCTGATGCTGCCTCTTGGTACGAGTGCTGACACTGTATTTATTGAAGACACAATTTTATTCTAACTTTATTAATATTACTAAAATGATGATTTTTCAGATTTTTACCTCTTGAGAGAATTTTCTCCTAATTTAACTGAACAGAGGAAAAAAAGAGTTAGAAGCTTGTAAAATGCTTAGTATAGTAGTGAGGTTTTCTTGGTTTTTTTTAACATGACACCCTGAGAAATCCACATGCAATTTAAAGCTATAAACCCAGATGATACTTTTGGACATGCAGGAAAAAAAAAAGGAGACAAAAATACCCTGAAATTTCTTATGATAAAAGTCTTCCATTCTTAACAACATTAATCCATTTTAAACCTGCTGATGTAATAGCCTACAAAGCTAATTCCTAGCAGGGCTGTTGTCAGGGTTAGGAAACTTTGGGTGCCTGGAAGGGACCTGGAAAAAAACAGATGTAAAGTGTGAAAACAGATTAGCAATGAGCATATAGGATGAAAATTGCTGATAGAGAGCATGTAAAGATGGCAAGGAAGAGTGAAGAAAACTTTCAAATTAAGAAGATTTGACAACTTGAATCTTCCTCTGCAAATATCTCCCATCCTCTCCCTTGAGAGGGCATAATTTTTAATTTCTTCAGCCAAATCCCATTACTCAGCAGTTATCATGTTTGGAGCTCTCCCCAGGAGAAGGGGGAACAGGCATTTCACACTGTTGGTGCAATCCATTTCTGGGCAGACCTGCCAGGCACTGTAGTTTCTGGGATTCATGCCAGCAGGGATAAGTCTGCTTGTCAGTATAAATCCCATGTATACATAGGCCATAAACTCATGCCAGCCC
>VZTZ01048587.1:614524-651648 GCA_013400955.1 Drymodes brunneopygia | reverse complement strand
TTTTTTTTTTTTTTTGGTTTTGCCTTCCATCCCAATTCAACAAAACTCCCCCATTAGATAGTTTTCTTTTCCTTTTATATTGAATTTTCCTTGGAAACCACAAGGGTTTATAAGTTCAAGAAAAGAGAAAGAAAAATACAGCATGGATGGGGACTAGTTTTGCAGACCCTGTGAGATTTGCTAATGGTTTGAAAACCCCCAAAGTCAACAAGAATCCCTCAGTCCTGTTCAGGAGGCAAAACTGACAGAGCTGCATTTTATTGGGTGCTACCCTCACCTGGTGCAATTTTTCTTCCTTAGCATTTTCCAGAGGACTGAGGCAGTGAGTTCTGCTGCCAGAAGCTGGGGTTTGTGCTTGCCACCCACACGGAGGAATCTGTTTGCGTGTGGTGTTTGTGCCGCGTGGTGTGACATATGTTTGGACGTCTCACTCCCAGCATGGGGAGTCTCAGGCAGTGAGGAGGAGGAGGAACAGCAGGCCAGAGCCTTCTGCTCCTGAGTGGAAGAGTTATGAAGCTCCAAATGGTTTCATTTTTGTGTTTCTAAAGAAAAGGATAAACAAGGGCAAAGTATAGAGGGAAGAGGCAGCGGTGAGTAGGAGCGCTTTACGTGTATGTGCCTGTATGTGCGTGCATACATATTCATATATATATATATATATGCACACTCCCAGCTAGGAACAAGAGGCCAACCTCAGGAACCCAAGATTTGCCCACCTCCTAAATGTTACAGAGGTATGGATAAAATAAAAATAAAAAACCCAAACAAAGCAAAAGCAATTGCACTAGAGATGGTTCAAAGCCAGAATCACTGCTGATTGCAATAAACTCACAGAAGTAGCTCTTTGCTTTCTCAGAGCCATTTTAGTTGCACCAACTTTTATTGTTTCTATTACAATCCAATGGATTGTAAGAGGGAAAAAAAGAGTTTCCATAGAAAAATGAACCACAATTTTTTTCCATGAAAATAGTTAAACAACTCTTTTTTAGTTGTTTCAAATAAATGCATCTTTGGTCCCTTCATTAGAGTTGTTACAGGAAAATGTAAGTGTTAGCGAAGGTGGTTTACACAATGCACAACCCTTCCGGAGCACTTCTGGCTCAGGGCCCAGCGGCATAAACACATACATACAGATTTAATGGCATTACTCTGAATCACTCTTCCAGCACAACTATTTATATCTGCAAGGGTTCACAGGTGACTGGAAGATCACTTTATTCCCCACACCAACAAAATCTAAAGCAAACTCACCTGATTTACAGACCTCTCCCTTGATCTTTTCATGCCTTATATGGTCACTTATGCTATAAATATTATGGAGTTTTGAAGATATATCAAAGATTCAAGTTTCACCAAACCTGCAATAACAAGTGTTTGAAGCCCTTTCATAATTGGAATTGCCCTCTGTAGGAGTTCTCCTTGTATGTTAATCAAATTTTGTACTAAAAGATTTTCTCAAAATATCTATTAAGGCACCAGATTATTATATTTTTAGTAAATTA
Source organism: Drymodes brunneopygia (assembly GCA_013400955.1). Classification (NCBI taxonomy): domain Eukaryota; kingdom Metazoa; phylum Chordata; class Aves; order Passeriformes; family Petroicidae; genus Drymodes; species Drymodes brunneopygia. The sequence continues at coordinate 650,146 of VZTZ01048587.1, read as the reverse complement.
CATATTTTGATGTTCTTTTAACAGAAATGGAGGGGTTCTTTTAAATTCACTGAGAATTACCATCCAAAGACTGAAGGATGTGAAACTGCAGCATAGGCTTTGTGGTAATATTCTTCCCACTCCTACTATTTAACTACCAAGCAGTTGCAAAGACATAGGAAAGAAGAGGTGGGTAAATGAAGGGTTTGAGAAGGATTATCAGAGAGAACCCAGGACTCTGTCAAAATCCTAATAAATGGCAATTACACTCCTAAATGAAGGCAGGGGAAAGCGGCTTTGTCATGGGTACAAGGCACAAGAATAAGCAGGGAGCAAGAACACATAATGGAAGTTTTCAGTGGCAGGGAACACCACTGCTGAAGCTGGGAAAAACAAATGCATTTGGTGTCTTGAGGTCAGCATTGAAAAGCCTCAGAGAACACACCTGTAAGAGCAGAAAGGCTTCTGCTGTAGATCAGGGTCTGGAAAAGCTTCCTGCCATTCCACTGCACATGATGAGCAAGGCAGTAGGGCAGCAGAGGAGGAGGAGAAATGATCAAGTTCTTGGTCAGGATAGCTTTATTCACTGAAGTTCTACCCACCACCGTCCCCACAGCTCTTTCACAAAATTACTTTCTCCGTGTGAAGGGGAAAACAGGGAATTTCAGAGCAAGGTCAGAGCACACATCTATGCATCCCTAGCATTCACAGAACTCAGAAAGATGAGGATGGAGAAACTGAAGGAAAAAAATGGAAGAAAAAAAATTATGTTGGGAACCACGAGACTCAACTTCAAAAGGGAGGAAGATGGAACAGTTACACCTGGTTCATTACACAGATGGCAAACTATGGCATCCTGGTGGAAAACCTGTTTACTTGATAAGCTTGCTCCATCACCTCTTCCTCTACCCACAACTCTGCTTCTTCATCTCTGCAGATCCCTCTGTGCAGGGGTTCTCCTTCTTCCATTTCCTCTCTGCAATATGCTTAAAATCCTCTCTCTGTAATTTTTATCCTCTTCCTCACCTTAACTTGGACCATTTTCTACTATAGCTTTTTCACTACAATCACAGAAAAGCAGGGGAAGATGTTACTGTTTTAAGTGATCAAAGTGATTTAAGTGATCAAAGTGATCAAAGCATCTTCCAGCCAACTGCAGTTCCCTGGACTGGCTAGTGAAGTCTGTGCACCGTAATGCAATGGTAAAATTTATTCTGCTACTCCACAGATCATGGACAGGAGAACATCTCCGATGCTTTTTTACCATGTTTTACATCAATACATTTTCTGTTTAAAAATCTACTCAATGATTTTTACTTTTTTCCCCCTCCTATCCAGCTGTAGCAAGACTGGATTGTGCCATTACCATTCTGAGATTTGCATGCTCTCCATTTGCAAATGAGCATTTCAAATGAGTGGGAGGTATGTTAGGTAGGGTGAGGACAATATCTTCCTTTCTACTCAAGAGCTTGCCAACAGAAGCATATGTAGGCTGGGCTGATTCCAAAAGTCTCTCGAGCATATGGAACACCCGTTCACACTGCACTCAGCCCTCCCACTCGATTTGGTGTGCTGGCACAGCTCCCACCACAGGCACCTCCTCTCACAGTGAAAATTCATTCTGCCATTATGGCTATTAGTCAAAGCAGCCATAACTCACATATGATACCAGGAGCATATTTTTGTTCTATGATGAGTGATGCAGGGAGTTGTAGACATCGAAGTTTAAATTACAAAGTATAACTAATGAGTGTTGCTATTGCTTTTCATTTTCTGATGATGCTGACAACATTAAGTTTAACTTTGCTGACATAAATGAAGCCAAGAGGCAAGTATGGACATGAAGATCACTCCAGGCAGGTGCTGGTATTTTGAAAGTGAAATGCAAAGTGATCTATTGCAAAGCCTTTAATAAATGCTTCTCAATGATACTAACCTTGGAAAAGGACAAGACACAATTGGCAGATTGGAGAATGTACCAATCTGCCTGAAATTGTCATGCAGCATTTTTTTCTGGAGTCTGTATGTGCTGAAGTGACCTTGAAGTCAGTGTTTTCCTTCGAGTAATAGCTAGGAGTGAGCCAATACCAGAGTGTGAGGTGAGGACATTCATATCTGAAAACCGCTTTTTTAATTGGCTTTTCATCCCATGATTGTTCACTCTCTTTTGATGGCTCCCAAAATGTAAAGTGTTGAAAAATATTACTCCAGGGTTGAATTTAATCCCACGATTTTATCTCAGCACAGTGAAGCCCCTATCTGCAGTTACTGCAAATGAGCATTCCAGCATGAAATCAGACTGCACTGATGTGCTCCAAATGAGAATCTGCAGCAGCCTGCTTGACACGGTTCCATACACTGAAGAGTAGACCATTAGGTTTAAGTAAAGAATGTCTCCAAAGAAATCAAGGTACCACCAATTGCTCTTACAATTTTTTCCTGAAAAATTCTTAATCTTGTAGTTGGCCATGGCTTAGGAAGGGCATCAGCTCACAATACCCTGGCCTGGTGCAGTTTCCTTTTGAGTTACAGAAAGCATCCTGAAGTTTGGGGTTTTTTTGACAGAAACTCTTTTCAAGGTGCAGATTATAGCAAACTATGTACAAGTAGGAAATACTGATGAAGAATATTTCCCAAAACTTAAAACTATGCCCTCTACAACTTTCAAAGATGTTGGACTTGTTTACTATTGGTTCCTGTTTACCTATAACCTCTGGTTCTGCAGGCTTTTTCCATTATGTTTGTTTTGCCCTCTTCTGGTCCTCTAAAACCAGCAGTCCTAAGCTCCAATACATTTTTCTTTCAATTATTCCAATGCAGAAGATACTAATGGCAAAGGTTATGTTTTCTGGATTGAAGGAAACTACCTGACTGCTTTGGCCTTCGCTCTCATGGCCCTAAAATCTGGTAAGGGAAAAAGAATTAACATAAAAATACTTCAGATAGAAATAACCTGGATTTATGTAAGGGCAGCACTGCGGCATCCTTACCATTTTTGCTCAGTCTGGTTTCACCGTTACCCTGTCACATGAACAGCTCTACGTTCGCAGTATCTCTTTACTTTCCCTAATTACACTGAAATCTTGAGATTGCAAATGTCCAACTTTGTCTTCTATTACATTCTCTGTCCCATTTGTGGGTTTTTTTTAATAAATTAAAAGTACGAAAGGTTTCAGAAGTTCATGAATAAAATAGCATTTTGTACTCACAAAGCTCTGCTCTTAAGAGGTTTACAAGATTTTTCAAAAACATTAATGAATTAAGACTTATTATAATACAGGGAGTGGTGAAGTGTGATTCAGTCCTTTAGTTAGGAGATAAGAACTTGGAGAAATAGCTCGCTGTATTTTCCAGTGGCTCTTTGGCAAATCATTTAGTAGCAGGCCCATAAAGATACAGAAGCAATTAATTCCCCACTGGAACATATGGTAAGTTAGACACCAAAACAGGAGCTCAGTGTGAAGTGAGGCTGCAGATCTCAGACTGTTCATGTGTAAAAGGCAAAAATCCAAAAACTGTGGGTAATGGGAACAAATACATTAATAAGTAAGGGACACTAGGGCACACATAGGTTCCCACCAGCAAAAGCAAAGAAAGAAATAATATCCAACTCACAGAAGGCAGAAGCAATGCCAAGAGAATCAAGTGACTCGTCATTAAAGTAAGGGTTTGGAGAGACTTATTTTGGCAAAACACATTAGTCTCCTGCTTCTTTATCAGGTGCTGACGTGTATGATATCTCCACAATTAATGATCTCTTCTCTAACATTTCTTATAAACCAACCAACTGTATATATTTGCCATTTAGAAGTGGCAAGAAAAAGAGGTGAAACTAGATCTGGCAAATGGAGTACCAGTATTCAAACACATTCCAGCCATTCCCTATGAAATGCTAACTGTTCCTCCTGCAGGAAGTCTTCTCAGTTAAGTGAGTATGCCAGAAGACAGCCATTTAATAGCTATATATGCCACCAACTCCACAATGTTTGAGTAGCAGCAGAAGGAAAGGGGAAGAGTAGAGGACCAGTGAAAGGAGAAACAATTTTAACTCCCATTTGTAGAAGAATTCGTAAAAGCTGGGGCAACTGGATAATATTTATTACTTTTTCCTTTTTTCATTATAACTACCATTTCTGGAAATGGGCTGTGCTTGCTGCTCTCCAAGCTCCTATCGCAGTGAGACATCTATGAACTATGGAAAATAGGCAACACATCTGATACAAACAAAAGAAAATGAGCAGAAAATTGAAATGCCAAAGCTGTGTGGGCTGCCTGTTTTGGTTGATGATGATGATAAGATGGTTTCTTTGAAATGCTTTCTTTAGCTTCGTTACAACAAGATTTGTTCCATATGTGTCCAATTGGAACTTTAACACCCCCCCACTCACCGTCTGCAGAAGCAAATTGGGTTATTTCTCTCATTTTATCTCTGCTGTATTTTATTTTAAGGATGTTGCATGTGAGCACAATCGATGCAGCTTGTGCCGAGGCAGTAAAAGGCATATTTAAAAGCTGTGCTTGTTATTGGATTTTGTGCAGTATAGACAAGAAGAACACAGGTGACATGAGAGTGCTGCATTAGTTTGGTGCTTGTGCCAGGTTTCTCTAGACAGCTTTTAGGTAAAGCACAAGGCCCCTCTGAGTCTGCAGCTATCTTGGTTTATATTAGTCTTGCATTTTGCTCTATAAGCAACCTAGACTTTTTACTTAACACCATACAATATGTTTTCAGAATACTGAAGTTAAAGCTTGAAGTTGTGTGAAAATCCCCAGCTCCTGTTCCTGTTCACACCTACAAACACACAGACCCCTGGTTGCTAGAACAGGAATGTTTCACCACAAGAAGGAGAAAGTGGATATGGCCTTTTCTGTCAGCTTTAGTCCTGGGACACTGCAGGAATGCATACAAATGTTAACTCCTCTGGCCTGCTGCCCCAACCAAGAGCAGCTCCTCTGTCTGAAAACGTGGTTTCTTCGAGGTCACAGTGAAGCAAAACCTGGTTTTGTATTGCCAAGGCACTCCCAAAAAAACCCTTCAGAAAAAGCACTGTTGTTTAAATTCCCCTGTTCTCTAGAGCTAAGAAATCAGAACTCAAACCCACTCCATAACAGTATGTGATAATAAGCTACAGCAGTATTTGTACAGTGATTTGAAAGGCATTAAGATGAATACTTTGATTTTCCAAGTGCTAGCTACTATGTTGCAGCCTCATGGTCTAAAGGCTTCCTGAGCCTTTTCTTGTTCCATGGCCTGAGGTTTTTCTCTTCCATATTTCTACAGTTCTTAGCACAATGGGATCTAGTTGAGTAACAAGGGCTTGCAGGTGCTACTGCAGTACAAATAGCAAGTAATGGTGAAGTGTGCACACAGATTAGATTTCTTGAACCTGTAAATATAACCTGTTTTGTACCAGAGCTAACTTGGGAGTCAATATCTGAAGAACAATCCCACTGGAGCTTCTGTATTTTATCTATTAGAGCATTTTATCCCTCAGTCGTGATCAAACCTTTATGGGAGTAATCTCCTAAATAAGTTCAAACTTCTTTTGATTCTTATTTTTTTTTAAACTCTCACACTATAATTGCCATAATGTTCCCTAGTGGCTGCCATTTTGTACTCTAATGATACTTCTCAAGTGATCAAAGGCACAAAGCTAAGTACATCCTCTGGGGAAGGGAATGTGTTTCCCAGCTTCCTGCACTGCACCTTTCAGTCCCCTGTTGCCTTTATTATTGAAATCAGCCATTAGAACTCTGCTAACTCTGCTGCTCCCAACATCATCTCACACATGGAATGGGACTTATTTTATTAAGTTGTTCAAAAAAGCAAGAAAGTAATAATTTACTTACTAAAAGGCTGCAACTCCCACACCTGCTTGACAGATGTTTGTGTGGATGCATGGATTTCCACCTACTTTTAAACCACAACTGAGTCATTTTCCTACAGCTTCATGGAACAGGCACACACCGCATGCGCACACGAGTGTGTGGGGGTGCGTCACGTGCACATGCTGATAGAACAACAAGGAGTGCAAAGCAAAACCACGCAGATGCAAAGTGTTACACTGCCCGTGGTCAGTGTTGTGGGCAATGGCCACTGGACCAAGGATCCCCATCACCCCAGAACTCTGACAAGCGACAGCTCATGGTACCCAGGTGAATCCCTGCAGTTGATTCATGCAGAGAAGGCAGCTCCACTCACCGAGGCCTGGGAAGCTCCCAAGCTAAAGCACAGGCCCAGCTCTCAGTCTGCACAGACCAGTGAGGTGTCATTCATTTTAAGGGAGATGCAGAAGCTCACTCCAGAGAAACACAAGCTGGACATTTCTCTCCTACCATTTAACCAATAAGCCCCAACTGAATTGGCTTACACACTGATTTTACAGTTTAGCCTCAGCTTGATATTTCCTTCTGGGAGAAACTTACACAAGAACCTCATGGGAATCCCTTACACAGCTGCAAACATACTGGGACAGAGGTAACAGGGGAACTCTATCAAAGGGGGAGAAAAACCCACCAACAACATAACCAAGAAAGTGCTAAAAACCATGTCTGCACTTGAAAAAGCAAAGAGCCTCACATCAGCATCATTCTTCACAGGTTATAAAGTACTCACTGTAGATGCTATTTTGTTCTGACTAATCCTTTGAAACATCTGAGCTGTGAAAGTAAGGCAAATATACTTTTCATAGTCCATTAAAAAAGAGCCTAAGGAGGTTAGTCTTAAAACACTAATTATTTTCTCCTGTGGAAACTTGGGAATAGCTGAATAACAGGCTCTTACACAACACCCTACACTAGCAAAGGCTCACGATGAGACTGAAAAAATTATTATTTATCATATGGTTTCAATATGTCTTCATTAGTCAAACTGATCACAAAAGTCAATAAATCAGAGAAACTGTAGCATCTCTGTAAATGTAAACTAAAAGCCATAGCCCCTTTGACCCCAGGCACTTTGCATTACCAGAATTCCTGACAATAAATACAGGGCATGACAGCATCAATGAGCTTTGTAGCTTCCCTATGGACACTAGCATAGAAATATGCAGCATGAAGACATTATCCAGCACCTGTGAGGAGAATTATTATCTCAAAGAAAGGAATAGAAAAAATTAGACCAAAATGCACTTAAAGAGGATTCGGTAGGAGAGAGAACCCAGGGCACTTTGCAATCATAGGCTGGTAACCTTAATTAATCACAAGGGCAGAAATGCACAGCAGAAGATAAATTGTTCATGAAACCAAAACTTGGCCAAAATGTTAAATAATATATAACTATAGCACACTCAATACCAAACCAGAACAAGATGCATATGATTCTATAGGCCATTTGTGAGAAGATAAAAGAAAATGATGTCCCACTGGAGACTTCTGAAAATTAACGAGACTGTTGAGTATTCCCATAGCTGAAAGGGGTTTTTTTCTTTTTTTTTTTTTTTTTTATTTTGCAAGATGGATTGCAAATGTGCTTGAGCAAAATGCACAGTCATTTTTATACTCTACAGACTTAAATTCATTGGTGTGAGATGTAAGGAAATAAGCCAGGTTATAGCCATGAACTTCCAATCAAAATGGGACAATGTATTTGAGCACTTGTGCATTTCCACAGCATTATAAATCTCCACAGTATTTCACTGCAGGTCTTTGCTGTTGTTTTCTCTCTTGTAGTTCTGTGTAATTCATTATAAAACCAATAAACCAGCCAAACAAAACAGAAAAAATAAAAGCAATTTTCTTTAGCCTGTATTGCTGCAGCTGCTTACAACTACCATTATTCTTTTACCCATTTTGTCCTTTTCCTCTCAATAACTATGCTCCATCCCCATTTTTTAGTAATACTTCCAATTAAACTGAAATCAGCTGGGCTTCTTGTTCTTCTGGTTGCTTCCTTATTTACATATCACCATTGATAACACTTCTAAAACAACTCTGGAAGGAGAGTTCCTTGGGTTTGTAAATACCTTATGTTAATGCAGTCTTTGTGAGCAATGCTTTGAGCTTTTCACTAAAGAACTTTAGGCATAGAAACAGCAGATAAAATATTAACAACAACAATGCAGCTCCCCTCTCCACCCCCACCTTGCCAATATTCCTCACACCTGACCCAGGAGGGTGATTTTCCATGGAACATTGAACACTTCTCTAGCAGGGGCCAGCAAGGGTGCCAAGTGCTACATGGAAAGCAATGCACAGGAAAATTGACTGATCCTCCAAAACCTCATTTCACTTAAACCACTCAGTAACAATCACCCGATAACAACCTTTAGTCATTACTGTTCTTGTCCCAGAGTTGAATAAGCAGCTGCTTCAAATCGGACACTAAATCCACTTTCTAGTCAACAGATCAATTTGAGGTTCACTACTGAAAGTGCACGGGATTAAAACACAGCAGACATAGTCAGCATTTGTTAGAAGATATGCAAGATAATTCCAGAGAACACTGTTTTACACAATGAAACTTTAAAAACAGAATGAAAAAATATTGCTATTTATGACCTGTAAAAAGTACAAAGATAGTTATAACTCATTCATTAGCTTCTACCTGGTATACCAGGTCTTTATAGGATACCACATGAGAAGGAATCAATCTGGCCCTGAACATTGAACATTTAAGAGAAAAAAGCAAAATCCTTATCAAAAAGGAGCGGCAGCACCCAAACCAGCATTGTTACAGCCCTTGGAGCACTCCAGCTGCCTGTGTGTGCCCTGTCCAAAGGCACAGCCCACACAGAGACACCCTGGGTAAGTTGTAGCCATGATGGTAATGATTCCTATTACATCCAGGAAGGGCCCTATAGTGAGAAATTTTCCTTTCATACAGTTTTTTAAAGCAAGCATTCTTTTTTTTTGACTAAGGATTTTAAACAAATTGCTTTATTATTGGAAACTTTTAAAATTCTGTTCCCATCCCAAGACTGAAGCTACAAATTAGCCACTGCTAAAACTCCAGACTTGCCTCTGGCTATCTCCTGATGAATGTAAATTTATTACAAGACCCAGTAAATCACAGCCTCTTCGGGTATCAGTAAACAAGATCTTATTTAGTGGCCTAATTGCTCAATAAGGAGTGGAGGAAAGGGATTAACCTGCCTGCTCCTCCTCTGTGCTGGGCAGATGGAGATTGCCAAGCATCCTGCAGCTCTGTGCAGACTCTGCCCTGTACAGAATGGAAAGGGAGTGAGTGAAAATGCAGTGGGATGGCTGCAGAGCACATGGGCTTTGAAGTCAGGGGCACAAATGACTGTAAGCAGCTTTATTACAGACAGCTGAGGGGATATTGCACCAAAATCTGCAGCATCCTAAGACTTAATATTCAAGGACAAAAGGACCCTCAAACCAATAGTATTATTTAAATGTCCTAGAGTATCCAAAACATCTGGATGTAGCTAGCAGATACAGCACAAGAACCAGGGGAAATCCTCACATTCCTGGGGTGAAGCTGGAGGCCAAGCACCTCCACCTGGGTTCAGAAAACACCACTGCAAACCTATGTTTAGGCAACTGAATCTCATGCAAGGAGCCCTGGAGAGACAGTGTGGCTCTCCATGCAGGGACATGAGATTTGGTCTTGCCTGCAAGCTGTGTCTTGATCTGAAGGAAGCTCTTAATTGGACTGCATGTGGACCTCAGGTGTCTGGACTAGGAAGTCAAAGGCAGCAGCATTCCTTGTTTGTAATTTACAACAAAACCAGAAGCCCCTTTTTTTGCCATGGGCACATGTATATTTTACCTGTGACCTTTTTTCCCTTCACTGGCCAAAGAGTCAAATCTAAAGAGAAAAGTTGGAGAGTTGGAACTGAATGATTGAATTAGAGTGGATGAGGAGGAACTGAGGAGTAAAAGTGACCTTCTTACTGACAATCCAAAAAATTGCCATATTTACTCAGCTCAGCAGAGCAAATGATGGCAAAAAGCAGAGCAGATCCTCTGCCAGAGCATAGCTGCATCACTCCACTGACTTCAATATACTTTAACATAATAGTTGTGTAGCTGGGCTCTAATGAGTTGCAGCCACATTACACCACTAAGGATCTTTACCTGGAGAGAAAGACTAAAACCCCAACCAATTTAACAGTCTTAGTTTCATTTTATCCTGATTTTGCTTCAAACATTCAAAACCACTGACAAGAGGTACAGTATCTTTTGCAACACGGTATTAACAGACACAATCTATCAGACACTGACATCGGTGAAGGGGAGCCTCTCCCCAGCCACAGCACCTGGAAGCAGCAATGATGAGCACTGCAGGTTTTCTGGTTTTGCCCTGATGTATGGCACCTTCCCCCCCAGAATGGTGCCCAGTCCAGCTGATCCCTCATTTTGGGGTGGGTGGAAGAAATGTTTGCAGTCCTTATGAAGTGGTCCATTAGCCCTAATACTTTGCAGTGAAAAAAGGCTTTGTTTAAACTTTGAGTTGCACTCATTTTTCAACTAAAACCCAACTTTAAAATGCCCAAATACTTCTTTTAAAATGTTTCAGCTTTTCCATATGCTAATCAGTTTCTGGTTTAAACTGTTCTCTGAATTCAATCCAAAACTGGTAAGAATTTGATCTCTTCAATATTCAACTATCTGTGAATTTACACAGAGAAAAATGATTACTTGGATTTTGTTATCAAGAAACCTACAGGGAAGTCATGACAGTCATAGGAATTGCATGGTGTAGGATTGAAAAGAAAAAGATCTTTATAAAAAAATTATTAACAAACATGGCACATGTCAATCCCCCTGGCATCCAGAAATAAGAGAGGGGAAACAAAACCCACATATAAATTAGGTACAAGGTAGTCATCATTGCAGATTACAGCAAGACAAAAATAGTTCACACTAAATAACAGAAGGACTTGCTAGGAAAATCAAATGGTATGTAACACAAAGAATAGATTCTAGATAATAGCACCACTCTGAGAATTATGGTCATTTATTTTGCATGAAATCCTGAAAGATCCCTGCCTGGCGTCACTGGGAGAGATGCATCAGCAATTGCCAAGGGTACAGATGCAAAAAAATAAATAATTGTAATTCACACTTCATCTTCTTTCTGATAAACATAACCAGTAGATTAATAACTTGAATTTTACCTTTGCAGACTTGGGGTTTTCCTGTTCTGCTTCAGTAGACAGTGCCAACAGTAGCAGAAGCTCGTTTCTAGAAGTCAAATACTTTGTGTAAGCACCTAAATATTTAGAGATATTTGGAGCTTATGAGGATACTCAGTGTGCATCCTATTCCAAAGTATTTTGTCAGTGATGGCTAGCAAAGTGATGACCAGCAGCAGCAAAGAATTATTTTGTTGAAGGTTTGGGTGGTTCTTGTTTCAGCAAAACTCCACCCCCTGGGCTTTAACACTGTGTCCTTGGCCCAAATCTTCCTTCCAAGTGACCCACTGCTATGGCAGGCAGGTTTAATTCATCCCTTCCCACCTGACAGGAGGGTCACCACCTTCCTGACACTGTGGGGGTCACCACATTACCCTGGTGGAGCCAAGGGCCTCTGAGAGCCTTCCAAAGAGCAGGAGAAAGGGCTGCTGCCCAGAGTCGTCTGTGACTGTCGGCAGTGCCCTGTGTGGTGTGGTGGGAAAAGCCTATCCTTCAAACCGGGCAAAGCTTGCCCTTCAAATGGGGCAAAGCTTGTCCTTCAAACCGGGCAAAGCCTGTCCTTCACACAGGACAAAGTCTGTCCTTCAAACGGGGCCAAGCGTGCCCTTCAAACTCGGCGCCAGGAGGCACTGACCGAACTCCATATCATGGGCAGGGAGCTCTGCGGGCTGTTCGACTCTGTCACAGAACCTGTGTCACCTACCAGGGCCATTCCACGTCCTGACACCTACCAGGGCCATTCCACCCCCTGAGAGTTCATCTTGCAGCATTTCTTGCCTGCTGTTCCCAAGATCACGGGGGTTCTGACGCCCTCTCTGCGGCAGCGGTGCCCCACAGGCCCAGCGGAGCGCGGCCCGGGCCGTGTGGGAGCAGCGCGGCGCCCCCGGACCCAGCGGGACGGAGCGGGCTTTTATCACTTCTCTGATCCCCGCCCAGTAACAGCTCAAATCGGAACAGAAGCACTTCCCAGACCGTGCCTTGCGTGCCCCAATGCCCACGGGCTGGCTGCAGCAGTGGCAGGGCAGGGAGGGGAGGCAGGGGTGCTGTGCCGGGTGAAGGAAGGGGCTGGCGGTGCAGCAGCAGCTGCCGTGCCCGCGCAGATGGCGTGAGGCGGAGCAGATGCTCTGTGATCCCGGGTCACCTCTGCTCCGTGCCTCTGGGTCTGCAGAGAAAAGGTGACCCCGACTGGGGCCTGTTCTACTGCTGGCAGCAGACCAGCGACTGTTCCCTGGATCTGCTCTGCTGACTCGAGTTTCAAGCCCAGCAGCATTAATTTGCCTTGTCTCCTGGCCATCAGTCTCATTAGTACACTGCTCTTCTCCAAACTTTTTGGAGACGTGTTTACAAAATGAGGGCCCAAATCCTTTTGTGCCCCTTTTGTGTATATGTAAACACACATCTGTCCAACTAGACAGATGTTGATTTAGCAGAGATGGGAATAAAGAAGAAGAAAGGGAAGTGGACTCTCAATGCAAGCTGAGTGCTTGTTTTTCATGGGCCAGAACTCACAGAAAACAGAGCTAACAAAAATCTCTGAGAGTGATTTAATCTTGTGCCTAGGCCAAATCTAAAGACCACCCCTTCTTCTGCCGTGCCTGAAAGTCATTTGTCCATCGTGATTTTGGAAGCCTCTGTTGGTTCATTCCCTGCAGCACGCCCAGGTAACCAGCTGTATTGCTTAATTGTCTATATTTTGGAAGATGTTTCTCTATGTCTAAATTCACTTGCCAGATTGAAATATTAGACCTTGTTCAACTCACAGGAGTTCTGGAGAAGAGTTTGCTTCACTTTTACAGCTTTCAGTAAAACTCTTGTTGTGTCTGTGAGATCAGTCAGAGTGCCCTGGCCACCCAGCCCCATGGCCACAGGTCCAGGCTGGCTGTGTCCTGACTGGGTGGCAGCCCCCTGGTTTCTCCACTATGGACAAGCATGTTCAAATCCCTCTCAGTGGCAGCTCCTGCTGCTGCCTCAATGCAGCAGCAACAAGTACAGAACAAGTGTTACCTGGGAGCCCCAGGATGCACAGGACTTGTTCCAAATGTGTCCTGTAAAATGCCAAAACCTGATTCCATGGAAGTCAGTCTGTGCTATGTACTTTCCAAAAATCTGTGGATTAATTTCATCCTCTTGGTCTATTTACAAAAGTGCATCTGTAAATATTGCCTAAGACAGCACTCTATATCCACAGTAGTAAAGATCCTGTGATTCAATAAGGCTTTCTTTAATTTTATTAATACTGAGTATAGCCCCTTTACAAATCTTATGTGTACTGTGATACTGCAAATTCCAATGATTTATGCACCCTCATTGTGCAATCATTTTTTAAATAGTTTTGAAATTGAACACAAACACTTTATCTGTATGATGGGGGTACATAAATTATGCCTATAGTCCTTTTTGCTGAAAGCTTATGGCTGAGAAAAGTCACAGTAAGGTTTGGTAACTGGAAACATGTTTAATAAGTGTAAGGTATTGCTATTAAAGCAAACAGTTATTCATGCTATATTTTAATTTAAGTACTTTTTATAGGAGCAGTATGAAGTAATTTATATAGGTATAGCTGTTTAATGTCTGGTTTTGTTACTAATAACAAAAAATGCCCTTACATAAAAAGGCTGTTACCTGCAGGAAGAGGTTCCTATTAACCTACACAGAAAGCAGAGGGTCTAAGGCCACATTCCTGTGAAAGATCAGCAGCTTCAGTACAGTGTTCCTTGTCTGCTTTCATGCCACCATGTGGGAAAAGAAAGGCAGTGGTATTTTCCTGACCCACTCAAAGGGTGTCTTGACCTGGTATGTATTGGTGAGAAGGACTTTGGAGGACTGTGTGAAAGTGTCCCAATAGAACTATATTGTTCAGGGGAAAGTTACCTTAAGAACATGTGGGAACCTTTAGATCCCATATGCCAAGGAATAATCTGCTCTCAATTTCCAGAAAAAAAAAAGGTGTGTTTATTGTATGGAAACTTATGAAACTTTAAAAATTAAAGCTGACCAACCATTTTAATTTTCTTCCTTAATTTGGCTTCCTCTAAACCCCAGAGCCCCTAACCATTCCTTAAATACTGCAGGTCATTAGCTTGTGAAACATCCAGGCTGAATTTTCTGTGACTGTCAAATGCATATTTTCTCTTGAACCATGGTAGGGACCAAATACACACACTCATAAACATTTCTCTGCTGGGGCTTGTGGTAGCATTTAGCATGGTCTGAGAAAAACCCTTAAAATACATGCTTAAGTACACTGCTAAAACAGCTTCAAGAAATTTTTTGAAATTACTTTTCACTTCTGTTTTGATGAAGTTCAGGTAAAAATTAGGACCCATGTACAACCCTTTGTTCTGTTTAAGTGCCAGCAACACACCATGCAAAGGCTGTTTTCTAGGGCTGAACTGCTCTGCAGTCCTAATGGTTTATCTAGACCTGCTAAAAATGGCTTGAAATGAGTTAGAATAGCAGATCTGTCTCTTTCTGGCCACTAGTGAGATGGTACAGAAAATCAAATTTAACCATACAATTTTGAATAATTGTAAATCTTACCAGCAGAAAGCCCATTCTTAGCCCACTGATTTATTTGCACGTTTAAGGTTCCTCTTCCCCATTTGCCCATGAGTGCATTTGACTCTAAAAAGGAATTGCAAGTAACTACAAATATCAGCCTCCGAAGCCCAAATTTAAGACCTGAACTCAACCAAAGAGTGGCACTATCATTTGACAGGTACTGTTGCAGACAAAATTTTGTGAATATTCACACTGCCAAGAATGCTTGGTAGAAATTGCTTGTTTGTGAGTAACACTGAATGTGACATATGGGGAACTTGTACATCTTTTGCCGGGAAGCAAGATCATATTAGGCAGTTAATCACTTTCCTCTAATCACTATTGCCGTGGTTTGTAACATTCCTGGTAATCTTTCAGTGCTGTAACAGTCAGAGGTGCTGGACTGGAGCATGACTATTGCACAGAAACTGTTGCACAGAAAACTGATGCACAGAAAAACACAGATGTGCACATGGATACACAAACCATTTCCCATTAAAATCAATATTGGATCCCCTGTTATTACATCTGGGTATCAAAATACACCCAAGGCACATTTCTTTAATTCCAAGCAGCAAAATTGTTCACAGGGTGCAGTGGAACCACTAGAAACATCACTAGTATTGATTAATGGAATATGACTGAGGGCAGAAATTAAGCTGGGGATAGGGGTCTCCATTAAAAATGTTTATTGCTAAGTGCTCATGTATCACTGCAGTTCCTCTGCAGATCGGATAAAAAACCACATTACAACCTTCTTCGGGGAGAAAGAAAGACATTTAGCTGACATATTCGTCAAAGAAATTTTCTTTCCTTTCTGTACTCCAATCTTATTTAGGGTGCTAAGAGTGCTAATAAAACCTGAGAAGCACCAGTTTGGGAAGAGAGTTAAGTACATCCTTAACACAAAGCAACACTTGAAGCAAAATATATGCTTTTCCAGTCAGCTCTGTTCTGCATTCAGTGGCCTGAATCTCAGACTAGAAAAATGTGATCTGTTTTCATAACTGAAGTTGGATACACAAAAATTGTGCCTCCCCCTGCCCCACTAAATACATTAACTTACCCAGCAGCTCTACCAGGTTGTAATCAATTCAAGAAAACACCCTGTAACGAAGAAGAGAAAAAGTATTTATAGCACCCACTCATCCTGCCACTCTCCAAGCCTGGCAGCAACTTCAGAGTGCAATTGTCTAGCAAAGAGTCTTCAGGATGAGCCACTTTGGTCTGCATTACTCTCTGGGTACCTACAGCTGCTCCAGGATTCTTTGTTTTTACATCCATCTTTTCCCTTGCTGTTCCAAGCTCATCAAAATGGAAAACTCAAATCAGAGCCCTGAATTTCACAACACTTAAGCATTAGTAGAACTTAAAAGAACTCCACTTTATAAAAATCAAAATACAGTTCCTAGGGTATTTTTTTTGTTTGCTTTATTTTTATGAGACCTACTGAGTTGTATCACCTTTTTAATAAAAGCTGCTGTGTTTGCTTTTGCTGCAACCCAGAGTCAGAAGGATGGACAAGAACTGAGACCTTTGGTGAACATTTCCTGGAATCTCAGTGGACTTGATTCTTACTTGTTCCTTACTCCTATGATGTCCTTTGACTCCAAACCCAAGGTTTAGCTTCTCTTTAGTGATTTTTACTTACTTTTCATGCTAAGTTTGGTCTACATGTTGTTCTAATTCCATGGAATGAAGTGATGGACCTGGGAAAAAGAAAATGACATGTAGCTGAATCTCCAGGGGACTGATTTCTGGCATTGAAGGGAACCTTATAGATAATTATCAGATCATAGAGACAGTAAGATGCTGTTGGCACTATACAGAAGTAAAGGACTTAAGAGAGGAAAAGCTCCCTGTTCCCTGGCCCTGATAGGCAATTACTGGTGTAGAGGCACAGTCCCTGCTCCTGTCTCACTGATGGAAATCTTCCCTTGCTCTGCCTCCACGGGAAAACTGTCCCCAGCTCTGTGTGGATTCCTGTCTCCATCTCTGGCAAGGCCCACCACAGTCTGCACCACCAAAACAGATACTCATAGAGACCCCAAGAGAGCAAGAGATCAATTAAACAGGAAAGCTCAGAAACTCAACATTCTGCACAATGGTGCTTACCTATCCTAATCCCTGCCAGCTGAAGAGTTGCCATTTGGTCAGGGGCTTGGCTTACACACAGCAAAGGCATTTCTCCAGTCCAAAGCCAGTAACTGTTTCAATTCACCACAGTTCCAGTTTTCCAGTTCTAACACACACATGCACACACACACACACACACACACCCCAAAATGGTGAATTTTATTTTTTTTTTAGTTAGTTTTCACATCCTTGAAAACAAAATAATCTCTTTATTTGCTTTTATTTGTTGAATTGTTAACAGAGGCAGCACATATGTACCAGGACTCAGTCAGTCTGTAGGTACCTCCTAATGCTTATGCATGAACCCCCCGTGCTTGCTGCAAGTACAGCAGAGGGAGGAACAGCTAAAGAGCTGGAAAAGCAGCAAAGGAAGGAAAGCATGTGTGAGTGAGTGAGAGTGGGAGAAAAATCCACAGTCAGGCCAGAATTCTGCTTGCCAAAAAAAAGCTAAGAGATCTCTTTCCAAAAGAAATGAGTCAAACCAGGGAAACAAAAATAATAATGCTGTGTGCAACTTAAAGCAGCAGCTGCTATCTGAGAGAAAACATGAGATGAGTTAGAAGACACAGAAGATTAGTCTTTTTTTTGCTTTTCAAATTATTATATTTGTCAAGCTTTTGGCTCAAAAATGTTTGACCTAATCACATCTGTTTTACCAACTTAAATGAGAGGCCTGGCAGCTGTAGCTGGCAGAAGAATCTCCAAATCTGCAGACAACCTTCCAATATTTGGGCTCTTGTCTGAGCAATGTAGGGATAACAAAGTCTATACCCTAAAAATGCCTATGCTGTGCATAACCACTTACAGACGGATGCTGCTGCAGCCACCCTGCAAACAACCCTGCTTCTAAATTCAGCTGTTCCTTGGCTTAGCCCCTGGAAATGGAAACCCATTACTCTGATGAATGTCAATTTATTTCATATTCTTGCAAACAATCAACTGAAGCCTCTTTGTCTGCACCCAGATACAAAGGCAAACAATGGCTGGTGAAGAGAAGTGAGGGCTGACGACTTGGAACACAACCTAGAAAGTCTTGCAAGTGAGATGAAGCCAATCTGTCTTGAGTGAACAGAGAAAAGGTGTTTTGCAGAAATGTAAAACGGCATACACATTTATTTTTACTACACAAATATGTGTAAAACAAGTGAAAAAAAACCACTATTAATATAGTTACACAAAGATGAACTTGCTAGATGATCTAAAATTACCTTTCTCTTTGAGCCCCTGTAACCTGCTGGGTTTTATTTAGTGAGAATTTCCTGTCTGTCTAATTTTCATTGGCAAATCAATTTTCTTGCAGAGCCTGATTCTCTTTCAACATCTGCTGCTCAGTTTGACAGTATTAATTTTGGATTTTTCCCCAGATCCGATTAGTTGAAGATTGTAGTGAATGCTGGCAAGAGATCTACGTTTTCTGCCTCTCTTCTCTCTTTTTCATAAAGAAAAAATGTTTTCCTCAGATTCATAATAATTGCTGTCACTGGATTTTATACTGAAAATCATGAAGGTGTTTGGAGAACTCTTATACATACTAATAGAAATTGGTTTTCTTCTCTTTCCAGATATTGTCTCCACTTGTCCATGCGTACACCTTATTATTCATGGCTTCTGTACCCATGAATTGTAAGCACATTCCTCTAAGCATATATGTTGAAAATGGTCAGTTTTTCCTGTGTGTGACTGCTGAAGTGTTATTCTAAAAACACTAGTGAAGGTCACAGAACACCAAATAGGAACATGTATACAAGCACATTGTATTTTTTTTGGTTATAGTCAGTAGACACCAGTGGGTGCTCGATGCCATTAATCATGTCTCAGACACAGCCCTTGCCCCAGGGAGCACACAATCTGTGGTTAAGGGACGAGCCAAGGTGCTCTCAGGCAGAGCAGAGAAGCTCAGGAAGTAACATTTGTCAGTTTGATCAGTGGCAGCACCATACATGAACAACATCTATTTTTGTTCAGATGATGGCAATTTGGGTACCCAAGCAGAACGGGAAGCTGCTCTGTGAAATCCCTCTGACAGTGCTGCTCATGTATAAGAAGAACGTAGAAAAGCACATTGGCTGCTCCTCTAAGGAGTACAAGAGCTCAACCACCACAAGCCAGCCTATAGAAAGCAGAAAGAGGTGCAGGAAGAGAATCCAAACTGTCCTGGGTGTTTTAGGAGAAGGAAACAAGTCAAGTAGGGCCAAATAAAATAGGTACTTTCATTTATTTGGTGTAAATGAGATATAAGGGAATTCTGTGTTGCCCAAATTAAACTCCACTGTCTGCATTTGTCCTGCAAGGATATGGTTAAAACAATGAACTAGTAAAATAGTCTTGGCAATAGTCTTAGCAATGTTCTAGATGAATGTGGACAGAGCAAAATGCATTTGCAATGCCAGTAAAAAGGATATTGCAGTAATCAAGATGGGAGATGAGCAGTTTCTGGATGAGCATTTCAGCTATGTGGGCAGGATTGGAGAGACTATATCTAAGATTTTTTAAAAAGACCGAGACTAGCCTTGCAGGATTCAGGTGTAATGTGACTGTGAGGACCCAGAAAACATTCCAGGACAAGTGTGATGCTCCAGTCACTGGCCTAAGTAGCAGGTGGGATTGCAGCGTTGAAGGACATGACAGGGAGGTAGCTCGGAGAGAAAGATTAAAAGCTCTGTTTTAGCCCTGTTCAGTTCAAGCTGATGGTCAGACAACAACAAGGATGGGAAGTCAGACCAATTTTTTTTTTTTTAACAGAATGAGATAGCTTTGAAATACAGAGATAAAACTGAGTTCTCTACAGAGTGATAGCAAATTTAGATGGCATTCAAAAGGGTTAAATAGTTTACTTACAAATAGGTTCTAAATATCTGCAAGTGATAAGGAGAGGCTCTTTACAGGTAAGTGTACCATGTATAAATGGAGGCACAATGAATGTACCCCCACTTTCCCCAAATCTAGAACCTATATGATTATATATGCATTTTACTTCATTAATGAGATGCCCTTGTTCGAAATACTGTTAATTCTGCCACTTTTTATACAGGAAAACAAAATAAAGCTGCAGCTTGGTGTCAGTATCTGATGTCCTGGTGTGAGGATCTTAAATAAAAACCAAGCTGATCTGAAAAATTGTCTCATTCCAGACTAGGAAATCCTGATTAGCATAGAGGCTGATCTTTGCTCTCACTTGTGATGAAACAAATAATAGATATCCATCTAGCTGCTCTTCCTACAGTTCTGAAAAAGAATCATTTTGACTTTTAAATACATGGGAGGTGTTCAGATATTGTTAAAGAAATCTGAGAACTATCATCTGATTGTGGGTAATTTATTGCCTGCCTTGGGTATTAGCAAGATCTGTCATTTAGCTTTGTAGAAACCCAGATGCTTTCATGAGGCACTTGACTTTTACAGTCTTTCCGTTTAAAAATCAGCTGTCCTCACTATTTCAGTTCTAGATCTTTTGATCCTTGTGCTTTTATGTACTGGACTGTTCAAAGTTAACAGGGAGCTGTCAAGGGGTACAAATAATGTTTTAGCTTAATTAGCTCTGGCTTACTCTCCTTAGCATGAACTACACATAAATGCATGCAAATATTATTGATTCAGAGTGACTGATCTATAATATTGCTCTGACAAAAAGGCAGGAGAGCAAAATGCACTGTCTAAGCTGCACTGTTAACAGCAAGACTTTGGAAGACTGACTGTTAACCTGCAGCCTCCCTGGACTGGTGAGATTAACTTCCTCATCTGTATAGGCACAGACAGGCACCAAAGCTCCCCATCTATTTATGTACCACTGCAAGAAACATGCATTTTTTCTTTGTGGCTGGCATTTTACACATCTGTACATACTACTGACAATGTTTAGAACATCTTCCATCACACCACAGTCACAGCAGATAATTTTGTCTTTTGATGGCACTGCACAAGCATTCACAGCAAAGGATACATGTGCCTAAATCTTCTTAAAAATGTAACAACTTCTTAAAGGTGTAACAACTTCATCCACTTTCCCAGTCATAACTCATTTGTAAACATGCATTTTTATCCTATCAGGTGCTCTAGGAATTAGCTGGTAGATGTCTTCATGTGCATGTGAGTTGTCAGTTTGATTCAGAGTTATCCTTAAACATTGATCCTTTGCAATCTTTAACACTGCTGCTATTCTGTTACCCCTGCTGACTTCTCCAGGAATGGGCTAAAGTGGAGTGACCTAGAGCTGAGGTCACTTTAAATACATTTCAAAGGCAGGATTTTAACACAGGTGGGAATGGTAGTGCCTTCTATTATTATGAGCTGGTGTTTCACACTTAACATCCCATTTTCAAATGCCATTTTACTCTGCCAGACTTCAGTCATTTGGTCTGAAATTCTGTTTGCCAGTTGATCTGCATCATAGAAAAGCCCATAGAAGAATTCTTAATTTTCAGAGTGGGGTCTGAACACACTGTCAGCTACAAGGAGAGAAGAAAGCCCTGAACATCTAATTACATTTACTGCACCGAGAATGGCTGGGGTCCAGTGGTAAAAATATAACAGTAAATAAAAATGCATATGTCTGAGCAGGAAGGATACAGATTTAAAACTGGACAGCAACTCAGGCTCTGGAAAGTCTGATCACTGGAGTTTCTGTGTCTGAAATCTGTTCCTGGTAACAGTATATTTGTATATAATTAAGCATATGAAATAATAATCCATGCTTTCTTTGTTAATAGCTGCAGCATCATTTAGAAAGTCCCTTCTCCTGGCTGAAGCAAACATTCCTGCAGGGGATGTATAACCCAGCAATAGGTGGCAGGATGAATGTGGAGGGCTTGCAGCACACCATGCCACGGGAAACTCTGCCATCTGGAGCATTAAACGCGGCCATGGCACAGGCTTCTCCTCGCAGGTACCTCAGACACAAAGGATCACATTTCCCTGACTCTGGCCACAGCTGGCTCCCCATTTCTCAGTGAATGGAGTGGCCTTTGCTGGCGGCTGGGTCTGTGCTGTCAGGCAAGGAGCAGATTGACTCTGGCTGGCAATGCTGGATTGCTCCCTGGAGCTGACAAGCGCTTCGTCTTAGCCACATGTGCTTTGCACAGTCTTTCAAAAGCCCTTTAAACTTCCACTGATTAGAGGTGGCTGAACTGAAAACAGAGCTCTGCCCTGGTTTTGATCAGCAAATAGAAGCTCAAGTGCTTCTCTGGCTGAAAGGTTTGTGTATAAATCTAGCCTGGGAAATTTGCAGGACACACTTCTGTCAGGAGGCATTAAGTGCATGCTGCTTTATTTTAGGACACAATGTGATGAGTCATTTTTTGTAAATGTTCTGGCACTTTATCTTCGGGATCTGGCTTGAACCTTTCTCTGAAAAGTAAAAATGGTAAGAAGACTGACTGTCTTAGCATTGTTTTCCAAGTTATTCCTTCATTTTAATATCATTAAGATGTTAATATTTTTATGTTATTAAAACCATGCAGGGACATACAAATGTCAATACAAGATAAAAATAAATTTAGAAACTTTTTTCTCTGAGGCTGAGTTTCAGATTGAGGAGATTGTTCTAGCTAATAATCTGTTAACTGAATTGTGGATCACTTTTAGTAATCTTTCATAGTCTGAGGTACTCATGAAAAGGAACAGAAGTTAGTTAGAAGGACTTATTCTCGTGATGGAAGATAGGAGGAGAACAGAGGAACATACCATGTGCTCATGCTTCTTTCTGCTGCTGCAACCCAGGACATGTTTTGTGAGAGAGCAGACACTTCAAAGATGTCCCCACACCCAGGTCAGCAGTCAGAACCCGTAATTCCTCTGCAAGTGGAGTCTTTGAATGTGGTCATTGTTATATTTGCTGTATCACTGGTGCACATATTCTGAAAAATGTTTTTTTCAACACTGCAGTATGTATATGAAGTTGGAATGTGAAGGACTGAATATCTCTTGATAAAGTGACAGGTTGCCAAAACACTTGTATGGACAAGCAAAGGACCTATTGGGAGGTAGGCAGGTCAGGAAAACCCTACAGGTGAGAATTTCAGGGCTAAATCCTCTATAGGAACAGGCATTTTTGCCATTCAATTTGGACAGCTGCATTTATTCTGAAAGGAGCTGGGTTGTCACAGTATGAAATGCTTTGCTATAATAATGAAGTTTCATACCAATTCTGTTTTCATTACAAAACATTTGTAAAGTGGAATCAGAAAGGTCACTTAATTTTTAACTGTGAAAAGCTCTAAAAATCTCTGGGGTAAAAAAATTTCCTCAGTCTGAGTAGAATTACACCTATTTACACCTGACTGGAATTTGGTCCCTGAATCCTTTTCATGTCTTACTTAATCAAGCAAGCAAGCATGAACATGCTCTCCCAGCAGGGATCAATCAGCTGTGTCAAAAGCAAGAACAGAATTACCTCATTTTTGTCATTAGACACGAGCCAAAATGTTAAGGATTTTTTTAAAAGGTTACCTATTGTTTTTAGGATTTGTTTAGAGTTCTCATTTTCTCATTTGTCTGCAGAAAGCAAAAGATGAAACATGAAAGACTCACGAGTATGTCTCACATTTTCTGAATGACTGAAATGACAAAGTCTCAGAAATCCTTTGTTTTTGTGAGATTTTCATCATCAAGAAGTCTGGATGGATCAGATAAGCTTCCTGACTTTGGGTACTTAGCCAGACTGATGAAGCAGGATTGCAGGTAGCCCTACTTTCAGATTACAGGCATTTTAGTATTTCTTTGCCTGCTCATGCATTGATTTTTGCACTTTGTGAGTATATAAAATGTGAGCTTTTAGTACAGGCTTGTGCTAAATTGCCACAGTCTCATACCAGAATAACAAAAGTGAAAGATTTGGCAGTAAGCCTCACAGAAAACTGTTCCCACAGCTCAAGCAATATCATGAGTTGTGGGGACTATTTTAAAGTCATTAATGCAGAATTCAGTGTGCTGTCTAATATACTGTGGTCTGCATGTGATGGAGATGTCTGACTCAAAGGATGTACAGTGTAATATAAAGATATATTGTTGAAATTTTTCCAAGACCATCGCTAAGGGAGCTATGAATATTTGCAGTTGTGTCTTTTTCAAGTTCCATTGTTTTTTAAAATATACTTTTACTAAGTACCCGAGGCTATTTCAGTTTGTAATAACAACTATCTATAAAACTGAGTATGCTTTGCACAAATCTTTCCTAAAAGCAGTCAGACTAATTGTGCAATGATCCACATGCAGGAGAAAAACTTGGGAATTGCCAGCTGAGAGGAGTGACCTGTAGTCTGCAGCCTCCACAGAGGAGCAGGCTCATAAAGACCTGAACAACTCTTACTCTGTTTCCAATATTTCCCTTTTCCTGAATTAGTATGCTTTCTGGAGAAATTGCATGATCTAGACAGTGAGTGGGATGACTAAGCCTTTGCTTTAACTGATAGAGTGAAATTTAGAATCAAAGAGACCATTTAATACCATCACCAACTTTTCCATAATCTTAACAAAATTCTATAACATATAAGAACACAATGTGGGCCTGCTTTATCATCTGTCATAGAAAACCTGTCCTGGGAAGCAAATCTCTGCAATATTTTTGCTGTTCAGCTCCCCTTGGCTCTGTTCCTCTTTCTAGCCCATCTCCAGGGAACAGTGGAAGACTACCACAGCTGTGAGACAGAAGCCCACCTCCATGTCATGGCCTCTAACACAAGTGTACAAAATTAGTGGGGAAAACAGATGTTTTGACATCTTCAAATGTCTCCTGAATGCTTTTACTACCTCAGGATGCCACAGTGCTCACGCTGCTTGTTCAGCATTCAGGCAGTGCTGAAATGGGAGGATACATTTTGCTCAAGACTTTAAAACACAGCCAAGTATTAGCTGTGCTATTTTTGGCAAACAAACGTACAGACATCTTCTTTGATTGCTACTTTCTCAAAATCACTATAATTTTCAGCAGTTGCCAAGAAATTAATCCTGCTAGCAAGTCCCAACCCTCATTTCCATAGATAATTAGTGGATGGGGGGCAGCTAGTCCCTGCTATCATAGCTGGAGAAATCCATTGTTCTCAATCTGCAGCTTACACCACCAAATGTTCCAAGCTAAATTTATAACTGTTGATTACTTGCATGAATGCTTGGGGTGGCCTTTTGGGGATTTTTCTGGACTTCTGCTGGTGTGTTTCTTGACAGCCTTACCACAATAAAGCAAAGCTATGATTATACCACTAGTAAGCAACTCCCCTTCAAAAATGAAAATAAAATAGGGAGACATGGTACAGAAAATTGCAGAAAATCCTGCAAGCCTGCTCCCAGACTCCAGACGATGCTAGAGGCAGATCCAGCTTCTCTGCCCTGTTGTTGTTTCTACCCAGAGTAAATTACTCTATTCCCATACTGACACTTTTCCATCCATTTTTCACTACCGGATAAGATTCTTTATCATGCTGGTATCCAGTACTTACCCTTCTAGCACCTCCAAAATGGGGAGTAGTGAAAAGGAGGGAAGCAGTTTCAAAGGTTTCCACTAAATTCTGATGTCCAAACCATGAATTTCAGTAAAAATAAGTGTCTAAATGTCCCAGTCTTCCTTAATTCTCATAGTCAGTTCTTCTTTCTTATATTTAGTGTTTTTTTCCTCCATATGTCATGCATCTTAACAGTGTGCCATCATTGAGAGAGAGAAATAAGGCAAATCAGTGGTCTCACAAGAGAATTCCAAGTTGAAACTACTGTTAATGTTCTCCTACTAAGGCATTCAGCAAAAAAAGACCACTTTAAAAACTTTCCCTAGCTACCATCACCCATCCTGTTGTTCCAACAATATGTCACAGGAGAAAAAGCCATATACTACCCACTAGATCTTGTTGCATTAATTTTAAAACTCAAAAAAACAACTTTAAGGACACTCTCAGTTCTGCCAATCAATATTGTAGCGTGAGAATCACTTTAATATTTTGATAGATGATGACTCACTCTCACATCTGAAAAATAAATGCCATTAACTCTGGGATTAAGTCATTGACAAGACAGAGGTAATCATATACATGTAGCATTATGCTGGTTTTATTACCCGGAATCTTTTAAGCCTGCACATATTCAACAAAGAAGGAATGGAAAATGGAAAATCCAATTAGCCCACGCATATGCTTCTTGAATACCACTACCACTACCAGCTCTGCATGTAGATGAACTGAACAATGCATTCACAACTTATAAAAGAATTGTCACATACAGCTTTGGAGCCTTGCATTTAGATTTTGCAAAAAGATGAATTTACATTATTTACAGGTGATGAAAACATGAGGTGTTACATGGGTTAAAAAAATATCTTTCATGTAAAACTTCAGCAAATCCATCTCATTTATAAGTAAGTTTTAACAGTGATAAAGTTTAGGAATGGTAAATCAATAATGAGAGTACTAGTTTTGAAGCAAGTAGAATTATAAAAACATCCTAGAAAGACAACTGCATAGTGAAAATCAAAATATATCAGTTTAGTCTATATCCATTACCAGTTTATGTATTTAGGTTTAAACTCTGTGAGGCATACAGAAGACATTTCTTAATTCAAGAACACACTAATACCTCTGTAAAATACTTGGCAATATAAATTCATCTTAGAGACTTTTTTTTTAAATCTGTAATGAGCAAACTGCAAAATTAAGAGTTTCATAAACCAAATCTGGTCTGTAGGCTCACAGCATCTCAATGCAAAGATGTGTATATTGAATTTCATGAGAAGCCTCAAGTTCAACCCTCATGGCTGTCAGGGAGAGCAGTCTAAGCATTTCAGCTTTTGTTTTGCCAGTGCAAAGAAGCTTTCAGCTTTCTTTCATAGGTCATGCTTCCAAATCCCTTCTTTATTCCAGATACCATTTTTCTGGGAAGGGTAGCAGGTTCAACAACATCAATGCTTCTTCACATGTGTGAGAATAGCTTGAGCAATGCTACTAAAAATAGAAGTTAAAAATTGCCAAAATTATAATCTCAAGTCCCACAGCTTGTCAATGGTGCAGACTCCATCTTCCTCACAATGAAAGCACACAAAAAACTTCTCTGAGCAGATTAAGTCCAGATATTCAAAAACACAACCACCAGCAGCCCAACCAGCCAGCACTGGACAAAATCAGATCATTCGAGGTCAGTGAGCAGAGATTGCTCCTTCCTCTCCAAAGAGAAATCCCAAGGAAATTCTCTGAAAAGGAATGGGAAATATTCCCTTGATCCCTTTTCCATACATGTGAAACATGTAGGTGTACAACCTTACACCAACATGCAAAGATAGGCAAGATTTGTCACTGGGCTTTGACAGAACAGAAGAAAATAAATACAAATTGACCCATTTCTATTTGGTTGACTGGCCACTGCCAGTACAAATGAGTACTACCTGTAACTTTAACAATAACTTACTCTACTACTCTCTTTTAAATTCAGGCATATAGAATGCATTATGATTTTATCACTGATACAGAAAAGATTATGCTTTTGAAAAATCTAAAAGTTTCCATTATGAATTTTTTGATAAGTTTCTTTATTTGATTTTAAAACTTTTAAAGTGCTTTAAGTGCATGAAATTCAAATGCAGTATAACTGGGCTTAGAGGCTAATTTCAGAAAATAGAATCTCATTCTTTTTAAGCCCTTCTTTGTTTTCTTTATATGAGTTAAAATGACAGCTACAGATTTGCCCAATTTTCTCCTGCTTTGCAATTTTTACATACATTTAGGATCCAGTATATCAAAGTACACGGACTCTGACTCCAGACTCTGTTCCCACAGTTCCTAAAGTCTGTTTAAATTTAAGCCTAAATTTCAGTGGCCTACAGGTACTAAACAGCGTGGCTCAAAATCTCTTCACTCAGCTGATGATATAATAAAATACATGTCTAGCTCAGCACACAGGTGTATATAATTAAGAAGTTTCCATGGGAAAGCTGATGGCTGAGTGTAAGGTGCACTGCCACAGATCTCAGCAAGTGTGCTTAGACACAGGATAGAGAAAGAGCTCTCCTCTCACTACCCACATAAAAGATAACCACACCTGGATTTCTCCATGACTGTCTCATCTTTCAGCTCCTTTTTTTCTTTGACTCTTGTGGCATTTGGGGTATCAGAGAATGAACCAAAGCACAGACACTCCAGAGAACACGTTCAGCAAGTTCTCAGGAAACAAGGTCAGTTTTCTATGCCTGTACACAGACATGAAGTTCTAACATACCCAGAAACTTTGTGTTGCACCCAGTGTGCACACATCATCCAGCCTGAAAATCTCAGAGAAAACCACTGGATTTGCTGGAAAAAGTCAATTTGTCTGCATATCATCTACTGGATGTTCGTGAATATATTGTTTAATAGGTAGTGTGGTATTTATAGTCACCATGTTTCAGATAATTAGGAAAATTGACATTGCTACTTTGAAACGTGCTTTTAATTTAGTTTCAAAATAAGAGAAAATCAGCCAGGAGCCAAAAGAGATGTCTAAATCCACAGCCCTGGCTGAGCTTGGCTTCAGCAGAGCATTGTTTTTGCAGGAACTATGATAGGGAATGAAAGAGCACCACAGGACAGAGACACTTTCATTCAGATTCATTCTTGCTGAAATGAAAGTGAAGTGCAATTAAAGCTTGGAGATTTTCCAAGGAGCTCTAAATAACAATACATCTTCTTTTTATTCAGATGTTTAAATGGTTTTCAAAGAAAACTTGATGAGCATTTTAAATGTTATTTTTGCTTTAAAGCCTGAGAGAAATGGCCACATTCCTCTTGAATGTAAATCCAAAAAAACTCTTAAAATACATACTCTTCATTTAATCAAGATTTTGTTTATCCGAAATTAGAATGATCTAACTTTAGGCACTAAATGTTAAAGAAGTGTTTTCACCTTATTCTTCCTCTGTAGTCAGTGAAGAAGAGGACTTGCACCCAGTCTGAGACCACCCTACTTTTGGAAGGGTCTGGCTCCCACTACCAAATGCAGAGGGACTACTTCCAATCCACGGTAAAATCTGACTTTAGAGTTAAGCTGATCTCTTTTCATACCTCTTGTGTTCATCTGACTGCTCCAGTACTTGCCTGGATCCACTGTGGGCTGATTCAGGTATCTAAACCTGTAGAAAATGAATCTTCCCCTTCAAAAATGAGCTTCCTGTCTTTAGCTCACTGAACCAGCCCACACCACTTCAAGAATGAGCACGCCAAGCTCAGCCCAAGGCTGACAGTGAGCCTAGGAGCACAGACAGAGGCAGAAGAGAGGAAAGAGGGAGTAACAGCCCCATTTAGCACTCAGTTATGATATGAACTGGCATTTCCTTAAGTGATTTAATCCAGTGATTCAAAACGACCACTGAATGATGGACCCTATTTATATGTGTGTGTTGTTTCCATCTGGGTGTGTTCATATTTATCTCTTAGGTATCTATAAAGACAGATATTTATCTATATGTGAATATGTTTTCAATCAGGCTTTTCAAGTTTATGGTGTGTATAACAGAAATCCTTTCTTTCAGTTTTTATGTCCTCCAAGAACCAGTGGCTCATCTTTCTCCTTAAAGGGACGCTGTCACCTCTTCTGCTTCTCAAATTAAGTGATCACCTGCTCTCAACTGATTCTGTTATAATTTTCGTGAGACATTTGCTAATAGATACACTGTGGGATCTAGCACACACAGCTGGCTGAAATGGCCTTGTAACATATATAGTTAAAATGAATGGGTTAAAGATAATATTAATAAAACTTTGCACTTTTCCAAGTTCATTCTTCAAGGATCTCAAGGCACATAGAAAATGCTAAGTGATTAAGACTCCTGAGATCATTAAAGATGCAAATAAACATGCTTGTCTGCTAAGACAATGTCTGGTAATTAATTTATTTATTGTGTTTGGGGAGAACTTGTTTAACTGATTTATAACCCTCCAAAAATAAAGGTTTGTAATTGACATCTTCTTATTTACAGTGCAGCCAGCAATTAATTTTGTAATTTATTTGTACAAAGCATTAAAAAGCAATAATCTTTGCCTCTTATGTATTATGTTATAGAACAAAATAGCTGAATTTAAACAACAGCAAAAAAATTAATACCTTCATACCAATTAATCATTCCTCAATTCAATTATAATGAATGAATTCTAATGCATCCAGTAGAACTAAGTTCAGGTCAAACAACTCTTTGGAATTAACATTTTGATAATTGTGTGAAAGATATTACATACATCAAATTTTTCTCTCTGATATGCCTAATTTTCTTCTTGTAATCAAATATTTTAACATTCTCCTCATAGTCTCTTTATACTTCATGACAATTGGAACATAAATTTAAAGTTATGTGAATATTTTCAGACTTCAACTCTGGATAAAATTTCATGAGTGGCATAGAGTGTACCTGCATTCTCAATCTGTTCTCTGTTCACCCAATTCACTTCTGAAGATGAGCCTATGCTGCTCTTCATGAAAACATATTTACTTCAGATGCGAGATTCACTCCCTTAAACACTTTAAATAGATTTTTTTATTTTCATTGTCACTGGAAAAAACTAAAGAGTGCCACAGTTGCAACAGGGAAGATCGACATAGTTCAAAGGAGAGAGAACACTGACATGTTTTTCGATCGAGTCCTGTTTTGTTGAGCTTGTAGTCTTTGCTGTGGCCCATTTAGCTTTGAAAGAGCTCTGCTTCTGATCTCTGTACCGTTCCCACTGTACACCCTTATCCTGCATCAACTCCTACAAGGACCTTTTATCCTACTAACAGAAGCTGAGATGAAAGGAGACACAGATATGTAAAGTACCAAAGGCAACTTCCACGTGCTCACACTCTGCTAAACGTGGCTCAGCAACACAGCTCTTCAGCATAAAGATATGCCAAAATAAACCAAACAGGACTCACCTCCAAAGCTGCTAAAAGAAGGGGTAGGCAGCCCTTTGGAACCACAGAGCTCTTCAAACTCTCCTTGTACTTCTCTTTGTTTTTTCTTATTTTCAAGACAATGAAGAGAGTGTCCATGCTCTGAGTTCACTGGAACAGAGGCTCTTCATCTGCCCTTCATCTAAAAAAAAAACCCCAAAACAAAAGACAAAAATCTACCCCAATTTTCCCATTTTCCCATTCAGATTTGTTGGTGGAAAAACGAGCAGCACACATAAGCCTTGAAGTTCCTGCTCTGAGACCCTTTCTGCCTAATATAAGACTCAAAGCAAGTATTGCCCTGCTAGAAAGAAATCCAGCACAGTCACAGTTCCCACCCTAGAGCTCTGGTCCACTTTCTGGTAGAAGGGCTGCAAATGGACTATCATGAGGTGATTTGATTTTGGGGTATGTCCTCATGTGCAGCGTGTGCTGCCTGATGACTTCAGGCACAAAGTGAAATGTTTCTGGCTGCCTGCCCTCATGCAAGGACAGCAGTGTCTGTCCCCACGCCCCACTCATGCTGCAGACACCCCACTTGCAGGGAATGCAGGGCACCCCCTTCTAGGGCTTGGAGTGCAAGGTCTTTGCACTGGTTTTGCTTGGACTTCTGAGAGCCCCACAGCTCCACATGCAGTTCTGGCCACCTGCCCTCTGTAGTGATGTGATAACATGGGAGGCTCTCAGGCAGATTTGAAGGCACCCTGCAAATCAGGAATTTTTAAAATAAAACATTTATAAGTAATTTTATTCTTTTAAAATACAATATATCCAGATTGTCAAGTTTCCAGATCTGTTCTGAAAAGCACATCAGTGTGTCAGTAAAAGATATTAGTCTAATGACATAATGTGGCCTCAGTGGGAGACACCCAATTACAATGTTTCATACAGCTTGCTTCATCTCTTGCTGTGTATGGCTAATGAAAAAAGACAGGAACTTTTGGAGAAAGGGAGGAGAAGATGATAATTTTTGAATCTGGCCCTCAGCAATTGTGGTCATCTGTGAAATTACTTTTTCTGTAAGCAGAAAATTCTCCCTTTAGATATTTAACGGAAGAGCAATGGAAAATGGAAAATGCTTCCGTAGTGAATCAGGATAGGGGTATTTAAAATGAAATTAATAAAGGATCAATGATATATAAAGGCCCAACTTCATTCCAGAAAGCATGAATACTTTATCAACTGTTAGATTTTTAAAAGAATCCTGGTTGTACTTTGCACATTATTCACAAAACCTTTTGCTCTGTAATTTGGATGATTGCTATACAGAAATTGCAGACTAAATATGGATGGCTTCAGGGTGCATAATACAGGCAGATGCCTTCTCCTCCAAGTGACATGCTCAGAACTACTCAGGTTAGCTGTCAACCCACTGTCAACCCACCTCAGGTCTCAGCAGATTAAAGTCTGCAGCAGAACAAAGCTGTTCTGGTGAGAACCCTCTCCAGTCTCCTATTTGCCCTACTAAAAGAAGGCTGAGGGCAGCAAAGGGCTGGCACTGTCACTGAGAGACGCAACAGAAGTTACTACTTTCTGAAGTTTTTTTCCTGATTCAGGGAGGAGAAAAAATCATTCTCCATTATTTTTTTAATATTAAGCATACCAGCAAACCATAGAGTTATGCAGAAAATCTACCCATCCTGTCACTTGCAAGTACTTTCATAGTGTGCAGTTAGCCCTTAACATGACACTTTTTCAGACACTGGTGGAGGAGGGATTTGATTTTATGTTAGCAGCCTCATCACCTGAGGATCAGTGCTGGACTCCTTTGCTAGTGGGATATTTGCTAACAGAGGGAAAAGCATCAGCCTTTTAAAAGCAATCAGCTGGTGAGGAGCCATGCATGAATTACCAGAGCATATATTGATCTTCCCCCCATTCCAGAAGCAGGAATAAAGGCAGAATGCACAGCAGTCATGTGGCTTGCTGGTCTCAGTGTGTAGGGCTCCCTTCTTGCCTTAAGCACTTTCACCGTTTTCAGCTCCTGTTGGCTACAGTGGAAGCCAGTGGAGGTTGGAACTGAAGCAGCATTTTGTTGGCACGTGGGCAGTAATCCAGCAAAACAAGAGCTTTTTTCCATTGCCATATGTGTCTATTTTCTCTCCCAAACAGACCATCCATCCCATTAGCCAAACAGTGTAAACAATTTTCTTGACAACAAAAAATGTATCACACATCAATCAAAAAGAAAGTCTTATGTGCCAATAACTACCTCAGTCAAACGTGCCTTTTGCTTAACTCTATTTGAGCTGGTGTAACTCTGGCAAAAGTATGTAAATATCCACACTGACTGATGGAGAGACCTGTGCTACTGCTGTTACAGGGCCAGCAAATTTCACCTGGACAAGAATAACTCCACACGAGTAGGAGAGATGCTCCTCTGGCAATGCAGAGCTGCTCTGCAGTCAGACACCTCATCACAGCCCAGTTATTCTACAGTAACCATTTTTAAAAGCCTACAAATTAAACTTGAAGAAAGCTTGCAGTGTAATTACTGAAGGGAACAAGGACACAAAGGGAGGGAGGAAGGAATCCTTCTAAATGCCTGTAAACTCCTTAGGGGGCTAATCTTCAGAGAAGGGAGGCATCAGAAATCAAATTTGATGAATAATTTTCTCAGTCCACACAGCACTGAAATATCATCCGACACAGATATCCAGTTTATATCCAGCCCCCACTTCTGTTTAATGGTTAGATAATCATGGATCATAAGTTTAGTTTTAATAACAGCCACAGCAGACACTTTATTAGCAGATTTTGCAGGCCACAGGGTTGTCATTTGTCATTATAGCAATTTTCTGGTTTAAATACTGCATCAATTTGTTTCTTCTTTTTTTTTTTTCCTGAATTAATGAAGTTAGATCTATCTCTCTTCATTCTGATTCTCTGGTACTATGAGCAGTTACTTTGCCTATTTGAGAGTTTTCTGGCCTGAGAGAATCTAACACATACAGCTACTAACTCACAGGGCTTCTAAGAAAGATCAGGAGTTGCTCCTCTTCAGAGCAACTAAAGAATTGCTCAGATTTATTCCATTTTCTTAGGCATTCTGTAAATCAAAGCAAATTCTCTGACAAATGTCCTGAGTTATAATTGGAGTGTGTGTTGAAGAAAATCACCTACCCAGAAGCTGCCCAGTGTTTAGTACACACATTGCACAGTGGAAATAAAGAGGAGCCATTGCCCTAAAATGACACTGACACAGGAATGCCTTCTAGAGTGAGCATCAGGTGCAAGATGGGCTGTGCCCTTGGCCTTTCTTGCATCCCCCATGGTTTTACTGTCCTGGTGGAGCTCCATGAGACAGAGAGCCTTTCTTGACCCTGGACCTCAAAGCCAGGGGTGCTGCAGTGTGGATGTGCTGGCACACCCCAAACAGCACAGAATTTTGCTTAAACCAAAATTGAGCTGTTTGACCAGTCTGTGGCCAGTCTGGGGCCAGTTAAGGGCACAGCAGTGAAGAGGTCAGTGGTATTTAAGGTATGAAATGAGGCTTTAGATAAAGTTTCACCTGGCCCAGTGGAAGATGCCCCTGCCCATGGCAGGGAGGTTGGAAGTAGATGATTTTTAAGGTCCCTTCCAACCCAAACCATTCCAGGTTTCTATGATAAATCACTCAGCTGCTTTGTGGCTCTGTTTTCTGAACAGCAGTGTGTTACTGTTTGTAAAGCATTTCAAATGACTGATGTGTATGTTTATTACCATTGTGCCAGCAGCTGTGAGGCATTATTTTAGTGGGAAAATTAGAAAGCTACTACAAATACTTAAAAAATAATCACCTCTTTTCTTTTGAAATTTCTCCTCAGACTCAGCATAAGTTCTGTACAGTAGCATTATGCTTCTCCATCTGAAGCTGTCTGAGAGCACAGGCAACTGGTTAAATTTAACTAGAATTGTAAACAGAATAACATTCATGTGTTTTCCAGCTGTTTGTTCCCTTTAGAAGAAAAGCACTGTGGGTGGATGCTGTATCAGGAAGGGAGTGAAGTAGTCATGAAACCAGAAAAAATACATACTCTGAGTATTTGAAAAGAGATAATCTTCATTTACAATGCATTTTTCTAAACTATTCAGGACCTTCAGCTTAGAATTTGCTTGTGGTTGCATTTGTGCAAGTGAAAACTATACATTTGAACATTACAAGCTGACTTGGAAGTGTCATAAACCATTCAAACATTACACACAGGTAACATCTTTCATGTTTTACAAATATAACGTAGCTGTCAAACCTAGATCAGGATCTTCTTTGTATTACAACCTTTAGCACTTTGGCCAGCAACATATGTTATTCCCGGCCCCCAGAAAAGACATGAATGTTTGTTTTTGTTCTCTGTCTGGCCATAGAAAAGCCAACAGTACTGAGTTAATTGCTCCCACCAGTCCTCCTATTGCTTTACCCTAAGTTTACAGATACTGAAATTGCTGTAGAAGAAATGCATGAAAACTAAGCCAACTAACAGAAAAGTTATCTGTTCCACAGTTCTTGCTCAAATTAAATGGAAATTATGTTCATGCACAGACAACGTGCTGAGCTGGGCCCTGAGGCAGAGATTGAACACAATCCCTTAACTGCATATATGTATATGTGTTTTACACTAATCTCTTACTTTGGGCTAAAAAGCGTAACTTGAGTAATTTGTTTGCTCAGAAAAAAACACGGATGTGTTCACAGTGGCTGGTCTGAATACTCCTGTTTTGGGTGCCTGTAGCAGTCTCACTGTTGCAGAACAGCACAGCCACAGGATGGTTTCTCTTCACCATCCAAAGTTGCAGACAGGCAGTGGGGAGGGGATACAAAAGCACAGCTGGGTACTTATCCCACCTATCCTGTCAGGCCATCGAGCAGATGTCATTGTGCAAGAGGTGACAAAGAGAGCACAAACCCCTCAGTTGTGTTGGGGAGCAGAGTGTGACAGCTCAGACCCTGCCCATCAGGGCCACTTCAGAGCTGAAGTTTTGGTGAAGTTTTCTACTTGAGGTTGAATGGTAGCTACTTCTG